>CM038214.1:305818655-306341058 GCA_021442155.1 Cymbidium sinense | reverse complement strand
TCATCTTATGTATGGATACCAAAAGGTACAAGCACTACACAAACCACACATGCTAGATATCTTGCTTCAAATTTAGAATGTGGACCCAAACATGTGTTCAAAGTTAACATGTGATTTTCTTTTGGAGGAATTCCTTCAAAGAAAAATCAAAGAAGGCATGTGGTACTTGGACAGTGGATGTTCATGACATATGATGGGAGATAAAGATAAATTCACAACTTTAGAATCAAGTGATGGAGGATTTTTTACATATGGAGATAATGCAAAGGGAAAGATCATTGGCATTGGTTCTATTTGTAAGAATTCTATCACTTTAGATAAAGTTTTTTTAGTTGAAGGATTAAAACATAATTTAATTTCTATTAGTCAATTATGTGATAAAGGTTTGAATGTAGTATTTCATGCATCATATTGTATTATAAAAAATAATGAAAATATTTTGTTAGTAGGACAAATACATAAAAATATTTATGTCATTGATTTAGATAGCTTTCATGATGTGAATTTGAATTTACTTTATTTTAAATGCACTCATGATGATATATGGTAATGGCATAGGAGACTATATCATATTAACATGCACACACTCAATAAAATTGCTAAACTTGATTTAGTAGTTGGATTTCCTAAATTAAATTTTCATTCAAACTATGTTTGATGCATGTATTCGTGGTAAGCATTCTAGAAGCTCATTTAAAAGTAAAATATTGTTCTACTTCTAGACCTCTAGAATTATTACACATGGATTTCTTTTGGTCTAATTAACACCACTAGCTTAGGTGAATAAATTATGGTTTTATGATTGTTGATGATTTCTCTAGATAGACTTGGGTTTTGTTTAAAATTTACAAGGATGATGTTTTGGTGAGTTTAGAAAGTTTTCTAAATATATTCAAGGATAACAAGGCCTTTTGATTAATAGGGTTCAAACGATCATGGTGGCAAAATTGAAAATAAATTATTTGAGGATTATTATGATGAACATGGGATTAGACATAATTTTTCTGCACTTAGAACTCCTTGACAAAATGGAGTAGTAGAGAGAAAAATAGAATATTAATTGAATTAAGTAGATCTATTCTTGATGAGTATAAATTGCCCACTAAGCTAAAATAATGAGTGCAACATCACCTTCTATAAGGAGATGGAGGAGTGTTTGATTGGAACTTAAACTGATTCTTCCTTGCTCAATTAATGGCAACCTCCTCAAGTCATACTCGACATAGAATATCCTATGGAAAGGAAAGACAAGCAATCCCCTCTAGAGAACACAATATAAACAAAGACTCAAAAAAGGAGAGAAAGAAAAATAATGAAACAAAAAGAGAAAAGAAAGAAAAGAAAAAATGAAAAAAAATGAATGAAGAAAAAAGAAAAAGAGAAAGAAAAAAGAAAAGAGAAAAGTAAAGCACCAATAATACATCACATTGATTTGGAATTCAAAGGATAAATCATGTGTATGAGGTGAAAATTCAAAAAAAGGAGAGAAAAAAAAGAATATATGAAATAAATTTTGAGTCTACTTGACAAGTCTTGGAGTAGATAATAGTAAAATAAAAAAGTTCTAAAAGGATAATTCATGAATGATATGACTAGAAACTTAGTAGGTATGAACACTTTGACTTCAATTATACTATCTCATGATTATTATAGGATTGGAAGTTAAGAGTTGCCCCTAACCTCTAAAATATATATATATATATATATATATATATATATATATATATATATATATATATATATATATATATATATATATATATATATATATATATATATTCAAATTTCAAGTTCATCTCTTTTCTCAAGCTCGAAAGAGGATTCAACAGTTGTAGATAAACCTTCAAATGAAGTAATAAAATCATCTTTTGCCTAGTCTACCTCCTTTGCTTAAATAATTTTGAAGACTTTCAAGTAGAGGATACACTCACTGAAGTTGAGAAGAAAATTACATCATCAACCAATGAGTTTTAAGAGATTAACCTCAAAACATAAAGGTAGTCCACCCACCCTCCCAACATCCATATATGATAAGTCAAAAAGAAAATGTCAACGACTTGGTTAGGTTACTTTTGTAGTTTAAAGACTGCTTTACCTAAGACCATAATGAAGTGCCCAATACATCTCTAAAGGTAGCCTACAAACTCAAAATTGAACTATTGCTATTCCTACTTTGCAAACTTTTGATGCAAACATTTGCACCAAGAAGAAGATCAAAATTTGAAGTCAACCTTATTGAAGAAGAAAGATGCTATCATGATTACCCAACATTATGCCCACAAGGAAGGATGTATTGAAGATGAATCCACATTACCTATTTCAAATTTGATAGCAGATAGCCTCTTTACATAGTCTTCTCATTCAAGGATGGGCCAAATGATGCTAGGGATGAGATGTCATTTTCACTTAAAATTTCCATTAGAATTTATCGCTATAAGGTCATGCCTTTCATGGTCACTAGTGTTAAAGAAAAGGAAGAACCATCTTTATGGTCTTAGTTGTTATCTTTGATTATGACACTATAGCTAAGTTGAATCCCAAAGTATACAATTAGGATGACTTTAGGGAGTTTCTAAGGATTGTAGTAAAGAATCATCATGGGATAACATGGATTGATCTAAAAGAGATTAAAGTGACATTAGAGATGTAACCTCCAAGATTTTACTTAACTGGAGAGAGACTTCAATTAACATTGAATATAGATGGTTTAAACTCTTTCAAAGTTATTCTATCTCAAAACTTTTCAAATTAAGATTCTACTGATCATTGAAAGGCTACCTTGGTGCTTCAAAAGATGAAAAGTAGTTTAAACCACTATGATAGGGAGTGCGATGCTTCCAATCAATCTCTATTTAAAGAAATACTATATTTTAAAATAATGTTTGAAAATAATTATCCTCAATAAAAATCTTATCTTTCCATTCATCAAATCCCTTCTTCATTGCAAGCATTATTTGCTTGTTTACAAACCATGACGTGTTTAGGATAGGTGGAGAACTCAAGCATCTTATCCTTCATCAACACAAACACAAACTACACAATTCCTTGGTTATTAAGATAAATGTAAGAGAACCCAAGAGGCATCCTATTTTGAATAGTACAACTAAGTTAGGTGTAAGAGAATCTAAGTGGCATCTTATCTTGGTGGAGTCACATTACCCCTGTGCCACCATTTCATCCACTCTTTGATGTATTTAGGGTTGGTGTAAGGAACCCAACCATCCTATCCTTCATCAAGATAGCACAAATACAAACTACATACAAACACATGACAAATATACATCTTTTATCTACTTTGATGTGGGATAATGCCCCTGCCCCTCACATTAGTCGCTCTAGGTCGGGCTCATGTGTTACCCTGCTAGTGTATCACCCCAGTGGTCCCTTGTTTAGGAGGGTGTAAGTTTGGTACACTTTCCTTCCTGACTTGACCACTACACATCGATGAGGGCCTTATTAGCATGGTAGGTCTTACTACGTGGTTAATAAGCTACTCTCATGTTGCCTTCGTTTAAAGATGTAAGTCTGTTACACCTTCTTAAACTAGCCATCATTTATTGACTTGGTTGAGTATATCTGACAAACATATATACACATCTTTTGTCTTGGGTTACTTTGATGAGAGATAACACCCCCTATGACACTCACTCATTAGATATTCTAGGTCATATGCTACCCCCTCTAGTGCATTACCCTAGTGGTCCCTTATTTAGAAGGATGTAAGTCTTCTACGCTTTCCTTCCTGACTTGACCATTGCACAGAGCAGCTTATTAGCATGGTAGGCCTTATGATGTGGGAAGCTACCTTCATGTTGGCTTCATTCAAGAGGATATAAGTCTACTATATGCTTTCTACTTGGACTAGCCATCATGAACTAACTTGGCCGAGTAGAGGATTAGGGTATATGTCCACAAGAAACACCTTTCCTTCTAACTACTTCAAGTCTTGGTCCAGTCCTTCTTTATGACTCCCTACTTAGTAGTGACCCTTAGGTTGGGTTCAACTTATTGTGCCAACAATAGGTCACCCCAATGGTTGTTCCTAACTTCAAAAAATGTAAGTCTGCTACGCTTTCTTTGTAACAATCGTTGCACATCGATGGACAACCCTTGGTTAGATTGCACCTATTGAGCCAATGATAGAATATCCTGACTATTAGTTCCACTTTAGGGATATATAACACACCTTCCTAGACTGATTATTGCACACGATGGGCACCATAGGTTGGTTGGTGTTCACTATCCTGACAATGACCCACCCGATGGATACACCACTCATGGTAGATGTAAGTCTACTATACTTTCTCTTTGAGTTGGCCAGTGTACACCTACAGGCTTTCTTATTTACAAGGTCCAAGATAATGCCCCTAGTGGCACCTCCCTAGGCACTCTATTTAGATCAAGTCCACACCCATTTAGAAGTTACTACTAGATTTAGCAACCCCCTTTCCCAGTAACCACCCCAGTGGTTGGAGATTATGTTCTGCAGATGCATAGATTCTCCCTTGGTCTAATAAATCTGAGATAAGTCTAGGCTGACATAGCCCTTTCTTAGTGTGGTCCCTCGCACACCAATAGGGTCCACAATAAGAAACAAACAATATATATATTTTCTTGTGGATTATGAATTAAACCTTACCTTTCCAAAGATCATCATATCTTTATGATAGTGTCAAGAAACTCCTATAGGAATCACCGACTACTCTTGAGTTGAGATAAGTCCCCCGCATTCTCTCAATAGTCCCTTAGTCGGGTTCAATCTGCTTTCGCCACTCACATTACCCCGGCGATCATCCTTGCTTTAGAAGATGTAAGTCTGCTATGCCTTCTTTCTAGCACAACCATTGCACCCCAACAGGCAGTCCTAGGTCAGGTTTGATTTATTGTGCATCCAATAGGTCATCCCAATGGTTATTCCTTGCTTTGGAGATGTAATTCTACTACACTTTCTCAAGCATAGCCGTTGCACACCGAAAGGAACCCCTTAAGTTGGATAGTCCTATCCTTCAACTGATAGACTACTCCTTTGGATCTATAAATCTGAGATAGGCCAAAGCCAACATAGCCCCTTCTCAGTGCGGTCCATCGCACATTGACGGGATCCATCAAATAAAATTATAATAATGAAAATAAACTGAATCAAATTAAAATAAATCGATGAAATTAATCTTAACTACTTTTGAGTTGACTTAAGTCCTGCAACGACATTCACTCAGTAGTCGCCCCTAGGTTGAGTTTGATTTATTGCGGATCCAATAGATCACCCTAGCAGTTGATCCCTTCTTTGGAAGATGTAAGTGTACTACACTTTCTTCCAAAGTACGATTGTACACCAAAAGTTAACCCTTAGGTCGATAGTCCTACCTTGTCGTTAGTAGACTATCCCTTTGGATTTATAAATGAGATAGAAGGCAACATAGCCCCATCTGTGGTTCCATCGTACACCAATAGGATCCATAACAAACTAAATTTGAAACCAACCTTCCTAGTGAAATCAAATTAAAATATATCAAACAAACCAAACTTTTGCCCAATGAGGCAAATCAAATTAATCTTTCGTGGAGCCATAAGAAATACCATCAAACTCTTATCCCCAACAGATAGCTAACCTACTTCCTAGTGGAAGGTTCACATTCCTAATCCCTAGTAGATTATAGATTCTTATCCCCAGGGAATATGTACCCAAACAAATCATATTCATAATCAAACTCAAATCCATATCCCCAGATAGCTTGAACCTACTTCCCTAGTGGAAGATTCACATACTCAATCCATCGTGGATTCCTTCTAGCTCTCTTATGCCCTTAGCATAAAGAGAGCTACTTTGCACTAAGATTGATATTTTATGTACCTTTCAAGTTTTGGTATAAAACATTTTCATTAGTATTTGCAGTCTTTTGGACATTATTAATCATCTGGCCAACGAAATAAGTGCGGTTAGTTACACCACACTTATTGGGGTCCTTTTCTAACCAAACTTTGGAGTGAGTTCTTGACCTCCTTTTTTGGAAGTAGGAACCTTTTAGACCCTAAGGTTTCTAGTCATAAGACACTTCTAGAGATTAGGTGAACACTTAACCTAAGCCTAGAAATTTAAAAGGGTTAATCATATGATTAGGCCATGCCTTAAAGACTTAAGAAAATCACCCTATAGCCTAAACCAATCAATGTACACTTCTTAAATTCAATTCAAATTCAAATTTCCAACCAAACCTCAAACTTAATTTCAAATCCAAATCCAAATCAACTCAATCAAATGATAAAACCCAAGATTAAATCAAAACTTGAAATCCTTCCCAAGCCCTTTAATCAACATTCATGAACTTAGCCAAATTTTCATCCAATTCAACCCAAACATAATTGACTTTCTTATAAATTAATTATACCTTCAATTATGTTCTCAAATATAAATGAAATATAAATTCAAATAGCAAAACCAAATTCAAAATCAAATCAAAACCCAATTTAAACTATTTAAGCCATTTCCTTGAACTTGGGAAAAACCCATCTAAATCAAGCCAAAATCAATGGATTTTTCCTTGAATCAATCATCTATCCAAATATAAATGAAACCTATAATTATCTAGTCAAACCAAAATTAACCCAAGTTAACCCAACCTAGACCATTTGACTTGAAATATTCAAATGAACCAAAACTAATTTGAATCAAAACCAATTGCAAGTGAATTTATATTTTAATCTCAAATCTATATATAAACTCAACTAAATCAAACTCAACAAAATCAATCCAACTAAATCCAATTGGTTCATTTGACCAAAGTGGCCAATTTGACCTACATGAACCAAAATCCAATTCAATCCAAATCAAAGTGAATTATACCAATCCAAACTTCATGTCATGATTGTTGATCACCCTATAATGATCAATTGATATAAATTAGGTCAAACCAAGTCAACCTAGCCCATTGACAAAGTCAACCCTTTAGCCTATATGAACCCAAACTAGCTAAATTACAATCTAAGCCAAATCCATTAAAACCAATGATTCAAATCAACCCAAAATCAAGATTTAAACATGACTTGACCTTCAATTGAGCCAAACTTAGCCCAATTGGCACTCTTAGCCCAAGTTGACCCAAATTGATATAAAGGGTCAAATTAGAATAAACTTAAATCCAAATAAAATCAAACCAAAGCATACAATCCTCTCCAAATAGTCATATGAACTTGACCTAACCCTTAGTTTGACCCAATTTGACCAATTGGTCAATCTAACCCATTTTCACTGAATTTGACCCAAATGGGTCAAATTGAGCCAAACCTAACCAATTGAACTCCAAATGACATGAAATTTGGTCCAACACACTTTTGACTCATTTAACATCTGCCCAAATCAAATTCAATGCCAAATGACCACTCTTCCCTTAGGTTATGGGTATTTCATAAGATAAAACACCCATGTAAATGGTCATTTCTCTTGCTTGCCACTGACACTCATCCATTGGTCCACCTGGCTCCAAGAACACTCCAACTTGACCAAAGAGGTGGTTGGCCATGACTTATGGGGAAGTGAAATCACCTCCCCTCCCCCATTGGAACACATGGCATGAAGGACCTCCACTTCCTTTTATTAGGACACCCACTTATCCTTCATACCACCTCCCATGCCTCCCAACCAAATTAAGCCACCTAAGGAGAATCTCAACCACCCAAAGCTAAGGACACTGACTTGGAGCCAAAAATCACCATGAATGAGGTGATTTTTGGCCATTGCAAGGAGACTAAAAGTAGTGAGACAAAAAATCTTCCTCACACACTCATTTTACTCTCATAGAGCTCCCAAACCAACTAGAACCATTCCTCTCTATTTTTGAGGAAAACCATCAAAATAAAGTGGATTTTGGTGAGGAAGCATCATTGGTAGATACATTATTTCAGTAGTGCAAGAACCCAAACCCATTCCAAAGCTTCTTCTTGCACTCCAGAGCACACTTGGATCATCACTGCCATTGGAAATCATCCCCGATGAGGTAATTATCAAGAACTGTAGAAAGCCTTAAGTTCTTTTATTTATGATAGTTTTTGCTCAATTTTAGGAATTTCCTTTAGATTATCCTTACACTTTTTTGACATCATCCCCATGCATTTGAAGTGATTTTTGATGAAGATCGCTAGAAATTAAGCCTAAAATGAAGTTTTTCATTCAATTATTTCACAAGAATCACAAAAATCATGATCAAAATAGTGTTTTGTCTACCTCTTCTATCAAATCACCCTCCAACCATCCAATCTTCCATTCAGAGAGGTTGATGGCTCAGATCGTGTAGATCATGTGGCTTTGATCAGCAAATCACGCAGGTTTAATCACTTGGATCACACGTATCAATCTGGACTATCAGATCCATAATGAGATGATCGTCGATCCATGCATCCTTTACATTCTCAATCTGTTGATGCCCCACCATGCCGCCATAAAGGTTAATGCGGTGCAGATGTATTAGGTTTAAGAAATTATGGATTTTCTACTTTTTAAAAATTAATTAAAAACACTTGATACTTTTAAAATTCATAAAAAATAAACTATTTAACTAAAAATTGTAAATAAAGCCACATTGGATTTGTCATTCCCAGGGAAGTCCAATGAATCCAAAAGTGCTAAATTTCACTGAATATTTTGAGCCTAATTTAAGTTTTAGGTAAAATAAAATTTCATTAATTAAACTAACAAGACACATCATATTGATTTTAAATATTCAAAGATTAAGAATAAGCTTAAAATCTACCTACCATAAAAATTTCAAGTCAAAAGGATTTCTAGATTAGAAGATATTGCATTCTAAAGTTTAAATAGCTAAAATAATTTAATGGACTTTATAAAATCATTTAAATCAGTTGAAACTTTGGAAAATTATAGTAAATCATAGAAAAATCATGAAAATACATGTAAATGTATATTTTGAAGGTATTTTAGAGGAGATTCAATTAAAATTGATCCCAATTAAATTTGAATAATAACTAAGGCTTAATTTAGGTTTAATTAAAAATTTAATCTACCTAATTACTCTCTAATTACCTAAGCAATTTATCCCAAACTTTTTAATGTTGATTAATGGGATGACCTCCACCTCCCATAATTTTCTTGGAATTTATTACTTGGTTAATTAGAGAAATTGGTTGTCTTAACCTTAATTACTTTCCTAATAAATCAAGAAATTAATTAATATTCTAAATAGTAATAAAATCATTAATTAAGCTTGCTAATCATTGTGAAATAGTAAATGGGCATGATGAAATGAGATTTGGACCTCTTTCCCATTCTTTTCCCTAAGACAATTTCACTTGAATGGAAATTAATTAATTTGGGATTAATCGATGGTTTAATTCATTAATTAAATTAGTTAATTAATCATTTTAAAACTATAATCACATGGAATCTTAATTAATCAATTCATGGGTAGATCTTTAGGTTTTGAATATCTTAAAGACATTTAATGAAATTATGGTTAACCCACATGTTTAGGTGGTGCTTTTTGCAGATGACATTCTTCTTATTGATAAGACTAGAGAGGGAGTCCAACAAAAACTTGAATTATGGAGGTCAACTTTAGAGTCTAAAGGTTTTCGTTTAAGTAGATCTAAAACTGAATATATGGAGTGTAATTTTAGTTATAGAAGTTTTAGTGATAGTGTTGTGACTTTAGGTGATCAAGTCATTAATAAGAGTGATTTATCATATTTAGGCCCTATTGTTCAAAATGATGGTGAAATAGATGGAGATGTTATTAGTAGAATTCAAGTTGGATGGTTGAAGTGGAGGAATGCATCCGCCTATTATGTGATAGAAAAGTTCCACTTAAACTTAACGGAAAATTTTATAAGATGGTGGTAAGACCGCAATGACTTATGTTAATGTTGGCCAATAAAAGAGAAGCATAAGACTAAGTTAAGTGTTATAGAGATGAGGATGCTTAGGTGGATGAGTGGCTTTACCCGAGAGATAGAATGCAAAATGAGTATGTTCAAGAAAAAGTTGGAGTAGCATGGTAGATAAGATTAGGAGAGTCGCCTTAGATGGTTTGGCCACATAAAGCGTCGTCCATGAAGAGAGTAGATGCATTAGATTTGCCTTATGTTAAGAAAGGTAGAGGTAGACCTAAGACTTGGTTATTATGTATAAAATGATCTTAGTATACTTGAATTAGATGAGAATTTGACACATAATAGGACACATGGAGACTAAGGATTCAATGTAATCCACCCAGTGGGATTAAGGCTTGTTGTTGTGTTGTTGTTGTTGTTGTTGTTGTATGGTTAACCCACATGTGTGGGAAAACTATGAAAGTACTTAATTAAGTTTCATAACTTTATTAATCACTATTCTTAGGTTCATTGCTGATTTAACTTCCAATGTATATACATATCATGTTGGCTCATAATTACTTGGTTAATTAAATTATGGCAACATAGGTAAGGGTCAATTAATAGATTTAATGAATCGTATAACCTAATTAACCCATAAAATCAACTTTATTATTTTTCATTAAACCAAATTAATTCACAAACATGGGAATAGGTTAGGATCAGCAAACTTTACCTCATTTCTTCAAACTAAATTAAATATAAAATTGAAAATGATAATTAAAAAGCCTTAGTTTTCTTTGAATACTTTTATTTGATTTGATTGTCCTTAGAAATTAATTTAATTAAATGAAATCACATGTTTATGCTTATTCATTCATTTCCAATCATGTTAAATGTTGTATGTCATTTGAAATCATGCATTCATCTTCTCAAAATAAATTAAATCAAATGGTTTTACTTTATGTCAAGCTTGCATGTGTTGATTTAGTTTATAATAAGTGTGGCAATTATTATTATTAAATCCAAACATATTTTCCTAAGCTTATAATTGAATGGTTACATATGCTATAAATGCTAGTTATAAATACATAGGAGATATATGTGATTATAGCTTAAATGTGTGAAGTGAAGCTCCTTTCCTTTTATTCATGTATTGATTTATCTAACTGAGAATGTTAATGAGTATATAGTCTAGACATCCTAAGACTATGAGGCTTTAGTTAGCCCCTAGGTGGTAATTTGATTACCTCACTTCTTGGTTTAATAATGGCATGTACTCCATTTGATTTCATTCTTATGTATTTCAGTACTAGAATTTGGGTGAGGCTTTAATTCATATACATAAATAATTCAATCAAATTTAAATATCTTTTTTTTTGCATGATTTTCATTGTCCAAATTATGAATACATGTGTATGTATCTATGAAAAGTGGTATATAGTCTAGAAATCCTAGGAATACGAGGCTTTAACTAGCCATAAGTAGGTCATTTGATTACCTCACATTCCTGGTTTAACAAAGGCACGTATTGCTTATGTCTTTTATACATACAAGTGCGTATTTAATTAGAGAATGGTAATCCTTCTTTTTTAATAAAAATACATGCATTTGTAATTGTTCAAGTGATTGAATTAATTAATCATTTGATTTGGAGCTCTCTTTCTTATATCCATGCATATAAATTTACATATGGTTTGAATGAAATGCTATATAGTCTGGACATTAAGGAACATAAGGCTTTAGCTAGCACCATGGAAGTAATTTTATTACCTCACTTCCCTGGTTAACAATGACATGTACCTGTTTAATTTCATCATTAAGTATTTTTTGCAAAAGAATTTTGATAGAGCCTTAAATTAATATGATAAAATAAATGAATTAGGGGAAATATATAACATGAAATGTACATACTCACATCCATCTTCAAGTGTGCTAAAATATATTGTATGTGTAGGTATACTTAGGACTTAATCATATGCATGTTACATGTGATGGAAATGAATGATTTAGAATGTGCCATGTGATAGTATTTCAATTAGATTAATCTTAAGAAGCCTTTCACATTGAATAGAATTATTTAAAGAGAACCTAAACTTAGGATTAATGGAAAATGTGTAATAAGCCATTCACTAAAGAGAACTAAATCAAATTAACATGCTTTAGAAAGTGGTTTAAGGTAGGGATGAAAGAGGGAAACCTCTTTTCTTCTCTTTACAACATTTAGTTGCTTAGTGTAGGTCATATGAAACAAAAGAAAATACAAATTAAAACTTGCAAATCAATTATTGAATCTTTCTACACTTAGAAAATCTTAACTCTAAAGCCTAATTAGGGCATACCACACAAACCTTAATACACATACATTAGAATAAGTCACCACTTCTAGCCTTATATTAGGACGGTGCATGGTGTGATGTATGTTTTGTTTTGTGATGTATTATTTTAGACTGGATGTTAGGATGTTTGTTTTTTAGACTGGATGGTAGGCTGTTAGCTTAATCATATTTTCTACTAGGGATTATATTTAAGGGGATGCTTAAAAATAAATATAAATGCTCTCTTTGTAGGTTGCTAAAGCCCCTAAGCATAATCCAAGTTAGGATAGGTGGGCTTCATTACTGATGTGTAGGGTGTTAAGTCCAAATTATAAAAATAACTGTCTAAGTTGTATGTGTGTTTATCTAACAGTTGTCTTACAGGTGTAGTTAGATTTACTTTTTCTATTTTTAATGTAATTTTTCTTTAGGAATTAGGATTAGTGCTATGGGGGGATAAGGATGAGCGTTGGCTAGAAGACTTTATCTTGGAGGCCATGTGATGCCTTTGAGGTGGAGCAAATCAAATCAAAGAAGGAGGAAGATATATGATGACATGAAGACTCTCATAAAATTTATCATTTGTAAATTGTAAATGATTTTTTTAGGTACTTGGTTGTATAAGGGTAAAGGTCGGCAACCCATTTTTATTTTTATGTTGTACGGTGACACCCGACCACAATGGCCTATTATTCTTTTGCGTTAGTTATAAAAATTTGTTGATGTTGTGTTTAAAGTGTACAATTAGGATGACATGTTTTTCTTAGTTATATGTTTGATGTTTGAATGTGTGGCTTGGAATACGATTAGGCTCTTAGAAAAAAAATTAACCTTTCTACCCAACTAGAACTCGTAACTAAAGTTTTAAAAATTCATAACCTCAAATAAAGCCTAGGACATAAATCAAATAATTTAAAGATTTAGCAACCCCTTAGCTGAATGTTGAATGGCCAACAACATGCATATCAAATTATTTTGCTCTTAAAAATAGGGGATTTCCATCCTTACATGATAGGGGAATGCTTGAGTTGTGAGGGCATTCCTTGTGTTAGAAAACATCCCTTTCTTGTTGATTTAGCCAACAACCTTATTTCATCATGCATTAGGCATCAAGAACATAAAGCCTTTGTCAAAATGAATTATCAGAATAAATAAAATCTGAAAGGATTTTACACTGGACTAAGTCATATGCTCATACCACTCATGCTCTAGTCTCTTATGGAGTGCATTTAAGGACTTTAGTTTCTATCTAATTAAATAATAGCCTAACTAATATTGCAAATCATTTGATCAAACTTCATAGATTTAAAGCATAGGAGGTGTTAGCTGGTTGCGACTCCAATCAATTGAAAGACCAGCAGTTGGGAAGTTTGTCCTCTCTTATGGAGTTAAACCATATGCCTATTTTCACTTAGATTTAGGTCACTCTTTGGCTTATGCTAAAGCTCTCTAGATTTAGGATATGAGGTGGATGTTTCTTTTAGGTTACAAGCATAAATCCTCACCTCTTAGGAATCTCCAGAATCTTGTATTATTATATTACAATTCCAAGCTTTATAATGAAATGTCAACTTTAACAAAATTGATCTTCTCTTCAATTTCAAAATTATAAAGCCCAATTATAGGATAGCTTGAAATGCTCACTAGGTTTCCTAGTATCAAAAGCATTCCCTACTCATTTACATTGGATGTGATAATAAGTCTTCTCCTTGAGTTTTCCCAATTGATTTTTAAATACTACTAATCCTTTGATAGTCTAGCCTTGAAATCTTTGGAGACTTTAATTGCTACTTTAATCAAGATTATTCTTAATGTATTCACATCCTTTAGGGTGTAATTAACTATGGAGGCTTACCTCCATAAGGAACTTAACAAATCTTGACTTAATATAAACCCTACTTTGCTTTTCCATGTAAAGTAGGGGAAAGATCTTTGGTATATTCATAGACCCATCATGCCTTATGAGTCGTTATTAGGTGATTAGGTTCATTATAGGGTGATGATTTCTACTTTTTGAGATAGTGCATCTTTTCTTAATGTCATACCCGATCATTTCAATAAGTACCCCTTAACATCTGTGTGGTATCCGACATCTCAAAAATAAACACCACACACCAATTTCTCTAAGTCATAAGTGATGACATAGATAGGAAATGAGCATGCATACAGTAGATAAAAAACCCTAGATAACTAGAACCGTCTCTACTGTAAACACACAGTTCCATAAGTAGTAGATCGGATTGGCCATTCGTTAGATTCTCCAATTCCCATCAGAACCACCCTGACCTCTCGAGTAGTATGATCCAACATTATATCCCTGATCTCTCCCTCCCCCACCACCACATCTGTAACCTGTGTCGCTCCTCCTGCTTCCAAAAAAATCACTGCTCTGACCACCACCTCCATATCCACCAACACCTCCAGAGCCCCCACCACAACTATGATTACCACTACCTCTGCCTTCGCCTCCACCGCCATATCATGATTGAGCCTGGTTGATGGCGATGTTCCTACTGTCAAGGTTGTGCTGCTTCTTAAGGTTTACTTTTAGGTTTAGGTTTATTAGGTTTTAGGTTTATTTTATAATTTATTTAGTTACTTTAGGTCATAGGTTTTGGGGGGGGTTTAGTTTAGGTTTAGAGTTTAGAGTTGTAGGTTTTATGCTTAGGGTGGATTAAGGTGGTTTAGTGTGTTTGTTTGGGTTTAGCTAAGGGTTTAGAGTTTAGGATTTAGTGTTTATGGTTTAGGGTTTAGGATTTTGGTAGGGTAGGGTGGTAGTTTAAAGAGGGTAGGATCAGACTTATGATTAAGGTTTAGGTTTAGTACCCTGGTTTAGGAATGAGGGCTCTAAGTTTAAGTAAGGTTGGATGTTAGGGTTAGTTAGCCTAGTAAGGAGGGTCAGTTTAGGGCCTGGTGCCTTTTAGTTTAGATTTAGGTGCAGGTAGTGACATGATCCAGTTTATGTTTTAGTATCACATCTAGATTTGTTTAGAGAGGTTTTAGGGTTTAATGTTTAGGGTTTTAGGGTTTAGGTTTATGGTTTTAAAAACAAAAGTGGGGTTTAGTTAGTTTTATTTATTCAATTTATTTTATTTTTAGTTTTATTTTGGTTTAGTTTTATTTTTATTTAGTTTAGTTTATTTATTTTAGTTTAGGTTTTCATTTTAGTTTAGTTTTAGGTTTTGGTTTAGGCTTATGTTTAATTTTTTTAGTTTAGTTTTTTTATTTTATTTTTAAGTTTAAGTTTTATTTTTTATTTTTAGGTTTAGGTTTAGGTTTTTATTTTAGTTTTTTAGGTGTAAGATTATTTTTAGCTTTTATTTTTAGTTTAGCTTTAGGTTTATTTTAACTTTATTTTATTGTATTTAGTTCAGGGTTTAGGTTTAGTTTTATATTTTATTTATTTTAGTTTAGGTTTAGATTTATTTTATTTTGTTTATTTTAGATCAAGGGTTTTTTTACTTTAGGGTTTAAGTTTTATTTTTTATTTATTTTTAAGTTTTATTTTTAGGTTTATTTTGTAAGTTTAGGTTTTTATTTAGTTTTTATTCTATTTTATTTAGGTTCAGTTTTTTTATTTTACATTTAGTTTTTATTATATTTAGGTTGTTTATTTTTAGGTTTATTTTATTTTTTTTAGTTTAGTTAAGTTTTTATTTATTTTATTTTAGTTTAGTTTTTATTTTATTTTTTATGTTTAGGTTTTTGCTTAGGTTTTACTTTAGGTTTTTATTTTATTTTATTTTATTTTTTTAATTTTTAGGTTTTGGTTTTTTATTAATTTTATTTTTAGGTTTTGTATAGTTTAGGTTTTGGTTTTAAGTTTTTTTGTTTTTAGGTTTTGGGTTTTGGGTTTTGGGTTTAGGGTTTAGGGTTTGGGGTTTAGGGTTTAGAGTTTAGGGTTTAAGGTTCTAGGTTTTAGGGTTTAGAGTTTATGGTTTAGGGTTTAGGGTTTAGGTTTAGGGTTCAAGTTTTAGTTTAGGGTTTATGGATTTTGAATTTTTTTTATAGAGAATAAATTCGGATTCAACATTCCTTCTTTTTGATATCATCAACCAAGTAACACACCAAGTTTTCTAAGACACAAGTGACAACTTAGATCGGATCAACCATTCTTCAATTTCTCTAGTTCTTCAATTTCTACTATAAAGACATGGTTACATAAGCAGTAGATTGGATTGGCCATTCTTCAATTTCTCCAGTTCCCATCAGAACCATTCTGGCCTCTCGAGTAGCAGGATCCACCATCATATCCCTGATCTCTCTCTCTGCCACCACCACCGCTGTAACTTCATTGCTCCTCCCGCCTCCATAGCCACCACTGCTAGGACCACGACCTCCATATCCACCAACACCTCTAGATCCCCCATCACCACTATGATAACTATCGCCTCCTCCTTTGCCTCCACCGTTAGATCTAGACTGAGCCTGGTTGATGATGATGTTCGCCATCAAGGTTCTTTCAAATCTTAAGGTTTAGGTTTAGGTTTAGAACCTTTAGGTTTTATGGTTTAGGTTTATTTTTTAATTTATTTAGTTACTTTAGGTTTAGGTTTAGGGTTTGGGGTTTAGGGTTTAGGGTTTAGGATTTAGGGATTTTAGGTTTAGGTTTTAATATTCTAAGTTTATTTCGTTTAATTTTTTTAGTTTAAGTTTAGGTTTATTTTATTTTATTTAGTTTAGGTTTAGGTTTAGTTTATTTTAGGTTTAAGTTTAGTTTTATTTATTTAAGTTTAGTTTATTTTAGTTTAGGTTTAGGTTTATTTTATTTTATTTATTTTATTTTTATTTTAGGTTTATGATTTGTTTTTAATTTAGGGTTTAGATTTTTTTTTAGGATTTATTTTAAGGATTATTTTTTAGTTTTTATTTTCTTTTATTTTAGGTTTATTTTATTTTATTTTAAATTTAATTTTTATTTTATTTAGGTTTTTTATTCTTAATTTTATTTCATTTTTTATTTTAGTTTAGGTTTTTATTTATTTTACTTTTATTTTAATTTTATTAATTTTTTTTAATTTTATTTTTAGGTTTAGTTTTAGGTTTAGTTTAGTTTCATTTTATTTTATTTTATTATGTTATTTAGGTTTAGTTTATTATATTAGGTTTAGATTTAGTTGTTTAGTGGTTTAGGGTTTTAGGTAGGGAGGGTGGGTTTAGGGTGTGGGTTTAGTGGTTTAAGTTTAGGGATTTTGGGTTTGTGGCTAGTTTAGTTAGTTAGTTTGGAAGTTTAGATAGTTTAGGGTGGTGTTTAGTGGTGATAGGGTTGGAGTTTAGGATCAGGGTTTAGAGGAGTGGGCAAGTGGCAGATTTAGGATTAGGATTTTGGGTCAGGGATATTTAGGGGTTTTTTAGGGTGTAGATAGTGGGTTAGTGGGTTATTTAGTTTAGGGTTTGGTAAGATTTAGGGTTTTACGGAGGGGTCTGGGTTTAGGTTTATTTTAAATCAAAGAAACCAGTAGTTTATTTAGTTTATTTTTCTTTATTTTAGTTTATTTTATTTTATTTATTTACTATTTATTTATTTTAGGTTTATTTATTTTAGTTTATTTAGTTTATTTTTATGCTTAGGTTTAGGTTTATGCCCATTTTATTTAGTTTTATTTTTATTTTATTTAGGTTTAAGTTTTATTTATTTATTTTAGGTTTAAGTTTATGTTTTGTTTTATCTTTTAGGTTTAGTTTTAGGTTTTATTTTAGGATTATTTTTAGGTTTCTTAAAATTTTGGTTTGGGACTATTTTAGTTTATTTTATTTTATTTAGGTTAGGGTTTAACATTAGTTTATTTTAAGTTTAGGTTTAAGTTTATTTATTTTACTTTAGTTTATTTTAGTTTAGGTTTATTTTATTTTATTTATTTTAGGTTTAGGTTATTTTAAGGTTAGATTTTATTTATTATTTATTTTAGGTTTATTTTAAGGTTTATTTTTAGGTTTAGGTTTTTATTTAGTTTTTTGTTTAATTTTATTTTAGGTTTATTTTATTTTTATTTTATGTTTAGTTTTATTTTATTTAGGTTTTATTTTAGGTTTATTTTATTTTTTTTTAGTTTAGTTTAGGTTTTTATTTATTTTATTTTAGTTTAGTTTTTATTTTTTATTTTATTTTATTTTTAGGTTTAGGTTTTAGTTTATGTTTTTTATTATTTTTATTTTTTTATTTTATCTAGGCTTAGGTTTTATGTTTTAATTTTATTTTTAGGTTTTATTTAGTTTGGGTTAAGGTTTGCTGGTTTTTAGGGTTTAGGATTTTGGGTTTAGGGTTTGGGATTTTGGGTTTTGGGTTTAGGAGGATTTGGGGTTTAGGGTTTTGGGTTTTGGGTTTTAGGGTTTAGGGTTTAGGGTTTCAGGTTTAGGGTTTAGGGTTTAAGGTTTAGAGTTGTAGGTTTAGGGTTTTAATTTTAGGGTTGTGGTTTAGGGCTAGAGTTTTTTGTTTTATTTTTTAAATTAATAAACTATTAGTTTTAGGTTTATTCAGTGCATTTATTTTATTTATTTTAATATTTATTTTTATTTTTTTAAATTAAGTAAACTAGTATGTTTAAGTTTATTTAGTTTATTTAATTTATTTTTTATTTATTTCAATTGATTTTATTTTATAAATTGTCCAACTTCTGGACTTATAACCACTTGGAGTGGCCATCTAACTCCCCTATGATTTTAAAACCATGTAGTCCGGTCTTATGAATTGCAAGATAGCTATGACAGCTTTTTTAATTAGAAAGAGACTAAAGTTCTAAACACACTCTCTAAGAGACTATATGAGGGGCATGAGCATATAACTTAATCTATTGATGAAAATCTTTTCAAATTTTATTTCATTTTACACAACATTTTGACAGAGGCTTTAGGATTTCTTATGTCAAATGCATGATGAAATACATTATGAGCCAAATCGCTTAGAAGAAGGTGTTCTCCACCACAAGGGATGCCCTCGAGGTTAAGCATTTATTTATCATGCAAGGATGGAGATCCTTCATGTTCAGGAGAGAAAGAATATTCATGCATGATGTAAAACATATAACCATATTCAGATATGAGTTGTTTAAAATTTAACTATGAATGATTAGTTGGGTAGAAAAGTTATTTTTATCCTAAGAGCTTAATCGTATCCAAGCCACACCTTAAAGCATCAATCATTTAAGAAAAAATGAGAAGCGTGTCATACTAATGCACAATTTAAACATAACATCAAAGAATTATATAGACTATCATAAAAGAATAAAAGGCCGATGCGGTCAAGTACTGTCGTACAACCTGAAGAGAGAAAAGATGGGTAGCCAAGCTCTACCCTTATACAACCTGAAATATGAAAGAGTAATTATAATTGTATTAAATGCTATAGGGGTCTTCTTTCTTCATATCTCCATTTCGATTTGGTTCCTTTGGTTTGATGGTGCTTGCTTCAAAGGCATCAAAGGAGTTTTGATGGAGATCAATAGAGCATGGTTAGTCAAAGTTCTTCTCAAATGCTCAATAGAAGTGAGGGGCCATTGATTGATCCAAAGGGATTTAAAGAGGGTCCTATCAAGTCACTGCCAGAGTCTAGAGTTATGACACATATAGTCAAAGCTAAAAAAACTAATATCAATCGACAGGAGAATCATATTAGAAAATCTTCCATGGAGTGGATGTTAGAGAGCAACCTCCCCTTCTTTCCGAGGAAGCGATAATAGTGTTGAAATCACCCCAAACCAACCAAGGTTTATTGACCCAGGAGGCAAAAGTTCTTAATTAATCCCAAAGGATGTTCCTACCAGCTCTATTACAAGATGCATAGATAAAGGAACCAAGAGCTTCACCCAATGAGATTTGAACATTAACCAATTGTGAGATCATCAAGGATAGAAATATTGATTAAATTATTCCAAAACACAAAATTTTATTACTAATATTATAAAAGAAATTTTGAAAGCTTAGTGTTCTATCAACATGGGTAATCTTAGAAGAGTGAATTAATGGCTCAATAACAACAAGTAAGGCTATGTTTTGAGTAACAAAGGCTTCTAATACATGACGGAGAGTCCCAATACTAACATTCCAAATAAGAAAATTGATCATAATAAGTTGAAAGAAAAGAGAAGAGATAACTAAAAAAATGAAAAATAAGAAGAAGAGAAACATGAAATAATTATTCATGGGAAGTTAAAGAAGATCGAGTGATTCTAGTGGAGCTATTAGTGAATATTCTAGCTTTAAGGGATTTTTTTTAATAACAGTTTGAAAAGGCCTATCTATGTCCATAGTATCTCCATCTGAAAGAGAGTGATTTATGATATTCAGAATAGGACCAGTATCTGTTAAAGCATTCCTAATGGTGATTTCCCCTTCTTCGGTATCAGAGTTAGGTTGAGAAATAGGGTTAGCATGTGTATCACTCTGTAGGGTAATAGATGGAGTGGTTGTGGCACCATTAATAGCACAAAATTCATTTTCATTTCCATGAGTACTATTCAGATTTTGATCCGTCGCCAAATTATTAAAATTTTTCGGAAAAATTCAAGAATTAGTTTTGAGATTTTGATCCAACTTGAGGTTCCCATTTAAATTACCATTATGATTCATATGAGTCAAGGGATTATCTTGAGATGCCAAGTTCTTACAAGTAGAAGCAATGTTAGGTAAGTTATCATTAGTTTCCTCACAAACCTCAATATCATTATTTTATCAAGCTTAGATTTTTCTCCAATAAAAATTAGGTAGTAAAGGAGAGGGGTAGGAGGGTGAGTTCCATTTTGAGTAACTTTAGGCACATAACCAAACTTATTATTTTTTTGATTTGTTAGAGAGGGATTAGGATAGGCAATTTTTCCTTTTTAAGATTAGGGTGTAACACAAAGCATTGAGTGATCATGACCGTGGATCTTACAATGTGTGCAAAAAATAGGGAAATTTTCAAATTCTACTTTTTGATTATACCGAAATTTTTTCAAACCGATCCAAACTTCTTTAGGGTACTTTTTGGTAATATCAATCTCATTCAAAATACGAGCAATTGATGGCCGTGATCTCGCAGTGGTGGCATGATTTATTTGAAGGGGCCTACCAAAGAGAGCCCCAACTGCAAATATGACTTGATGGGTAACGTAATATATCCTTATGTTTGGAAAAGCTAGCCATAAAGGAACAATTGGGGATTCTTCTTTGACATCAAATAGAGGAGACCATTTCAAAAGCCTCATTTGACAATTGTACACTAAGTAAGAGTGACGAGCAAAGACTCTTGAGTAGTCTAAATCATTAGACAGCTGAATAAAAATATGTCTAGGATCAATCAATCCGATAGTAAATACACCCGAGAGCTTTAGGCTATGAAAGAAGGATCGGATGCTTTCAAGAGCCGAGAGACGTAATGAAAATTTACCAACTAATGAAAATTCAAAGGGCTTCTCCAGCTTTTCCACATCAAGATCCGAGCACATTACAACTGACATTCCATAGAAAGAAGTTGAGATTAAATTGACCGAAGCATTAGAGCGAGTGTTCTTACCAGATAAAGCATCCTTGAAGGACTTAATAGTACGTGAACTACGAGTAGGATCGATATTACGTTAAAATTGGAAGCCTTAGCGATCCAAGTTCAAAGAGCTCGACTACATGGAAAGTGGCGCCATTGTAAGATCAAGGGAAACTCACATAAGCGCCAACCTAGAGCAAAATCTAGAAGGAACGATCGGAACAAATAAAACATGGCCAAGCTCAAGGAAAAGGAAAGGAACATGGAACCGATTTAGGGTTGTTGGTTGGTTTAGGGTTAAGGTTTACAGGTTTAACATTTAGGTTTAGAGTTTAGGGTTAAAGGTTTAGCATTTGGTTTAGGGTTTAGGGTTTAGCATATAAGGTTTAAGGTTGGGTTTTATTTTCATTTTATTTTAGGTTTATTTTATTTTATTAGTTTTTTATTTTATATAGGTTTTATTCTTAGGTTTATTTTATGTTTTAATTTATTTTAAGTTTTATTTATTTTATTTTAGTTTATTTTATTAGTTTACTTTAAATTATTTTTATGTTTAGTTTAGGTTTAGTTTAGTTTTTATTTTATATTTTATTTTATTATTTTTTTAGGTTTTTTTAATTTTTTAGAATTTATTTAGTTTAGGTTTAGGTTTTAGGGTTTGTGCTTTAGGGTTTATGGTTTAGGGTCTTTAGTGTTGTGGTTTATGGCTCAGGGTTAGGGTGGGTTGTGGTAGGGTTTAGGGTTATGGTTTTATGGCTCAGTGGTTTTATCTGGTTTAGGTTTATTTAGGATTTAGGGTTTAGAGTTGGTTAGGTTTCTGGTAAGGCTCTTGAGTTTATGGTTTAGTGTTACTTTTAGAGTTTATGGTCAGATTTAGGGTTTAGGATCCGGTTTAGGGTGGATCGTTCATTTTGCTTATTTTTTAATTATTTTAGTTTATTTTATTTATTTTATTTTTATTTAAGTTTATTTTTTATTATTATGGTTTAGGGGTTAAGGTTTTAGGGTCATTTGTCTTCCGATCCACAATCAGACGGTGGTTTAAAATTTAAGTTTAAGTTTAAGGTTTAAGGTTTAAATTTAAGTTTAAAGTTTATATTTAAGGTATAAGGTTTTAGGGTTAATGCTTTTAGGGTTTAGGGTTTAGGTTAGGGTCAGTGTTTATGGTTTAGGGTTTAGTTTAGGGCTTTAGTTTTAGGGTTTTATGGTTTTCAGGATATGTGGGTTTGGTGGTTTAGGTTTAGTAGGGTTTATGGTTTAGGATTTAAAGTTTAGAGTTTAGGGTTGGGTTTAGGGTTAGGGATTAAGGGTTTTGGATTTTAGGGATTAACATTTAGGGTTGTAGTGGGGTTAAGGGTTAAGGGTTTTGGGTTTTAGGGATTAAGGTTTAGGGGTTTAGGGTTTGGGGTTAAGGGTTTAGGGTTGTAGGTTTTTTTTGGGAAGCCCCATATAGGGGGAATTTTATTGCCACAAAAAGAGGGTTACAAGGTCCTTAATTGGGGATAAACTCCAAAACTACTACTCAAAGAGCAACAATCAGTCTAGAGAGTAAATCCCCTATCTAAGTATAACCAAAAGAAAAATAAAAGAGAAAAAGAAAGCAAAAGATACAAAATGATTAACATAGATAAGTCAATGGATAGATCTGGGCTAAAGCCCTTCACGATGAGAGATAGCATGGCACTAGGGAGCAAACCTATAAGAGAAAAGATAAATGCATCTGTAAAAATGTAGAAAGATAAAAATTAGAAAAGCTAAAGCAATACAGACAAAGTGAAAAATTAAGCAAGATAAACTGAGAAAAATTATAGAGAAGTGTGTGAGAGAAGGCTCAGGCTCAGTCACACCAAATTGGGGCAGATGTAAATATGAGCATCCAAACTTTAGCGGAAGGGTTACATCACAAGACCTACTACCAAACCAAAAGGAGTGAAATCATCACAGCCATCATACTACAAACCTGGGGAAGATAGGACCATTTGTTGAAAGTCTTATGAGCCTTAGTACCTGCAAACCTAAACAAAGCCATATACACTATAGAAAATGAGACAGCAAAGTGCAGAATGGGAAAGGGGATCCCATGCAAAATAAATATCATCAATATAGTCACCATAGCATGAGAATCCCTACACATATGAAAATGAACCATCTTTGCCAGATCCACCTTTTTAATACCAGAGCCAAGAGTATAATAAGGCCAACATGAAAACCCACCCCAAGAAAATAGCTAAAAGGCCGTGAGGATAGAAATAATATACAACCGGTTGAAAAGCTCATAATCGCTATGCAAATCAATTAGCATGTAAATAACACCATCCCAATCATATGGGATATATATGAAACTTACAGGCCAGGAGTATAGCTCAAGAATATGGCCTGAAAAAGGAACCCATTCAGAATAAGCATTACAGATGTTAACAGCCCCCTTGTTAATAATCATTGTAGAAATTAACAAACAACAAATGTAAAGTGAGAGAAAGATAACCCAAACCCAAAATACAATAGGAAATGCATAAGTCTAACATAAATAAAATGGGAATGCAGTAGCAGATTAGGTGGACCAGAACCCACATGTAATAAGTTGTGCCCCACCACAAACAACACCAAATAAAGATAATCAGAGAGACAACCCCAGTAGCAGCTTGCTAGGCATAAAACCTGAAATCCAGTTCAGCCAACAACCAAGGTAGCAAATAACAGCTAGCTGGCCATAAAACCACCCATTTAGAATAGACAGTGCATAAGTTAATAACTAAGTAGGTAATAGCATAATCACAGGATAGACAAGTCTAACTAAACCAAGATGGAAAAATATAACAGAGTAAATAAACCAAAAAACATCGTGATAAGCTACGTACCATTCACAAACAACAAAAATAATCAGAAAAATAACCCAAGAAGTAGCCTGCTGGACATAAGACCCAAAAATCCAACAGCCAACAAATAAAATAGCAAAACAATTATTTCACCCACCATAAGATACTCTAGTAAAAATAGTGGTACAATATAGACTCGAAAGGGGTTCAAAGGAGAGCCATCATTGAAATCCTTCAAGACAAAGAAAAGTAGACCAATAGCTAAGCCAACATCATCACTAAAAATAGGCTGGAAGGAAATCAAGAAGTAATTTTGATCCTTCAAAGAAACAGTAATAATAATAAGGGTATTGCAGTTTCTCTCCTTATAGGTTGTGGAGGTGAGGTTAGAGAGCATAAGAGGCCACAACCCTATTAAAGAGAGAAAAGATAGATAAATTAGGCCATGAAGCTATACAAAAATATAGTATTTAAACAATGAGACAAAGAAGGTCGCGGAGCCCCGTGGATAGATTTTAAAAGGAAAAGAGACAAAATAGAGCCTTAATCATAAAATGTAAAATAGATACAATAAGACCCTTAAACAAAATTTTAATGGCAAGAAGTTTTTCTTTGTTGATCAGAAAGTAAAGCTGAAAGTAAAACATCTCCCTCCGATAAGTGAAAATATCTCCATGTTAAAAATAGGAACACCTTACCATTAATAAGGTTATGTAATCTAGTAGCGATGCCACATAGATCACAAATAACCAGAAAAGGGTATCAGGAAGATGTATCAGCAAAACCCAGGGAAACAACAACACTAAATAGAAGTTGGTCATGCAGTTAAACAGGTAATACAACAAGCCAAAACAATAGGATGAATTAATTTCTTAAGTAAGGAGTCCAGTATTGTCCAAATTAACCAAACCACGCAAATGTTTAGGAAGTGTAAGTTGATCAAAGAATTTTATGCCATCTAATATAGCACCAAGGTTAGCAAGGTAATTAGCACATGCATTACCTTCATGCTATACATGAGTGATTTTAAAATAGAGTTGAGAAAGGAGAGCTCTAGTCTGCTTTAGAAGGTAGTATAATTCTATGTTGCCCACTTTGGTGGAAGTCAAAAGATCAATCAGCAATAGGGCATCCACCTCAATCCAAATATTGAGCCAACCTTTTTGAAGGAAAATCTCAATAGCTTTATAACCGCCATTAGCAAAAAAAAAAAGAACAGAGCAAGTATTAAGGGGGTAAGGAAAAGCACAAAGGACTTTACCATTAAGGTTTTTGAAAATGCCATCACAACCAGAAGCATTTTGAGAAACAAAGCCATCAGTGTTAATTTTAATAGTATTAGCATGAGATTTTATCCAATAAACAATCTTGTCATCTTTACAGTTGGGTTGATCCGGCAAGTTAAAACCTAGTTTACTGGCCATAAATTTGACTTTGAATTGATTGTATTTAATTAAATTGGCATTAAATAAGTACAAATTTTATTTTTAATTCTAGAAATTATCCTCATATGGTTCATAGGAATCCCATGATGTTTTGCATCATCCCATCCATATGAACCAAATAAGAGTGATAGCAGTTATCACTTTAATGTGGCCTTTAATAGTGTTTTCAAAATAAACATCAAGAAGTTGGTATAGAGTTAATGAGCCATTGAATTTGACAATATTAAAGAGTTCATCATACCAAATCCAAAGTTTGGAAGCAATGGCTCTGCTAACAAATACATGATTCACATTCTCAATGTGAAAGCAACAAGAGTATTTTGAAGGTAAGTAAAACCTTTACCCCACATCAAGGAGTCAACAGGATAAGGTTTTTCAAAATATGCCAAGTTAGACAGAATAAGAAATAGGAATAGTGTTATTCCAAAGTTTAAAAAACACATTGGAGAAATCATGAGCTTTAATATGAATCCAAACATTTTTAAGGCTGAAATCTCCATTTTGGGAAAGCTTAAAATGGATCTAATCATGATTGCTAGGAATGATAGGAATAATAGTAAGCTTATCTAAAAGAGAGATAAGAATATAGTCAGTAAGCTTATTGTTATTCCACATATTATTTTACTAGAAAGAGTTCACTTTAATAGTAGTAGTGGAGTGTGAAAGTAAATCATCAATGGACCCACCTCGTGTTATCTTGCCAAAAGAAAAAGGTTCCGAGTTAATCCCCATGAGATTAATGATTCTCCCCATTTGATGGAACAAAGTCTTTTCCATACGTAAGAGTCTCCCACTTTATAAGGGCAAATGAGATGGTTCTTACCCTGGCGATTTGGCATGAATTTAGCCCAAAGACTATTGTTGCTCCTAAAATTCCACCAAAGTTTATAAAAAAGGAGTGATAACTTCATTGGCCACAACCAAGCCCACCATCGCCAAAGAGTGCCACAACTTTTATACCAATGCATGTTAGTAGAATTATTAGAACCCTAGAAGAATTTATTAAGGAGCGCTCATCAATAATGGTAGAATTGGTTGGCACAATGGTTTGAATGAGATATAAAGGCATGGAGTTAAGGGTACTCTTAATCAAAGTGATCCTACCAATAAATGAGAGTAAATGAAATTCCTAAACAGAAATTTTATGAGAGATTTTTTGGATTAACTCATCAAAGAGATGTGATATTTCTTGACCTTTAAAAAGCTGAGCACCAAGATATTTATTAGAAGTTGTTGTTACAAAAATTAGTAATTCTCAAGATTTGGTTGATCCTATTACTAGAGATTTTAGAGGAAGGAATAAAATAACTTTTACCATCGTTAAGAAAGAGACCACTTTTGTTATGAAATCTATTTAAAAGATTTGTAATAGTTTTAATGTAATGACTAGAGGCATTGCAAAAGATTATGAAGTCATCAGTAAAGTTAAGATGAGAGACAGGAAGACCACCTTGAGTTCTAAAAAACATGCTAGGATTATTGTTGAAAAGATCATTAAGATTCCTCGAAAGATATTCAACAACAATAATAAAAAAAGAGGGAGATAAGGGATCTCCTTGTCTCAATCCATGCATAGAAGCGAAAAAACCTAGGGACTCACCATTCATGATAATGGAGAACCAAACATTGGTAATACAATTTTTAATGAGACAAATAAAATAGTAAAAAAAAACTTAACAAATGCAAAATTTGGAAGAGAAAATTCCAAGAGAGGTTATCAAAAGCTTTAGAGATGTCCAATTTGAAAAGGATGTTACCACCTAGAAGCATCAAGGTCATGAATCACTTGAGCTAGAAGAATGTTGTCGATATATCTCTACCTTTACCAAAACCAATTTGGTTGGGGAAAATAATTTTAGGTAAAGAAATAACTAACTTTATTGGAAATTAATTTAGCAATGAGTTTATGAAAGAATCTGCAAAGGCTAATAGGTCTAAAATTGCCCTAAGATTTAGGATTATTAATTTTGGGAATGAGAACAATGGAAGTGCTAGAAAAATATCTAGGTAAAAGATTGCCATCAAAGAAATCAATGATAGCATCAACAAGGTTAGACTTCATAATAGGCCAACAATGCTGAAAAAATTGAGTCATGCCTTCGTGGCAAGAATAATCGTGTTCATGCTATTAAGAATAATACCAATCTCAACTTCTATAGGATGCATATGGTTTGTCATCATTAATAATTATTGAGGGAATCGTGAGAGTTGGAGAGAGCTTCTAAAGAAGGGTTATTGCTTAATAAGTTTTTAAAATGATGTATGACAAAATCTTTAATATCGTTATTGTCTGTGATCCAGCTGCCATTATCTTTTTTTATTTTTTAATAGAGTTTAAGGCTTTCTTTTTTTTTTTGAAAAGAGCATGGAAGTACCTGGTATTTCTGTCACCATCAGCAATATGTTTGCTAGCATCCTTTTTCTGTCAGTAGGTTTCCTCCATATTCTGATAGTTAACCAAGTTATCTTTAGCTTCATTCAACTCCTCAAGTTTAGTAGAATCAGTCAAAATGATATCTTCAAGAGAACAAACTAATTGTTCAATATTTTTGATATTGGCAAAGCTTTTTAAAATGATGCTTGTTCCACCAATTTAGGTTTTGTTTAAGTCTTTTAAGCTTAAGCCAGAGGTGAATCATGCCCTTAACAGAATTATCCGGATGAAGAGGAGCCATCCAGTTAATGGATACAATATTTATGAAATCAATGTGTTGGATCCACATATTTTGGAATCGAAAGAGGTTGGGGAGGATAATCTATTAAAGGGATTTTGGACAAATCAAAGAAGCATGATCAAACAAAGTTCGCTCAAATGTTCAAAGAAAGTGGGGCCATTGATTGATCCAAAGAGAATTAAAAGAGTCCTATCAAGCCGCCGAGTCTAGAGTTATGCCATGTATAATCCGAACCCAAATATCCAATATCAATCAGATTGCAATCAAGAATCATATTAGAAAAGTCTTCCATAGAATGAGTGTTAGGAGAGCAACCTCCCCTTCTTTTCGTGGAAGAGAGAATAGTGTTAAAATCACCACCAACCAACCAGGGTTTGTTGACCGAGGAGGCAAAGGTTCTTAAGTTATCCCAAAGGATGTTCCTACCAGCTCTATTACAACAAGCATAAATAAAGGAACCTAGAATAGAAAATTCACCCAATGAGATGTGGACATTAATGAATTGTTGAAGATCATCAAGGATAGATATGTTGACTAAATTATTCCAAAAACACCAAATTTTATTGCTAATATTATAAAAGAAGTTTTGAAAGCCAAGCTTTCTAGCAACATGGTTGATCTTTGAAGAGTGTATGAATGGTTCAATAACAACAAGTAAGGCTATGTTATGAATATGATAAATACTTCTAATACTTATGACAATGAGAGTCCCAATACAACATTCCAAATTAGTAAGTTGATCATAATAAAATAAGAAAAGAAAGGAAAAGAGATAACTAAAGAAATAATAAAGAAAGAAGAAAAAGAAACTAGAAATAATTATTTATGGGAAGTTAGAGAAGATCTAGTAGTTTTAGTGGAACTATTAGTGAACATTCTATCTTTAATTGATTTTTTTAAAAATAGTTTGAAAAGGTCTATCATTGTCCAAAGAATCACCATCCGAGAGAGACTGATTTATGATATTTAATAGGACCAGACGTCAAAGAATTTCTAATGGTAATTTCCTTCTTCAATGTCGAATCAAGCGAGAAAGTGGGTTAGCATGTATCACTCAAGAGTAGGAGAAGGAGAGGTTGTGAAGCCATTAAATGATTACATGCTCGCTTTTAGAATTAGTTTTATTTTGTTCCATCATCAAAGGATCAATAGTTTTCAAATTTTGTTCCTTCATCAAAGGATCAACTAATTTGTTTTCATATTTTGATCCAACCTAAAATTATCATTCAACTCACCACTAAGGTTCATATGAGTCTCCTCAGGTTCACTAGCCAAAAGTGGTAGGTTAGACTGAGTCAAGGTATTTTCTTGAGGAGAAAAATTATTACAATTAGAAGAAATGATAATTAAGCTATGATTAGCCTCCTCATGAACCTCATAAGCATTTTTTAACATGCTCAGATTGCTCTCCAATAGATAAAGTTGTGGATAGAAAAGGAGTAGGGGTAGGATTCCCAATTTGAGTGACTTTAGGCACATAAGAAAATTTATTGATTTTTATTATTTGATAGTAGGATTAGTATCCAGCAATTTTTTTTAAGTTGAGGATGCAACACAAAACATTCGTAATGATCATGGCCATGAATCTTACAAAAAAAAAATAGGAAAATTCTCAAATCAACTTTTGATTATAATCGAACTTCGAGCCAATCCAAACTTCTTTAGGATGCTTTTAGTGATATAAATTTCAACCAAAATATGATAACAGGAGGTCGTGATCTCATAGGCGATCAATTTGAAGAGGCCACCAAAGAGAGCCCCAACCGCAAAGAGAGAACTTGATGTGTAACATAATGTATTCTCATATTAGGAAGAGCTAGCCATATAGGAACAATGGGGATTCCTCTTTTATATCAAAAAGAGGAGACCATTTCAGAAGTCACATTTGACAATTAAAAACAAACTAAGAATGACGAGCAAAAAATCTTGAATAATCTAAGTCATTAGAGAGCTGAATTAAAATATGTCTTTGATGAATCAATCCAATAGTGAAAACACCGGAAAGTTTAAGGCTATGAAAAAATAATCAGATGTTATTGAGAGTTGGCCAACGTAAGGAAAATTTACCAACTAATGAGAATTCAAAAGGCTTCACTAAATTTTCCACATCTAGATCCGAGCACATAATAGCAACCATCCCACGAAAGGAGGTCGAGATCAAATTCACTGAAGCATTCGGGTAAACGTTCTTACCAGATAATGCATCCTTAAAGGACTTAACTATAGGCAGAGTAGCGGATGATTTTAGATCCATAATTCCATGTAAATCAGATGCGCTAATCGATCCCTCCAAGATGGATAAGCTCAGCTGCACGAAAAGAGGCTCCTCCGCCATTGAAAGAGCAAAGGAAAAATCACATTAGAGGCCAATCAGAGACAAACAATCAAAAAAATTGATCGTGAATGATCAGAAATTGGCTAAGTCGCATGGAAAACAAAAATGGCAGAAGGGAAAAACATAATCGCTAGAGAGCCAGGTTTACAGTTGTAGGTTTAGGGTTTAGTTAGAGTTTAGGTTTAAGGTTTAGGATTTAAGGTTTAAAGTTTAGGGTTTTTATAGTTTAAGGTTTAGTGTTTTATTTATGTTTTATTTTATTTTAGTTTAGGTATATTTTATTTCTATTTTACATTTAGCTTTTATTTTATTTAGGTTTTTTATTCTTAGGATTATTTTATTTTTAATTTAGTTTGGGTTTTATTTATTTTATTTTATTTTTATTTTTTTTTACTTTATTTTATATCATTTTCGTTCGTGTTTATATTTTAGTTTTGGTTTTATTATATTTTATTTTATTATTTTATTTACATTTAGGTTTTTTATTTATTATTTTAAAATTTATTTAGGTTCTTATTTTTAAGGTTTGGTTTTGGGTGATCAGTGGGATCAGTTTTGGGGTCAGGGTGGCCCAGGGTTTTGGGAGGTGGGGCCTGGCTGGCCCAGGGCCCATGATTTAGCCTGCTTAAGCCTGTTTAGTTTAATCATTTTAATTTATTATATTATTTAGGTTTATTTATTTTAGTTTAGTGGCCTATGCTTATGGCCTAGGCAGGTCAAGGTTAGTGGCTCAGGGCTCAGTTTGGGTTAAGGCCTGTGTTGTGGCCAGGCTCAGGATGGTTAGTGGCCTCAGTGCCCAGATCTGGGGTCAGGTCACTTAGACTAGCCCACCATCTGGGGCCCAGATGTGGGCCTAGAACTCAGGTTTAGCCTTGTGGCTCAGGCCCAGGGCCTAGGCCCAGTGGCCCAGGGAGGCAGTGGGCCTAATCAATCCAGGACTCAGTTTCAGGGCCTGGATAGGGCTCAGTGGCCTGGATCTGTGGCCTTTGCCTGTGGTGGGCCCAGTTCAGTGGCCTGTTGGGGTCAGGGTCAAGAGCCTAGTTTAGCTCAGACTTAGCCTAGCCCAGGCCTGGCCTGGATCTGCTCAGGGCCTCAGCCCAGGTAAGCCTGGTTTTGGGTTTATTTTGCTATTTTATCTTTGTTGTTTATTATTTATCGACATAGTTTTATCTTATTTAAGCCTTTATCCAGGTATCTTATATTTAGCCTATTTAAGTCTATTTATCTTATCTTTAGTCCATTTTATTAGACTTTATATATTTTTAAGCCTAAGTTTAGTTTAGTCAGTTACTCAGATTTTATTTTTATCTTACTCAGCTCAGGTTCTTTGCAATCAATCCCATCTAGTTTAGCCCAGTCTAGTTGTGTTTAGGCCTCAGTTTCATGGCCCAGTTTTGGGCCCAGGGCCTGGGGCCCATGGTCAGACAGGGTCAGGCCTGGGGCCCAGTTTAGGTTTAGGGCCCATGGCCCAGGCTCATGACTAGGCCCAGGCCTGGCAGCCCAGTGTCAGCCCAGATCCAGCCTGGGCCTAGGGCCCAGCCTGGGGTTAGCTCTCAGGGCCTGGCCTGGCCCCCGCCAGTGCTAGGGCCCAGGGCCTATGGTTGCAGGCTCAGTTTACAGGCCCATGAGTGAGTTACCATCTGGCCTGTGGGGATCTGGCCCAGCTCATGGCCCAGGCCATGTGTTGATTCCTGTGAGCCAGTTTAAAGCCCAGGTCAGGGGGGCCCAGGATTTAAGTTTAGGGTTGGGGCCCAGGATCCAGTGGCTCAGTGTTTTGGGCCTGGGAGCTCATGCCAGTGGTCCTGGCCTAGCCTAGTTTAGATTTATCTTTAACCCATCTTAATTTATTTAAGTTTTATTTTATCTTTAGAACTCATTTAGATGCCCTGATCTAGTAGGTTGGGGAGGTGAGGTCAGGTCAGCCCAGGGCTCAGTCAGGCCCAGGGCCCATAACCCAGGGCCCAGGTAGGCCAGGATCAGGATTTAGGATCCAGGATCTAAGGCCTTGCCTAGGGCCTGGGCCTTTAAATAAGCAAACCAACAGCCTAAGTTGTTTATATCTTTAATTTTAAATTTAATTTATTTATCTTTATCTAAGCTCATTTTTTTATTTTTTGGGGCCTGGGCTCATGCTTTATGGCTCATGGCCTGGGTTAGGGTCAAGGCCCAGGGCTCAGGGCCTGTGGTTTGGGCTGCCCAGGGTCTGGGGCTCAGGTCAGGGCCCAGGTTGGCCTGGGCCCACCATCTGGGGTATAGTTTAGGGCCTAGAACTCCAGTAGTCAAGGCCTAGGCCTAGGGTTTAGGGCCGTAGGGAGGCTCAGTGGTCAGGTTATGGCCCAGGCCAGGGCCTGGGGCTAGTTAAAAATAAGGATCAGAGCTCAGTAGGATTTAGTGACTCCAGTGGATCTTGGTGGCTAAGCACTGGCCTTTAACGCCTTTAGAGGGCCTAGATCAGGTGTTGGTCTGAGGCCTGTAGCCAGCATTTAGCGGTGGGTTTAGTAGATTTGGTAGGCCTAGTTTAGCTTGGTCAGGCCTGATTTTATTTTCTGCTTTATCTTATTTTATTCTTTTATCTTTACATTTAGTTTTATTTTATTTAAGTTTTATCCCAAGGTTTATCTATTTTATAATTTAGTTTAAGTTTATTTATTTTATCTTTAGTTTTATTAGCTCACTTTATATATTTTTTAAGCCTAAGTTTAGGGTTAATTATGTTTTATTTTATTTTATTTATAGTTTTTTAATTTTCCTCAAATTTATTTTTAGTTTAGGTTTTAGGGTTTATGCCTCTGTGGCCTGGTTGGGTTATAAGGTATGGTCTGGGGATGGCTCAGAGTCAAAGCCCAGGGCCCAGGGCCTGGCCTGGTGTGTCGTCATGACTCAGTTAGTGGATTTATTTAAGATCAGGTTTAGGGTTCAGTGTGGCCTAGGATCTAGGTTGTGGCCCAGTGGAGTGGTAGCATAGGTCAATGGATGGTGCAGTAGGAGTCAGTATGATTTAGTCAGAGTGGGGTGGGGCCTGAGTGGGGTTTAGAGTGGGTTTATAGATGGTTTAGCAGGGTAGGGTTTAGGTTTGTTCAGGGTAGGGTTTAGGGTTAGGGGTTTAGGGTTTAGGTTTTAGAATTTTTAGTGTTTAGGATTTAGGGTTTAGGGTTAGGGTTCAGGTTTTTGTTTAGGGTTTAGGGTTTATTATTTTTTTTAATAGAAAAGAAATTCAGATTCAACATTTCTTCTTTTCCATTTCATCAACCAAGTAACCCAACAAGTTTTCTATGACATAAGCGACCACATAGATAAAAAATGAGCATGCATAGAGTGAATAAAAAACCTTAGATAACTAGAACTGTCTCTTCTGTAAAGACATAGTTCCATAACTTTTAGGTTTAATTTTAAGGTTTATTTTTTCAATTTAAGCTTTTATTTAGTTTTTATTTTATTTTATTTTAGGTTTATTTTAATTTTATTTTATGATTAGTTTTCATTTTATTTAGCTTCTTATTCTAATGTTTATTTTATTTTTTTTTAGTTTCGTTTAAGTTTTTATATATTTTATTTTAGTTTAATTCAATTAGTTTATTTTATTTTATTTTTGGGTTTAGGTTCAAGTTTTAGTTTGGATTCTTATTTTTATTTTATTTTATTATTTTATTTAGGTTTATTTTTTATGGGTTTTATTTAGTTTAAGTTTAGGTTTTAGTGGTTGTGGTTTAGTATTTTAGGCTCAGTGTTGGCTCAGTATTTTTGTGGTTTTTTGGGTCAGTTTTTTTTAGTTTGGGATAAGGTTTGGCCTTAGGGTTTAGTTTTAGGATTTAGTTTAGGGTCTTTTATTTTTTATTTTTCAAATTAACAAATAGTTTTCATATAATTTTATTTAGTTTATTTTGATTATTTTTTGTTTATTTATTTTATTTTATTTTCATTGGTATTTTTATTTTTTATTTATTTAGTTTATTTATTTATTTATCTTTTAGTTTTTTAACTTTAGTTTATTATTTAGTTTTAGGTTTACTTTAGTTTAGTTTTATTTTATTTTAAATTTTAGGTTTAGGTTTAGTTTTTTATTTTGTATTTTAGGTTTAGGTCCAGGTTTTATGATTTTATTTTAGGTTTATTTTATGTTTATTTTATAGGTTTAAGTTTATTTATTTATTTTTATTTATTTTAGTTTTGGTTTGGTTTATTTATTTTAAGTTTAGGTTTAGGTTTTAGTTATTTTAGTTAAGTTTATTTTAGTTTAGTTTATGTTTATTTTATTACTTGGGTTTATTATTTATTTTTAGTATTTTTTATTTTAGGTTTAGGTTTTATTTTATCTATGTTTTTATTTTATTTTAGGTTTAGTTTTATTTATTTTTTTTAGTTTTAGACTTTTAGGTATTTTATTTTATTTCAATTAGTTTGTAGTTTTATATTACTCTCTTTTAGTAGAGCTTAGTTATTATTTATCATCTTATTATTTATTTAAGTATTTATTTATTTTATCTATTTGTCATTTCATTTAGTGGTGTGGCTCAGTGAGTATGCTAGGGTCCACCCATCAGTGGTAGTGGAGGGCCTGGGTGGCTCAGCTTTAGGTTGGGTAGAGTTGGATTTTAGACAGCTAGGGCCTGGGGCCTTGGGCCCAGCTCAGTGGCCTAAAGTCATTATCTGATTTGTAGAGGGCCCATAATCTGGGATCAGTAGGCTCAGGGCCTGGTGGCTCAGTGGCCTAGGATCAGTGGCCTGGTTGGCCTTGGGGTCACTTTAGAGCTCAGATCTAGGGTAGGGCCCAGATCGGCCTAGGGCTCAGTTTATTTAGTTTAATCATTTTAGCCCATTTTATTTTTATTATTTTTATTTAAGCTTTATTTTTATATCATGGTGGGTTAAGGTTTAGGGTTTTATCCCATCCACGATCCATGGCGGTTTAAAGCATGTTAATTAGCCTGGCCTAAGCCCAAGTTTAAAGCCCAAGCCTGGCATGCCCAGTTAACGCCAGGGTCAGGGCTCAGGTCAGGGCCTGGGGTTTAGCCCAGTGGCCTAGGCCCAGGGCCTCAGGGCTCTTAGGGCCTTTAGGCCCAGGGCCCAGTTTGGGCTCAGTGGGTAAAACCTGTGGCTCAGTTTTGGGCCCAACATCCAGGTCTCAGGCAGTGATCTGGGTCAGGATTTAATGCTGTGGCCAGGTTTGTGGCCTGGAGTAGGGGACAGGCTCAGGGTCAGGCTCAGTGATCAGGCTGTTTGGGCCTTGGCTCAGGTCAGGCCTGTTAGGCTCAGGATCAGGCCTAGTTTAAAGCTCAGCCTTGTATTTAAGGCCTAGGGTTATTTGGCTTATTTCATTTTAGTTTATTTTATTTTATTTTACATAGTTTTATTTTACTAGGTTCATTCCAAGATTATATTATTTTAATTTAGTTTGGTTTTATTTATCTTTATTTTAGTTTTATTAATTAATCATATCATTTTGGTTTAGTTTAACTTTAGTTTAGGTTTTATTTTATTTTATTTTATTTATTTAGAGTTTATTTATTTTATTTTATTTTTAGAATATTTACTTTAGGTTTTGGTTTTGTGCCTTGGCCTTTTGGCCTTTTTAAAGCTTAGTGATCAGGGTCAGGCCTAGTGTTTTAGATTTAGTGTGCTTAGGGTTGGCATTAGGCTCACCAGGGCTTGGATTTAGCTTTAGGATTTAGTGTTTAGAGTTTGTAGGTGGTTTTTTTTTTAAATAAGCAAACCAAAGATGTTTAAGTTTGTTTATTTATTTTAACCATCTTTTAATTTATATTATTATTATTTTATCCGTGTATTTTTTTATTTTGTGGTAGGGTCTAGGCTTTGATTATGGTCAGCGTCAGGTATGGTCATCTTTGGCTTAGGATTTGGGCATGGCCTGTGGGCTCAGGCCTGGCCTGATCAGGTGGGGTGGCCTAAGATCTGAGTGGTCAAGGTCAGCCAGTTTAGTGGCCTATGGCCTAGAACCCAGAGCCTAGCCTGGGCTCAGTGGCCTGGGCTGCCTGGTCAGTGGCTAGTGATCAGGGGGTGGGTGTGCCATGTAAGGCCCATGACTCAGTGGTCCAAACCAGCTCAGATTTAGGATCATCTGATCAGGGCTCAGGAGGATCTTTGTGGCTCAAAGCCAGGTTTTGGGTAGCCCAGGGCTCAGCCTGTGGGCTGGTCAAGGCCTAAAGGATCAGGTCAGGCCTGGGCCAGCCTAGAGGGCCTGGGTGGCCCAGGATTTCTCCCAGGGTTTATAAGATTTATGGTATTTTATTTGCTTTATTTTATCTTTATCTTAGATATCTTAATTTATCTTTACATTTAGTTTTATCTTATTTAAGTTTTTTATCTTAGGTTTATCTTATTTTTAATTAGTTTATGTTTTATTTATCTTATCTTAGTTTATTTTACTTTTACTATCATTATCATTTTACTCAGTGGCTCATATTTAGGGCCTGGCCCAGAGCCCATTTAGGACTCCAGGGCCCAGTTTAGTTATGGCTCAGTTGGGTCAAAGATCTTGTGGGTGGTTGGCCCATGGCCCAGGGCCCAGGGTGTTGCAGATTTAGGGCCTGTTTGCAGTAGTCAGTACTAGAGTGGTACTGGTTTTGGGTCAGTTATGGTTTAGGGCCCAGCCACAGGCCCAGGGTTTGAGTAGGGTTTGGGCTAGGTTTAGGGTTTTAGGGTTTGAGGTTTAAGTTTTAGGTCTGGGGTTTAGGTTTGGGTTTAAGGTTTAGGTTTTAGGGGTTTTAGGGTTTAGGGTTTAGGGTTTAGGGTTAGGGTTCATATTTTTGTTTAGGGTTTAGGGTTTGTAGTTTTTTATTTTTAACAGAAACAAATTCGTATTCAACATTTTTTCTTTTCGATTTCATCAACCAAGTAACACACCAAGTTTTCTACTACATAAGCAACCACGTAGATATAAAATGAGCACGCATAGAGCAAATCAAAAACCTTAGGGAACTAGAATCGCCTCTCAGAAAGACACGCATAACTTTAGGTTTTATTTTAAGGTTTATTTTTCATTTTAGGGTTTCAAGTTTATTTATTTTGTTTATTTAATTAATTAATTATTTTTTATTTATTTTGTTTAATTCATTTTATTTTTATTTTATTTTCTTTTAGGTTTAGGTTAAGCTTAAGGTTTTAGTTTTATTTGATTTTATAATTTAATTTTATTTTTGTTTACGATTAAGGTTTAGGTTTAGGTTTTTAGCTTTTGGGTTTGTGGTTTAGGGTTTAGGGTTTAGGGTTTTGGGTTTTGGGTATTTTTTTTGAGAAAGTTAGAATTTTGTTACAATAATAGGAGAAGATGCAATGTCCTTAAAAGGGGTAAAGCTCTAAAATTCTACTATGCTCGGAGCTATAAGAAACTTAAAGAGCAAAACCCCCATTTAAGTACATTAGTAAAAAAAGAAAGCAAAAGAGCAAATACAATAGCTAAAAAGTATAAGAGAAAAAGACATAGGGTAAGACTAAAACAAATCCTGAAAATAGTAAAAGGATGAGTCAGCAGCAATTCATGATTCCTTTGAGAAAGCAAAATAAGCAAGATCCTCAAAAACAACACTTGGGTTGGCTGAGTAATGACCATTCCCTATGTAAAGTTCCAACCTGTAAAATAAATCTACAAAACACTACAAAGGTCAAAGTCATAGCTAAAAAGGATAAAGATAAAGATAGAAAAGGAGAGAGCGAGAAAGAGAAGGCTCACTCGCTTAGGATCATCTCAAGTGGCAACAATTCATATAAGCATCCAAACTTCATAAAGAAGGGTTACAATCATATGTAATGCTACCAACTAGAGAGAACAGGTGAGTAACATCAAAGCCATCATTGCCATCATACCTGATACAAGCAAACATTTAAGGCCAATCATTCGTAAAGTTCTAGATCTTGCACCATTAAATAAAGAGCAACCGACCAATAACTAGATTGTAGCAAAACCACCAAACAAAACCACAAATGACTAATCACAATAACCTAGAGGGAGGCTAGAGCAAAGTCAACACCACAACGCCATTATGCAAATACCCATCCAAGCTCTAAACTAGGGAAAACCTGAACCATCCATCAGCAAGCACCATACCCATGCCAATTAACAAAGAAACAACCAACAAAACCAAGATAGGAGCCCTCCAGCCAAAGTCCTAACAAGTAGCCATCACCAAGCCTAACCAGGGTGAATAACCACAAATGACTAAATAGCTCAAAAATGAAGCCATCAACTGAAGGAAACATAAGCTGCAACCATTACAAATAACTAGAAGATAAAATAACCACACAAAAGAGGGACAAAGGCAGCCACCAACCACTAGAAACCAAAAAGTCAAATCCAAAAGGATCAACAAAGGTTTGACCAACACAATAAAAGGCTCCAGAAAATTATCCAAAAAGAAGGAAAAGACCAACAAGGAAAAAATCAACCAACCAAGATTCCAAAAGATAACTACAAGTCCTTCAACCAAACAACTAACTAAAATAGCCATAAGGAAACCACCGAGATCAACCCATCATAAGTAGCCAACAACAAAGGAAGCATCCCTAGTAGCCAATGAAAACTAGAAAATAAATAAAGCTCCACACAAGAGAGGTCCAAAAGAAGCACAACCACCATAGAAAGGCAACAATATAGCAGACTACCAAAAAAATAAAACTTCCTAACAATAAAGACTAATCAACAGAAGCATAATTACAATAAAAAAATTTGTTGCAAATAATGCACCCAACAAGCTAATCCTAAGAGAATAACCCAACACAAAAACAAGGCAAACAATAAGGAATGTGCAACCCCTAAAAGTAAAGTGAAATTAACCAATGGCCTAAAAGGCAACAACCAACAATAGTCTATGAAGGCCACCCATCCAACCATGAAAATAGCAAAAAAAATTTGACTTCAGAGAGCCAACAAACCAACAAGGTAAAATAGAATAAAGCCAAAGTAAAACCATCTTATCCACCAGCAACTTGAAAACAAGGCGAGAAGACAACAGCACAAAGAGGTCAAAATCTGCCAAAATAGTTTAAAAGGTTTTAGGTTTTGAGGGTTTTGTGTGGTTTAGATTTTGGGGTCAGAATGTGAGGGTGGGGCTTAGGGTAGTGTTTTAGGTTAGTGGTATGGTGGGTTTATGGATTTTTTAAGTTTAGTGGTTGTTTTAGGTAAGTTTAATTTATTATTGTGGCCTGGTAGCCAAGGTTATTTAGGGCCTAGGTGGGTGTCAAGTTGCAGGCCTTAGGGCTACATTTAGTTTAGTCATGATTTAAGTCAGGTCAGGGTTCTTTAAAACCATGCAAACCCAAGATGCAGGTTCATTTAGTTTATTTTAAATTTATTTTAGTATTTGATCATTTAGGCTTGTTTTATTTATTATTTAATTTATTTATCTATTTAGGTTTTATTTTATTTATTTTAGGAGGTTTTCATTTTATGTATATTTTTAGTTTAGTTTTATTTAATATTTTCTTCTCTAGTTTAGGTTTTATTTTTTATTTTAGATTTAGGTTTAATTTTTTTTCTTTAGATTTAGATTTTAGGTTTTATTTTAGGTTTATTTTTAGGTTTTATTTTTAGTAAGTTTAACTTTATTTTAGTTTTATTTTATTTTATTTAGTTTAGGATTTAGGTTTAGTTTATTTTAGGTTTAGGGTCAGTTTGTTTATTTTAGTTTAGTTTATTTTAGTTTAGGTTTAAGTTTATTTTATTTTGTTTATTTTATATTTTATGTTATTTTTAGTTTAAAGTAGTTTTTTTAGGTTTATGTTTTATTAAGTTTTATTTTATTTATTTTAGTTTTATTTTCTTCATTTTACATATGGTTTTATTTTATTTAAGTTTTTATTTTAGGTTTATTTTATTTTATAGTTTATGCTTTATTTTATTTTATTCAATTTAGTTTTATTTTTTTATTTTATTTTATTTTATGCTTAGTTTAAGTATATGTTTTAGTTTAGCATTTATTTTATTTTATTTTATTTAAGCTTTAGGTTTTTATTTATTTTATTTTAGGTTTTATTTTAGTTAGATTTAAGTTTAGGTTGTGGTCAGGGTTTAGGATTTAGAGATTGGGTCTGGGTTTAGATAGGAGATTTTTTTATGGCCTAGGATTTAGTGGTTTAGGGTTTAGGTGGGGTTTAGGGTGGTTTCAGGGTTTATCATTTTATTTTATTTTTTATATATTTATTTTTAAAATTTTATAAGAAATAAATTAGTAGGTTTAGTTTAATGATTATCTCTTTTTAGTTTATTTTAAATTTAATTTTTTTGGGTTTATTTTTTATTATTTGGTTTAGTTTATTTATTTTAATTTAGGATTTATTTTAGTTGTTTAGTTTATGTTTAGGTTTATCTTTAGGTTTAGTTTTATTTATTTTATTTTAGTTTAGTGTGTATTTTTATTTTATTTTCTTATCAAGTTTAGCTTAGGTTTAGGTTTAGGTTTTAGTTTAGGTTTTATTTTATTTTATTTTATTTTATTTTCATTTTGGTTTTGGATTATTTATTTATTTCATTTTTAGGTTTTTTTAATTTAGGTTTAGGTTTTTAGCTTTTTATGATTTAGGATTTTGGGTTTATGATTAGTTTAGGGTTTAGGGTTTATGTTTCAGTTTTAGGTTTAGGGTTCAAGTTTTAGTTTAGGGTTTAGGATTTTTGGTTTTTTTTCTTAACAGAGAATAAATTTAGATTCAACAGTTCTTCTTGCCTATTTCATCAACCAAGTAACACACCAAGTTTTCTGAGACACAAGTGATAACATAGATAAAAAATGAGCACGATAGTGATCAAAACCCAAGATAAAAAAAATTTCTACTATAAAGACATAGTTCAGAAGTAAGTAGATCGATCGATCGCTAGTTTCTCCAATTCCCATCGAACCACCCACCTCTGAGTAGGGGTATCCACCATCATATTCGATATCTCCCTCTCGCCACCACCATGGTTATTTTAGGTTTTTTAGGTTTAGTTTTTAGTTTTAGTTTTTAGTTTAGTTTAGGTTTAGTTAGTTATAGGTGTAGGTTTTAGTTTAGGTTTTAGGTTTAGTTTAGGTTTTGGGTTTATGTATTTAGATTTATTTAGTAGTTTAGGTTTAGGTTTAGGGCTTTATTTTATTTATTTATTTATTTTAGTTTCATTTATTTTTTCATTTATTTATTTTTGTTTAGGTTTAAGTTTAGGTTTAGGTTTTTATTTTTATTTTTATTTATTTTGTTTAGTTTAAGTTTTGGTTTATGTTTAGGTTTATTTTTTAGTTTTTAGGTGTAGGTTTAGGTTTAGGTTTTTATTTTTATTTGAGGTTTAGGTTTATTTAGTTTAGGTTTAGGTTTAGGTTTATTTATTTTGTTTATTTAGATTTATTTACGTTTATTTTTTAGTTTATTTATTTATGTTTATTTAGGTTTTGATTTTAGTTTATTTATATTTAGTTTATTTAGTTTATGTTTGGTTTTAGGTTTTAAATTTAAGTTTAGGTTTTAGTTTAGGGTTTATGGTTTATAATTTTGTTTAGGGTTTAGGATTTAGGGTTTAGGATTTTATGGTTTAAGGTTTAGGGTTTAGGATTGCATGTTTATTTAGAGTTTAGGGTTAGTTTTATTTTAGGCTTAGGGTTTAGGGTTTAAGATTTGTTTAGGTTTATTTTAGAGTTTAGGTTTTTTTTAAAATTAAGTAAATCTTTACGTTTAGGTTTATTTAGTTTATTTTATCCTTTTATTTATGTTTATTTTCATTTTATTTAGTTTATTTTATTTATTTTAGTTTTTTATTTTTTTGTTTATTTTTTTTAGGTTTAGGTTTTGGTTTATGTTTATTTTTTATTTTAGTTTTATTTTTAATTTATTTTTTATTTTTAGGTTTTATTTTTTATTTTTAGATTTAGGTTTAGGTTTCATTTTATTTTTAGGTTTAGGTTTTAGTTTTTTTTATTTTAGGTTTATTTTAGGTTTTAGTTTTAGTTTAGGCTTAAGTTTATTTTACATTTAATTTTATTTAGTTTAGGTTTATGTTTATGTTTAGTTTAGTTTAGGTTTGGTTTAGGTTTTAGTTATTTTAGTTTTGGTTTAGGTTTATTTTTTATTATTTTAGGTTTAAGTTTTATTTTTTTAGTTTAAGGTTTAGGTTTATTTTTTATATATTTTAGGTTTTATTTTAGGTTTAGGTTTTATTTAGTTTTATTTTATTTATATTTTAAGTTTACTTTATGATTTTATTTAGGTTTTTTATTTTGGTTTGTTTTATTTTTCAATTTAGTTTAGGTTTTCTTTATTTTAGTTTTATTTTATTTTATTTTATTTATTTATCTTTATGGTTTAGTTTAAGTTTAGGTGGGTTTAGTTTAGTCTTTATTATTTTATTTTTCATATATTTAGGAACAGAATTTTATTTATTTATCTATGTTTAGTTTATTTAGTTTTGGTTTAGTTTTTTAGGGGTTTAAGGTTTAGAGTTTATATGATAGGGTTTGGGGTTTAGGGTTGAAGTTTAAGGTGTTTTGGGTAGGGTTTAGGGTTATAATTTAGTGTAGGGTGGAGGGTTAGGATTGAGGTTTGAGGGTCAGTATGGTTAGGGTTGAGTTGTTTAGCTAGTTTAGTGTTTGGTTAATTTTAGTATTTTGTGTTTAGTCATTATGGTTTATGGTTTAGGTTTCTAAGTTTCAAGAGGGTTTAGGGTTTAGGGTTTAAGGTTTAAGGTTTGGTTTAGGGTTTGGGTTTATTTATTTTAGTTTTGTTTATTTTAGTTTAGGTTTATGTTGATTTTATTTTGTTTATTTTAGGTTTACATTTTTTTTTTTAGTTTAGGTTTTATTTTTAGTTATTTTCAAGCATTATTTCTAGCTCTATTTTTAGGTTTAGGTTTTATTTAATTTTATTAATTTTATTTTAGGTTTATTTTATGTTTATTTTATGTTCAATTTTTTATTTGATTTAGGTTTTTTTATTTTAGGAGTATTTTATTTTATTTAGTTTAATTTATATTTTAATTTAATTTATTTTAGTTTAGTTTTTATTTTTTATTCATTTTCTTTAGTTTAATTTTTACTTTTATTTTATTTTATTTTAGGTTTAGGTTTAGGTTTTTCTTTTATTTTATTATTATTATTATTATTATTATTTAGGTTTAGGTTTTTTATTTTATTTATTTTTTGGTTTTATTTAATTTAGGTTTAGCTTTTTAGGTTTTTAGGGTTTAGGGTTTAGGGTTTAGGGTTTAGGGTTTTAGGGTTTAGGGTTTAGGGTTTATTTTATTTTATTTTATTCTAGTTTTCACTTTTATTTTAAGGTTTAAGTTCATGTTTAAGTCTAGGTTTTAGTTTAGGTGTTTATTTTATTTTATTTAGGTTTAGGTTTTTTTATTTATTTATTTTTCTTAGGTTTTATTTTATTTAGGTTTAGGTTTTTAGGATTTTAGGGTTTAAGGTTTAGTGTTTAGGTTTTATTTATTTTAGTTTAGTTTATTTTTAGGTTTATGTTTAGTTTATTTTTATTTTTTTTTAGATTAGGGTTTAGGTTTATTTTTGGTTTTGTTTATTTATTTTTTATTTTATTTTATTTTAGGTTTATTTTATTTTTTATTTACGTTTAGTTTTACTTTATGTTTTATTTTTTAGGTTTATTTTATATTTTAGTTTAGTTTAGGTTTTATTTATTTTATTTTAGTTTAGTTTTATTTTATTTTATTTTATTTTGAGTTTAGGTAGTTTAGGTTTTAGTTTAGATTTTATTTTATTTAGTTTAGGTTTTATTTAATATTTTTAATTGATTTAGTTTAGGATTTGTGGTTTTTTGGTCAGTTTGAGAGTTAGGGAATTTAGGGTTTAGGGTTTAGGGAAGATAGTTTGGGGAGTTTAGAGTGTAGGTTTGTGGCCTGGGTAGGGAAGATTTAGAGTATAGGGAGGGTATTTAGGGTTGGGTAGATTTATGGTTTAGGGATGGAGTTTGGGAAAGTTTTAGTGGTGTGGTGTGGTTTGTGTGGAGAGTGTAGTGAGCATTTAGTGGTTAATTTTAGTTAGTGTTTAGTGTTTATGGTTTATGATTTAGGTTTTGGTTTGGGTAGGGTTTTTTTAGGTTTAGGGTGTTTTATTTTAGTTTAGTTTTATGTTAATTTTATATTGTTTATTTTAGGTTTAGGGTTTTTTTTAATTTACGGTTTAGATTTTATTTAATATTTATTTTCAAGCATTATTTTTAGGTTTATTTTTTAGGTTTATGTTTTTTTTAATTTTTATCAATTTTATTTTAGGTTTTTTGTTATCTTTATTTTATTTATTTTATTTTATTTAGTTTTTTTTTATTTAGGTGTATTTCATTTTAAGTTTAGTTTCAATTTTAATTTAATTTAGTTTAGTTTAATTTTTAGTTTTTATTTATTTTATTTTAGTTTAGTTTTTATTTTATATTTTATTTTATTTTTAGGTTTACGTTTAGGTTTAGGTTTAGGTTTTCGTTTAGATTTTTATTTTATTTTATTATTATTATTATTTAGGTTTAGCTTTTTTATTTTATTTATTTTTGGGTTTGATTATATTTCGGTTTAGCTTTTTAGGTTTTTAGGGTTTTGGGTTTTGGGTTTAGGGTTTTAGGGTTTTAGGTTTAGGGTTTGTTTATTTTAGTTTAGTTTTATGTTGATTTTATATTATTTATTTTAGGTTTAGGGTTTTTTTTTAATTGGTTTAGATTTTATTTAATATTTATTTTCACATTATTTCTAGGTTTATTTTAGGTTTATGTTTTTTTTTAATTTTATCAATTTTATTTTAGGTTTTATTATGTTTATTTTTGTCTATTTTTATTTTATTTAGTTTTTTATTTTTTTAGGTGTATTTCATTTTTTTAGTGTAGTTTAGATTTTAATTTAATTTAGTTTAGTTTAATTTTAGTTTTATTTATTTTATTTTAATTTATTTTATTTTATATTTTATTTTATTTAGGTTTAGGTTTAGGTTTAGGTTTAGGTTTTGTTTAGGTTTTATTTTATTTTATTATTATTATTTAGGTTTAGGTTTTATTTTATTTATTTTTGGGTTTGATTTAATTTAGGTTTAGCTTTTAGGTTTTAGGGTTTAGGGTTTGGGGTTTAGGGTTTTAGGGTTTAGGGTGGGGTTTAGGCTTTAGGGTTCTGATTTTATTTATTTTAGTTTAGTTTATTTAGTTAGTTTATGTTTTTTTGTTTATTTTAAGTTTAGGCCTTTTTTAGTTTAGGGTTTAGGTTTTATTTTTATTTTAGGTTTATTTTGGGTTTAGCTTTTATTTCATTTTAATTAATTTAATCTTAGGTTTATTTTGTTTTATTTGATGTATAGTTTTATTTTATTTAGATTTTTATTTTAGGTTTATTTTATTTTATATTTTAGTTTAGTTTCCATTTATTTTATTTTAGTTTAGTTTTCACTTATTATTTCTTCTATTTTAAGGTTTAGGTTTAAGTTTAGGTTTTTATTTTATTTAGGTTTTTTATTTTGAGGTGTATTTTTTTTTAGTTTAGTTTAAATTTTTGTTTAATTTATTTTTGTTTAGTTTTTATTTTTATTTATTTTATTTTAGTTTAGGTTATGTTTTTTATTTTATTTTATTTATAGGTTTAGGTTTAGGTTTAAGTTTAGGTTTTAGTTTAGGTTTTATTTTATTTTATTATTTTATTTAGGTTTAGTTCTTTTATTTTATTTATTTTGGTTTTATTTAATTTTGTGGTTTAGGGTTTTGGTTTTGGGTTGGGTTTAGGGTTTGGGGTTTAAGGTTTAGGGTTTAAGGTTTAGGTTTTATTTATTTTAGTTTAGTTTATTTTAAGTTAGGTTTTGTTTATTTTATTTTTATTTTATTTGGCTTTTTTTTTTATTATTTCAATTTTATTTTTTTATTTTTATGTTTATTTTTGGTTTAGGTTTTTATTTTATTTAATTTTAGGTTTATTTTATTTTTATTTTATGTTTATTTTTTATTTTATTTAGGTTTTTTCTTTTTAAGTTTATTTTATTTTTATTTTAGTTTAAGTTTTTATTTATTTTTTTTTATTTTAGATTTCACTTTTATTTTATTTTATTTTAAGGTTTAGTTTAGGTTTAAGTTTAAGTTTTAGTTTAGGTTTTATTTTATTTAGGTTTTTTTATTTTAGGGTATTTTATTTTTTTTAGTTTAGTTTAAATTTTAATTTAACTTATTTTAGTTTAGTTTTTATTTTTTATTTATTTTATTTTAGTTTATTTTTTATTTTTTTATTTTATTTTTTTTTTAGGTTTAGGTTTAAGTTTTAGTTTAGGTTTTTATTTTATTTTATTTTTATTATTATTTAGGTTTAGTTTTTTTATTTTATTTATTTTTGGTTTTTATTTAATTTAGGTTTAGAGGTTTTTTGGGTTTTGGGTTTAGGGTTTGGGGTTTGGGTGTTTTAGAGTTTAGTTTATTTATTTTAGTTTTTTTTCGAGGTTTATGTTTATTTTAGGTTTATTTTTTTTTTTTAGTTTTGGGTTTATGTTTTATTTTTTATTTTTAAGTTTATTTTGCATTTAAGTTTTTATTTAGTTTTATTTAATTTAATTTTTATTTATTTTATTTATTTTAAGATTAGTTTTATTTATTTATGTTTTTTATTTTATATTTATTTTACTTTTAGTTTAGTTTAGGACTTTATTTATTTTATTTTAGTATAGTTTTCATTTTTTTTATTTTTTTTATTTTAAGGTTTAGGTTTTTAAGTTTAGGTTTTACTTTAGGTTTTATTTAATTTTATTTAGGTTTAGGTTTATGTTTTTTTATTTTATAGTTTATTTTAGTTTAGGTTTATGTTTATTTTATTTTATTTAGTTTTAGGTTTTTTTTTAAATTAGGGTTTAGGTAATATTTTTAAGTTTATGTTTTATTTAGTTTTTATTTTATTTTATTTCAAGTTTATTTTATTTTATTTTACGTTAGTTTTACTTTTATTTAGATTTTTTCATTTTAAGGTATATTTTATCTTTTAGTTTAGTTTAGGTTTTATTTATTTTATTTAGTTTAGTTTTATTTTTTTTATTTTGTTTTATTTTTAGGTTTAGGTTTAGGTTTTAGTTTATTTTTTATTTTTAGGTTTTTATTTTTTATTTATTTTATTTAATTTGATTTAATTTAGTTTAGGGTTTGGTTTAGGGTTAGTTTGGTCCTGAGTTAGGTCAGGGTTTTAGGTTGGGTTGGGTTTTGGTTGGGTATTGTCTGGGGTTAGAGGGTCCAGGGTCAGATGTGGGTTTATTGTTAGTGGTTTGACTGTCATGGTTTGTGGATTTAGGTCAAGATTTAGGTCAGTTATGGTTTAGTTTATGGTGGTTTAGAGTTTAGATCCCAGTTTAGTGTTAGGGTTTAGAGTTTAAGTTTAATAGTTTAGTGGGTTGGGTTAGTCATGGCAGTGTTGGGATAGGGTTTTATTTAAGGATTTAGGTTGGTATGTTTTAGGGTTTAGGGTCCAAGGTTTAGTGTTTAGCTTTTAGGGTTTAGGGTCTTTAGGGTTTAGGGTTTAGGGTTTAGGGTTTATGATTTAGAGCTAAGGGTTTGGTGTTTAGGGTTTAGGGTTTTTTTTAAAAAAAAGAGTAAACTTGTACTTTTAGGTTTATTTAGTATATTTAGTTTATTTTATATTTATATTTTGGTTTATTTTTTAATTTTTATTTAGTTTAGTTTATTTATTTTTGTTTATTTATTTTAGTTTAGGATTTTATTTCAATTTATTTATTAGGTTTATTTGAGGTTTATGTTTATTTTTTAGTTTATTTTTATTTTTATTTTTATTTTTAGGATTATGTTTTATTTATTTTAGGTTTTATTTTAGGTTTATTTTAGGTTTAAGTTTTATTTTATTTTATTTTAGGTTTATTTTATTTTTTATTTTACTTTTAGTTTTATTTTAGGTTTATTTTATTTTTAGTTTAGTTTAGGTTTTATTTATTTTATTTTAGTTTAGATTTTATTTTTTTTATTTTATTTTATTTTATGTTTAGGTTGTAGGTTAGGTTTTTCTTTAGGTTTTATTTTATTTATGTTTGGTTTTATTTATTTTATTTTTAGGTTTAATTTAGCTTAGGTTTAGGATTTAGGGTTTATGGTTAGTTTTAGGGTTTAGCATGGGTATAGTTTAGGATTTTGTGGTTGGGGATGGTTTAGTGGTTTAGGGTTTGGTTAGTGTTAGTTTAGGGTTTAGAGTTTAGGTTTAGTTTGAGCCAGAGTTTAGGTTATGGTTGTTTAGTGTTTAGGGTTTAGGCTCTTTAGGAATTTAAAGTTTAGGGTTTAGGTTTATTTTAGTGTTGGATTTAGTATGGCTCAGGGTTTATGGCTTTAGGGTTTAGTTAGTTTTAGGGTTGGGTAGGGCCAGGGTTTATAGTGTAGGTTTAGGGTTTTTTTTTTTTAAATTAAGCAAAACTTGTTGTTTAGTTTTATTTAGTTTTATTTTATATTTATTTAGATTTATTTTTATTTATTTTAGTCTATTTATTTTATGTTTATTTATCTTTTAAGATTTTATTTTAGTTTATTTTAGGTTTATGTGAGGTTCATATTTATTTTAGTTTAATTTTACTTTTATTTTATTTATTAGGTTTAGGTTTTATTTATTATTTTAGGTTTATTTTTCATTAAATTTTATTTTATTTTATTTAGGTTTTTAATTTTTAGGTTAATTTTATTTTTTAGTTATTTTAGGTTTTTAATCATTTTATTTTAGTTTAGTTTTTACTTTTATTTTATTTTATTATTAGGTTTATGTTTAGGTTTAGGTTTATTTATTTATTTAGGTTTAGGTTTTTTTATTTATTTTATTTTTTTAGGTTTGATTTAGTTTTAGGGTTTAGGGTTTAGGGTTTAGGTTTTATGGCTTAGGGTTTAGGGCATGGGTTATAGATTTAAGGGTTTAGGGTTTAGGGCATAAGGTTAAAGGTTTTAGGATTAGGGTTTAAGGTTTAGAATTTAGGTTTTTTTTTTGGGAAACCCATATAGGAGAAATTTTATTGCCACAAAATGGGTTATAAGGTCCTTAAAGGGGATAAACTCTAACTCGCTCAAAGAGCTTAGCCTAGGGAGTAATCCCATCTAAGTACATCCAAAAGCAAAAGAAAAGAGTTACAAGCAAAAGATACAAATTGATTAACATATATAAGCAAATGAAGGATAAGGGTCAATGTTTTGCAGATGTGAGAATGCATGACACAATGGAGTAACTGCAAGAAAAAAAGGAAAAGTGCTGGAAGATTGTAGATAGAAAGAAGTTAGAACATTAAGGTAATATAGAGAAAGTGGTAACCGAGAGCAAAGAATCGAGAATGGTAATAATAAAGAGGTGTGATAGAGGAGGCTGCTCACACACAAGTTGGGGCAAAATATGAGCATCAAAACATCAGAAGGGGCACAAGAGCTACTACCAAACCAAAATGGAGTGAAATCATCACAACCATCATAGCCAACAAACCTATATAGTAGCCATTTGATGAAGATCTGTTGAGCCATAGTACCTGTAAACATAGGCAAAGCCGTATACTGAGTAGAAGAAAGAGCAAAGAAAGAGCAAAGTGGGTAAGGGGATCACATGCAAATTATATGTCATCATATTAGGCTCCATATCATGATAATCCCAACTCAAATGAAAGAGAGCCATCAATGTCAGGTCATCCAGATTTTTAACTAGATTTAAAGTATTAATGAGACCAAGAAGAAGAGTCATAGAGGGAAACAGAATTCTCACAAGAACCGGCCAGAAAAGACAAGAGCATGGAATTAACCCTATTCCAAGCCTAAAGAACAATAATAAATATCTTCTTGGTAAAGTCAGAAGCAATTGAGGGTTATTTCTAAAAGGATAACCAAAGAATGTAAGTAATGCCTCTTAACAACCTCCTTATTTCGAATTACAAAGCAAGAATTATAAAGGGAAACATCAAACCCCAATCCCAAATTATCAGGGAAATGGGAATACTAGGTAAGAAGAGATAGGTAAAGGCAGCCCCACCATAAACCCAATAAGAGACAATCGAGATAACACCAGATCACTTGCTTATCATCATGCTCAATAATCTAGTTTAGCCAGAAAAGAATGTAAGTAATGCTCTTAACAACCTCCTTGATTCAAATTAAAATCAGCAAATATAAAGGGAAGCGATATCCCAAGCCCAAATAACCATAGGAAATGGGAGTACGGCAAGTATAAAGAATCAAGTACGATCCCCACCACAAACAACTCAAATAACTGTAATCGAGATAATTCAATAAGCATCTTGCTTATCATTAAACTCAATAATCTTCATAACATATGATAGTAATATCCTAGTTGGCCATAAATCCATCCATTGAGATAAACAAGGTAAAGATTAAAATCAAGAGAGGCAAAAGCATAATCACAATGATTACAAATCTAGCATAACCAAGAGGGAAAAATAGCAGAGATGAAGTGCTTTATGTTAACAAAGAAACCTAAAAGCCAATAACGAATGTGCAAGAACCAACAACCAAAACAACTCACAAATAAAGGACCCAAAAATACAAAGGCCAATAGGATAAGCAATAATACAATTATTACACCCACTATATAAAACTTTGTTAGAAGGTAGATAAGTAGAATGAAAACCGAAGGTGTGCAAAAGATGATCACTAGAAAAGTCCCTCTAGGTAAAGATAATCAGTGGCCTAAACCTGATCCTCGCTAAAGCAAATCAGATTAAGGAATTCCAATCTCAGAAGGGATAGTAAAATAAAGAACATCAAAATGACCGGGAAGGATGGACAACGTAAGGAAGCCAATAAAAGATTGATCCGATCGCCAACCCCAAGATATAAAATAGTAGCAAGTTGGCCAAAAACCAACCCAATGAAAAAAGAAAATACAAAAGTTAATTTCCAGATAGATAGGGAAAAGGCTTGATAAAGACTAACAGAGTGGAAAAAAACATCAGCAAGTGAAACCAGCTGCAAGCCTGATGGAAACAAATAAAAGCAAAATCAAAAGACCAGAAACCAACAATCACAAAGATAACTGGATAAAGGACCCAAAATTAAAATCCAATAGTGGAGAAAATAGCAGCTTAAAGCACCCATCATATAAAACTCCAATAAAAACAAAGTAGAGATAGAGACAAAAGGGGTTCAAGATAACCAAGAAAAACCCTTCAAAGGGGTGATCGTGCATGAAGCTAAACCCATAATCTCGTGGAAAGCAAAAAACCCAAAAGAAAGTCCAAACCGCAATGAGATAACAAAAACAAGAGAAAATAGCCTCTCAGCGTAGGGGAAATGAGGTTAGCCAAACCAATCAAAACAACTCTAAAAGGACCCCAGGAACAGAAAGATAACCAAGAAGTCGGGCAAAGGAATCAATGAGCTAGCAGAGCCAACATCTAAGAGAATAAATAACAGCAAGTTGGCCAAAAAACCATGCATTGTAAATAGACAAAATGAGGGTAGCAAAAGTAAACAACAAAGAAACTCCAAAAGCAAGCAGCAAAGCACCTTACTGAACAAGCAAGACAACCCCAATAATAATTTGCTGAACAAGGGATTCAATGTTCCAGGTAATCCAACAACCAAGATAAAAAATAATAGCAAGTTGGCCATAAAACCACCCATTGCAAATAGACAATACAGAAGATAAGTCCAAGAAAGATAGGAAATGATCAGCCAAAGCTAGCTAAAAGTGGTGATCAATAGCCAATTGCTAATAAAAGAAACAAGCACCAAAGCAAAAGCCGATCCATTCAATAACCTCAAAAAATCTATGAACAAGACAATCCAAAACTTCAAAAGCATAAGCTAAATTACAATTAGATAGTTGGATAATCACAGATGTCCCAAATTTAATGAGCCAGGGAAAGGACAAAGAAATGAGTTGATCATATCAAACAAGCAAGAAAGAAGTTTAGGAGAATAACAAAACAAATAGCCAAAACCATAAGGTTAACCTTCAAAGAGATCTTAATAATAACAATAGAAATGTTGTGTCTTTCCTTCAGTAGGAAAGAGGAGGTAAGCATACAACAAACCAACCCAAAGAGCGAATGAAATCATCAGAGATATTGCATCCAACATAAGATACACCAACAAGTAACATAGGTACAACATAGATTACTAAGTGGTTCAAAGCAAAGTCATCTTTGATATCTAGCTAAACACAAAATATTATGCCGTAGCTAATCCCACAAAGATCAATAATATTGGAAGTCCAGATAATTCCAATCCTAGAGAAGGATTTATAAAAGGCTAGTGCAAGAGCTCTCTTACGTGATGTGGAGATAAGGATATGAAACATAGTTGAGGCAACAACCATAATAAGGAGATGAATATCAGTTAAAATAGCTATAAAGATATACAGAGGTATAACAGTTAAACATTGAGGCAAGGATCCCATAATATAATTCCAGGAAAGGGATAGAAATCTATCCCTGTTGATCAAAGAGTACAACAATAATAAATAAAGCATTAAATAATATATCTCCCTGCAGCAAACAATGAACACTTTATCAGTATTGATAGTAAAACCCCAATCAAGGTTGGGGTAAGTAAACCAACAGTAGATGTCAAACAGCTCAGCAGATGGCCAACAAGGAGTAAAAGGATTATGCATCAGCGAATTCCAAAGGAGCAACAACACCTTATCATTGAAAGTAGTAGAAACAGGAAGGCCCCAATTAGAATTAATGCAATTAAAACAATAGTACATGCCACAGAAATCAACAGAAAAACACCAAGGGATATCCAGATGAAGCATCATCAAACACTAAGAAAATAACAACATTGAATAGAAAATGATCATCTAGTTAAATAGAATTGAGAGCCGAGGTTAGATTACTTTAGATAAGGGAGCCCAGATTGTCCAGATTAACCAAGCCACGTTAATGTTTAGAAAGAGTTAGTTGATCAAAGAAGTTTATACCATCTAATCTAGCACCCAGATTGACAAGGTAATTAGCACATGCATTACCCTCACGCCATACATGATTGATTCTAAAATTAAGTTGGGTAAGGAGAGCTCTAGTTTTCTTGAGAAGGTAGTATAATTCAGTGTTGCTCATTTTGGTAGAAGTCAAAAGATCAATTAGCAGGAGGGCATCCACCTCAATCCAAATATTGAGCCAACCATTTTGAAAGAAAATCTGGAGAGCTTTGTACACTGCCATAAGCTCAAAGAATGGAACAGCAAGAAGCAGTAAAAGCACATAGGACTTACCATTAAGATTTTGAAAATGCCACACTGAACCTTTATCATTTGGAGGTAAGTTCAAAAGAAAAATTTTGGAATGAATTAGAGGGATTAATACAAAAGATACCTCTTGAAGAAAAGTATTTATTGGGGAGATTTAAATGGACATGTTGGTAGAGTGGTAGAAGATTTTAAAAGTATTCATGGTGGTTATGGATTTGGAGTGACTAATGAAGAAGGTAGGACTATATTAGATTTTGCCTTAGCTTATGATTTTGTAGTTGCTAATACTTTATTTAAGAAAAGAGATGAACATATTATTACTTATAAAATGGATCTAGTAAAACAGATTGATTATTTTTGATAAGAAAAATAGATCGTTTAGATTGTAAAGATTGTAAGGTCATTCCAAGTGAAATTTTAAGTACCAACATCGACTATTAGTTTTAGATTTTAAGATGAAAGGTTGTAAGAGAAAAATAAACTTAATTATTGTCCTAGGATTAGATGGGGACACTTAAAAACACAAATAAAAATATTTTTAAGAGCAAGCTACAAGAAATTAAAGTTTGGGATGTTCATAAGGAAGCTAACGTTATGGGAAAAGTATCAAGTGCTATTAAACAAGTTAAAAAAATGTGCTTGCAATCAAAAGGAAAAGCTTTTAATAAGAATAGTTGGTGGAGTCGAGTGTGCAAGAAAAGATAAGAAATAAGAAGCATTGTTATAAAACTTGGTTTAGATGTAAAACCGGAAAATTGGGAAAGATATAAAATGGCCCAGAGATTCTAAGAAAGCAATATATGATGCAAAAAATTTAGCTTTTAGTGATTTATACAATAAATTAGATACCAAAGAAGGTGAAAGATGTATGTATAAGTTAGCCAACCAAAGAGATAGGAGAAGTAAAGACATAGTTCAAGTGAGGAGTATTAAGGATGAAAATAATAAAGTGCTTTTCTTAGAAAAGATATTGAAAATAGGTGGATGAGGTATTTAATAAACTTTTCAATGAAGGATCTGAAAGTAATGATTGATTTTAGCAACCTTAATACCCTAAACAAAAATAGAGAATTTCATTTTATCATCAGTAACTGTTAGTGAAGCTTTAAAGAAAATGAAATGTGGAAAAGCAAGAGGACGATAATATTCCAATAGAAGTGTGGAAATGTTTAGGAGATCAAGGAATTTCTTACAAATCTTTTAATGTTATTTTAAAGACTAAAAAGATGCCGATGAGTGGAGAAAGAGTTTGTTGGTTCCTATATTTAAGAATAAAGGTGATGCACAAGATTGTGCAAATTATAGAGGAATTAAGTTAATGTGCCATACATTAAAATTATGGGAGAGAGTAATTGAGCATAGATTACGATGTGATGAAGTTTCTCACAATCCTTTGGTTTCATGCCGTAGATCACCTATGGATGCTATACATTTGTTAAGAGGTTTGATGGAGAAGCATAGAGAAAATAAAAAGGATCTACATATGATATTTATTGATTTAGAGAAAGCTTATGATAAAGTCTCAAGAGATGTTCTTTGGAGAGTTCTAGAACAAAAAAGAAGTTAATATTGGTTATATTCAAGTCATTAAGGATATGTATACTAGAGTCGCCACTTGTGTCCAAACACAAGGAGGATTGACAAACTATTTTCCTATTTTAGTTGGATTACATCAAGGATCAACATTAAGCCCTTATCTTTTACTTTAGTTATGGATGTTCTTACAGGCATTTACAAGAAGATGTACCTGGTGTATGCTTTTGCGATGACATTCTTCTTGTTGATAAGACTAGAGAGGAGTCCAAAGAAACTTGAATTATGGAGGTCAACTTTAGAGTCTAAAGGTTTTCGCTAAGCAGATCTAAAACTAATATATGGAGTGTAATTTTAGTTGTAGAAATTTTAGTGGTAGTGTTGTGACTTTAGGTGATCAAGTCATTAATAAGAGTGAGCGATCTGATATTTAGGCTCTATTATTCAAAATGATGGTGAAATAGATGGAGATATTATTAGTAGAATTCAAGTTGGATGGTTGAAGTGGAGGAATGCATCGGCCTATTATGTGATAGAAAAGTTCCACTTAAACTTAAGGGAAAATTTTATAAGATGGTGGTAAGACCCGAATGACTTATGGTGCAATGTTGGCCAATAAAAGAGAAACATAAGAGTAAGTTAAGTGTTACAGAGATGAGGATGCTCGTGTGGATGAGTGGCTTTACCCTTAGAGATAGAATGCAAAATGAGTATGTTCGGAAAAAGTTGGAGTAGCTCCAAGATAGATAAGATTAGGGAGAGTCGCTTAGATGGTTTGGCCACATAAAGCGTCACCGTCCATGACCCATTAGGAGAGTAGATGCATTAGATTTTCCTTATGTTAAGAAAGGTAGAGGTAGACCTAAAAGACTTGGTTAAGATGTATAAAAATGATCTTAGTATACCGAATTAAATGAGAATTTGACACATAGACACAATGGAGACGAAGGATTCATGTAAATGACCCACCTAGTGGGATTAAGGCTTGTTGTTGTTGTTGTTGTTGTTGTATCAAGAGGTTTTATCCAATAACAATCTTGTCATTTTTACGTAGGGTTGATCCAAAGAAGTTAAAACCCAATTTATTTGCCACAAATTTACAACCTTTGAATTGTTTGTAGTTAATAAGATTGGCATTGAACATGTCTCAAATTTTGTTTTAATTCTAGCAATTATTCTCATGTGATTCATGGGATCCCACAATGTTTTGCATCATTTCTATCCATCCATATGAACCAAATAAGAGTGATAGTAGTTATGAATTTAATGTGACCTTTAATAGTTTTGTCAAAATAAACTTCAAGAAGTTGATATAAAGTTAAGATGCCATTGAAAATAAAAATGCTAAAGAGGTCATCATACCAAATCCAAAGTTTAGAAGCAATGGCCCCGTTAACAAAAACATGGTTCGCATTCTCAATGTGAAAGTAGCATTGGCATTTTGAAGGTAATTGAAAGCCTTTACCCCACAACAAGGAATCAACAAGGATGAATTTTTTCAAAATATGCCAAGTAAGAATAGAATAAGAAGTAGGGATGGTGTTATTCCATAGTTTGAGAAATGCATTGGAAGAATCATGAGTTTCTTTAATGTGAATCCAAACATTTTTAAAGTTGAAATCACCATTATGTGAGAGCTTAAAAAGGATCTGGACTTGATTGGTAGGAATGATAGGAATAGTAGTAAGCTTTTTTAAGAGAAAGGAAGGAATATAATCAATACGCTTGCTAATGTTCCACATATTATTCTACCAGAAAGATTTCACTTTAATAGCAGCAGTGGAACGGGTGGAAAGTAAGTCATCAGTGGACCGACATCCAGTCCAGTTATCTTGCCAAAAGAAGGAGGAGCCATAGTTAATCCCCCAAAAAATTAAGGATTTTGCATCCCATTTGACGGAACAAAGTCTTTTCCAAATAGGAGAGTCTCCTACTTTATAGGGACAAATGAGGGGGGTGCTTACCCCGGCAATATTAGTCATAAAATTAGCCCAAAGACTATTATTACTCCTAAAATTCCACCAAAGCTTATAGGATAAAGCAGTGATAGCTTCTTTGATTAGCTTACATCCAAGGCCACCTTCACTAGGTGCCATAACTTTTAAACCAAGAGGTCCAGTGCATTCTTTTAGAGAGTTATCGAGCCCCAAACATTTGTTAATGAGGCGCCAATTCATTAATGATAGAAATGGTTAGCACAATGGTTTGGAGGCGATATAAAGGCATGGAGTTAAGAGTGCTCTTAATCAAAGTGAGCCTACCACTGAAAGAGAGTAAACAGAATTCCCAAATAGAAATTTTATTAGAGATTTTTTGGATTAGATCATCAAAAAGATGAGATCTTTTCTGACTTTTAAAAAGTGGAGCCCCAAGATAATTAATGGAAGTTGATGTTGCTGAAAATTAGTAATTCTCAAGATTTGATTGATCCTATTAGATGGGATTTTAGAGGAAGAAATGAAATAGCATTTTTCTTTATTGAGAAAGAGACCACTTTTGTTGTCAAATTTATTTAGAAGGCTCTTAATAGTTTTAATGTTAATAGAGGCATTGCAAAAGATTATAAAGTCATCAAGAAACTAAGATGAGAGACAGAAGACCACCTTTAGTTTTAAAAAACATGGAAGGATTTTTTGTAGAAAAGATCATGTGCTCCTCAAATATATTCAACAACAATAATAAAAAAGAGAGGGTGAAAGGGGTCTCTCCAAGCCATGCCTCGAAGTAAAGAAACCAAGGGACTCACCATTTATGATAACAGAGAACCAAACATTGGTAATACAATTTTTGATGAGGCGGATGAAATTATCAGAAAACCCAAATAAATGGAAAATTTGAAAGAGGAAATCTTAAGAGAGGTTATCAAAAGCTTTAGAGATGTCTAGTTTGAAGAGGATGTTGCCACCGAGGAACATCAAGGTCATGAATCACTTTGGGCTAGAAGGATATTGTAATATAGCTCTACTTTAACAAAGCCAGTTTGGTTAGGAGAAATAATTTTAGGGAGCAATAGAATTATCCTATTATTAATTAATTTAACAATGAGTTTATGAAAGAAGGTGCAAAGGTCGATAGGTCTAAAATCTCCCAAGTATCGTGGATTATTAGTTTTGGGAATGAGAATAATGGAAGTGCTAGAAAAGTATCTAGGTAAAGAGTTGCCATCAAACAAATCAACAACAAAGATCAACAAAGACTTAATAATAGGCCAACAATGCCGAAAGAAATGAGTCGTAGCCATCGGGGCTAGCAACAGAGTTAGTGTTCATGCTATTGAGAGTACTACTAATCTCAATTTTCATAGGACGCAAAGTGAGTAAATGGTTTTCATCATTTGTAATCATAGAGGAGATTAGGTGAGTGTTGGCGAGGGGTTCTAAGTTAGGGTTGTTGTTTAATAAATTTTAAAAATGTTGAATGATAGAATCTTTAATTTCATTATTATTAGTGATCCAGCTACCATTAATATTTTTAATTTTGAATAGAGTTTAAGGCTTTCCTTTTTTTGAAAAGAGCATGGAAATACCTTGTATTTTGTCACCATCGAATATATTTTCTGACCTTTGTCGAGAGATTTCCTCCATATTCGATAATTAATCAAGTTATCTTTAGCGGTTCAACTCATCAAGCTTACTAGGTAATTCACAAAGATCTTCAAGGGAGCAAACTAATTATTCCATATTTTTTGATTGGCAAAAAAGATTTTAAAATGATGCTTGTTCCACCAATTTAGGTTTTATTTTAGTGTTTTAAGCTTAAGCCAAAGTCAAATCATTCCTTTAACTAAATTGTCCGTGAATAGGCCATCCAATTAGTGGAAACAACATTAAAGAAATCACTATGTTGGGTCCACATATTTTGGAATCTAAAAGGAGTGGGGGAGGATATAGTACTGGAAGGAGTTTTGATGGAGATCAATAGCAGAGCATGGTCAGAAAAAGTTCTGCTCAAATGCTTAACAGAGGTGAGGGGCCATTGATTGATCCAAAGGTAATTAAAGAGGGTCCTATCAAGCCGCTGCCAGAGTCTAGAGTTATGCCACGTATAGTCGGAGCCAGAAAAACCAATATTAATAAGATTGCAATTAAGAATCATATTAAAAAAATCTTCCATGGAGTGGATGTTAGGAGAGCAGCCTACCCTTCTTTTCGAGGAAGAAATAATAGTGTTGAAAACACCCCCAACCAACTAGGGTTTATTGACCGAGGAGGAGAAAGTTTTTAATTGATCCCAAAGGATGTTCCTACCAACTCTATTACAAGATGCATAGATAAAGGAACCAAGAGCAGAAAATTCACCCAATGAGATTTGAACATTAACCAATTATTGGAGATCATCAAGGATAAAAATGTTGATTAAATTATTCCAAGAACACCAAATTTTATTACTAATATTATAAAAGAAATTTTAAAAGCCTAGTGTTCTAGCAACATTGGTAATCTTAGAAGAGTGAATGAATGGCTCAATAACAACAAGTAAGGCTATGTTATGAGTACAACAAAGGCTTCTAATATGATTGGGGACAAGAGAGTCCCAATACCCCAAACATTCCAAATAAGAAAATTAATCATAATTAGTTGAAAGGAAAAAGAAGAGGTAACTAAAAAAATGAAAAATAAGAAGAAGAGAAACATGAAACAATTATTTATGGGAAGTTAGAGAAGATCGAGTGGTTCTAGTGGAGCTATTAGTGAACATTCTAGCTTTAAGGGATTTTTTTAATAACAGTTTGAAAAGGCCTATCTATGTCCAATGTATCTCCATCTGAAAGAGAGTGATTTGTGATATTGATAGGACCAAGATCACAAAGCATTCCTAATGGTGATTTCCGTTCTTGATATCAAAGTTAGGAGAAATAGGGTTAGCATGTGTATCACCGTAGGGTAATAGAAGGAGAGGTTGTGGTACCATTAATAGCACAAAATTCATTTTCATTTCCATGAGTACTATTCAGATTTTGATCCGTCACCAAATTATCAAAATTTTTTAGAACAATTATAGAATAAGTTTTGAGATTTTGATCCAACTTGAGGTTCCCATTCAAATCACCATTATGATTCATATGAGTGAAGGGATTGTCTTGAGATGCCAAGTTATTACAAGTAAGCAATGTTAGGTAAGTTATCATTAGTTTCCTCACAAACCTCAATATCATTATTTTATCAAGCTCGATTGTTCTCCAATAGGCAAATCTATAGCAATATAGAGGGGTAAGAGGGTGAGTTCCATTTTGAGTAACTTTAGGCACATAAGCAAACTTATTATTTTTTCATTTATTAGAGAGGATCCGATAATTTTTTCTTTTAAGATTAGGTGTATCACAAAGCATTCAGTGATCATGACCATGGATCTTACAATGTGTGCAAAAAATAGGAAATTTTTAAATTCCACTTTTGATTGTACCCAAATTTTTAATCGATCCAAACATCTTTAGGGTTTTTGGTAATATCAATCTCAACCAAAATATGAGCAACTAATGGCCATGATCTCACGGTGGCTTGATCTATTTGAAGGGCTAACAAAGAGAGCCCCAAACGCAAATAGGACTTGATGGGTAATGTAATATATCCTCATGTTTGGAAAAGCTAGCCATAAATGAACAATTAAGGATTCCTTTGACATCAAATAGAGGAGAACATTTCAAAAGCCTCATTTGACAATTATACACAAAGTAAGAGCGACGAGCAAAGACCCTTGAGTAGTCTAAATCATTAGATAGATGAATAAGGATATGTCTAGGATCAATCAATCTGATAGTAAATACACCCTAGAGCTTTAGGCTATGAAAGAAGGATCGAATACTTTCAAGCGTCGGGTGATGCAATGAAAATTTATGAACTAATGAAAATTTAATGGGCTTCGCTAGCTTTTCCACATCAAGATACAAGCACATTACAGCCAGCATTCCATGGAAAGAAGTTGAGATTAAATTGATCGAAGCATTAGAGCAAGTGTTCTTACCAGATAAAGCATCCTTGAAAGACTTAATAGCAAGTGCAGTAACGGTTGGAGTCAGATCGATATTACCTTGAAAATCAGAAGCCTTAGTCGACGCCTACAAGTTTGAAGAGCTCGATGGAAAGCTCGCCATTGTAAGATCATGGGAAACTCACATAAGCAAAAGAGAGAGCGAAACCGCATGAATGATAATGGTCAAAACATCGCCGCATGAAAAAGGAAAGAACTGGGCACCACAGAGTGCCGCAAGAGAGGAGGTGATGTCAATTTAGTTTAGGAGGGTTTTAGGGTTTAGGGTTTAATGTTTAGGAGGTCAGGGTTTAGGTTTAGTTTAAGTTTATTTATGGTTTATGGTAGGGTTTAGTGTGTTAGTTTAAGGTTTGGTTAGGTTTAGGGTAGGAGGGTTTAGGGTTTAGGAGTGTTTAGGTTTGGTAGTCAGTTTAGGGATTTTATTTAGGGTTTGGGTATTTGGCCTAGGTTTAGTGTTTAGCTTTAGAGTTTAGATTTTGATTTGGGATTAGGGTTTAGTTTAGTGGGTTTAGGTTAGGTTTGGGTTGGGTTAGGAGGTTTAGTTTAGTTTATGTAGGTTTATGGTTTAGTTTAGGGTTAGTAGTTTGGGTTTGGGGTTTTATGAGATTAATTTTGGTGTTTATGGTTTTTTAAATTTAAGCAAAAGCAGGTTAGGTTTATTTAGTATTTTTATATTTATTTAGGTTTTATTTAGTTTATTTATTTTATTTTATTTATTTTGGTTTAGATTTTATTTTAGTTTATTTTTTTAGGTTTAGATTTATGTTTATTTTAGTTTAGTTTTTTTTATTTTATTTTTAGGTTTTGGTTTATTTTTTTATTTTTCTTTAGGTTTAGGTTTTATTTTATTTTTTAGGTTTAGGTTTAGGTTTTATTTTAGGTTTATTTTAGGTTTTATTTTTAATTTAGGTTTAGGTATATTTTTAATTTATTTTATTTTATTTAGTTTAGGTTTAGTTTAGGTTTAGGTTTAGTTTATTTTAAGTTCACGTTTAGGTTTTATTTATTTTAGTTTTAAATGTTAATGTTTATTTTATTTTGGTTTAATTTTTTTAGTTTAGGGTTTTATTTAGGTTTTTTTTAAATTAACTAAACCGACATTTTGTTTATTTAGATTATTTTATATTTTAATTTAGGTTTATTTTTTTATTTTTACTTATTTTAGTTTATTTATTCCATGTTTATTTTATTTTAGTTTAGGATTTTATTTTAGTTTATTATTTAGGTTTAGGTTTACGTTTATGTTTATTTTTTAGTTTAGTTTTATTTTTATTTTATTTTTAGGTTTAGGTTTTATTTTTTATTTTTAGGTTTATTTTTTAGGTTTAGGTTTTTATTTTGTTTTATTTTATTATATCTAAATTTTATTTTATTTTAGGTTTATTTGATTTTAATTTAGTTTAGGATTTTGTTTATTTTATTTTTTATTTTTATTTTTTATTTTATTTTATTCTTAGATTTAGGTTTGGGTTTTGTTTAGGTTTTAGTTTAGGTTTTATTTTATTTAGTTTATGTATTTTTATTTATTTTATTTTAGGTGAGTTTAGGTTTTGGGGTTTTAGTATATGGATTCTGGTTTAGGGTTTAGGGTTTGGGGTTTAGAGTTTAGGGTCTAGGGTTATATATTTTATGGTTTTAGGGTTTAGTATTTAAGGTTTATTCCGTGGTTTTAGTTTAAGGTTTAAGGTTTAGGGTTGTGGTTTAGGGTTTATGGTTTTGGTTTACTCTTAGGTTTAGTTTTATGATTTAGGGTTTTGGGTTAGAGTTTAAGGTTTAGTGTTTAGTTTAGTGGTTTTTAGGGTTTTAGGTTTAGGATTTAGTATTTGTTCAAGCTTTAGGGTTTAGGGTTTTTGGGGTTTAGCATTTTGGGTTAGCTTAGGGTTTAGGGTTTAGGATTTAGGATTTAGTGTTAGGATTTTGGGTTTAGAGTTTAGTATTTTTTGTTTACTTAAATAAACTGGTAGGTTTAGGTTTATTTAGTTTATTTAGTTTATGTTATATTTTTATTTTAGTTTATTTATTTTAGCTTAAGTTTTATTTATTTTATTTTAGGTTTAAGTTTAGGTTTATGCTCTATTTTCCTTAGTTTTATTTTACTTTATTCCTTTGCAGTCATATTTCCTTTTATTTTACTTTAATTTATTTTCATCTTTCTCTGCTTTTAGTCTTTACTCTTTAGCACACGCAACCGAACCAGCTTTTAGTTTAGGTTTAGGTTTATTTTAATTTATTTTAATTTATTTAGTTTAGATTTAGTTTCAGGTTTAGTTTATTTTAGGTTTTGTTTAGGTTTTATTTATTTTAGTTTAGTTTATTTTAGGTTAGGTTTATGTTTATTTTATTTTTATTTTTGGTTTAGGTTTTTTTTTAGTTTAGGGCTTAGATTTTACTTTTTATTTATTTTTAGATTTTAATTCTAGGTTTATTATTTAGGTTTAAGTTTTTATTTAATTTTTATTCTATTTTATTTTAGGATTATTTTATTTTTATTTTACATTTAGGTTTAATTTTATTTAAGTTTTTAATTTTTAGGTTTTTATTGTTAGTTTAGTATATGTTTTAATTATTTTCTTTATTAAAATTTTTTATTTTTATTTTATTTTCTTTCTAGGTTTAGGTTTAGGTTTAGATTTTAGTTTATGATTTTATTTTATTTTATTCTTATGTTTAGGTTTGGGTTTAGGTTTAAGTTTAGTTTAGGTTTTAGTTTAAGTTTTTATTTTATTTAGGTATAGGTGTATTTTTATTTATTTTATTTTTATGATTTTAGTTTAGCTTTTAGGATTTTGAGTTTAGGGTTTAGTATATGGTTTAGGGGGGTTTGGGGGGTTTAGGGTAAGTCCAGGGTTATATATTTTAGGGTGGGGTTTAGGGTTGATTTAGGGTTTAATGTGGGTAGTGTGGTGTGGGATGGTAGGCTCAAGTGGTTATGATTTAGGATTAGAGTAGGGTTTAGCATTTAGGGTTTAGGATTAGGAGTTTGGGGTTTAGGGCAATTTAGGAAGTTTAGAGGAGTGGGTGTGGTAGAGTTTAATGCCCCACCTTTAGAGGGTGGGGGTAGTTTAGGGTTTAAGTTTTAGCTTTAGGCTTTAGGGTTTAGGTAAGGAGGGTTTTAGGCTTTAGAGGGTTTAGGATTTAGGGTTTAGGATTTGGTGCATAGGGTTTGGGGTTTAGAGTGTTTTAATTTAAGCAAACCCGGTAGGTTTAGGTTTATTTAGTTTATTTTATATTTTATTTAGGTTTATTTTTTTATTTAGTTTAGTTTATTTTAGTTTAAGAATTTTATTTTAGTTTATATTTAGCTTTAGGTTTAGATTTATGTTTATTTTTAGTTTAGCTTTATTTCTACTTTATTTTTTAGGTTTAGGTTTTATTTTTTAATTTTTGGTATGGGTTTAGGTTTTTATTTTACTTTTTTAGGTTTAGGTTTTAGGTTTTTATTTTAGGTTTTGTTTTTTAGTTTGGATTTGGGTTTATTTTAATTTATTATATTTTATTTAGTTTAGATTTAGGTTTAAGATTAGTTTATTTTAGGTTTTGTTTAGGTTTTATTTATTTTTAGTTTAGTTTATTTTAGTTTAGGTTTATTTATTTATTTTATTTTTATTTTAGGTTTCTTTTAGTTTAGGGCTTAGATTTTACATTTTATTTATTTTTAGATTTTAATTTTAGGTTCATTGTTTAGGTTTAAGTTTTTATTTACTTTTTATTCTATTTTATTTTAGGATTATTTTATTTTTATTTTACAGTTACGTTTAATTTTATTTAAGTTTTTTATATTTAGGTTTTTTATTTTGTTAGTTTAGTTTATGTTTTAATTATTTTTTATTTAAGTTTTATTTTGTATTTTATTTTCTCTATGTTAAAGTTCACGTTTAGGTTTTAGTTTATGTTTCTATTTTATTTTATTATTTTATTTTAGTCTTAGGTTTTTTTAGGTTTAAGTTTAGTTTAGGTTTTAGTTTAGGTTTTATTTTATTTAGGTTTAGGTATTTTATTTATTTTATTTTAGGTTTGATTTAGTTTAGGGTTTAGGGTTTAGGGTATATGGTTTGGTTTTATGATTTAGGATTTGGTGTTTAGGTTTAGGGTCCAGTTTATATATTATGGTTTAGTTTTAGGGTTTAATGTTTATGGTTTAAGGTTCATGGAGAGGGTTTATGGTGCAGTCACCAGGATTATTTATGATTTAGGGTTTAGTTAGAGTTTAGTGTGTAGGGTTTAGGGTTTAACGTGTTTAGGATTTAGGGTGGGTCAGGGTCCTGGAAGGTTTAGAGTTTAGGTTTAGGAGTGGTTAGGTTTGTCACCTTAGGGTTTAGGTTTAGTTTAGGCTTAGGAGTTTAGGTCAGGTTTTTGTATTAGGCTTTAGGTTTTAGGGTTTAGGGTTTAGGGTTTAGGATTTAATGTTTAGGGTATTTTAGAGTTTAGTGTTTTTAATTAAGTAAAGTGGTAGGTTTAGCTTTATTTAGTTTATTTTATTTTATTTATGTTTATTTTTATTTTATTTAGTTTAGTTTATTTGAGTTTAAGATTTTTATTTTAGTTTTTAGGTTTAGGTTTAGCTTTATGTTTATTTTTAGCTTAGTTTTTTTTACATTATTTAGTTTTAGGTTTTATTTTCTTATTTTTGGTTTATGTTTTATTTTACTTTTAGGTTTAGGTTTTAGGTTTTATTTTTGATTTTGTTTTTATTTTATGTTTGGATTTATTTTAGTTTATTTTATTTTATTTAGTTTAGATTTAGGTTTAGGTTTAGTTTATTTTAGGTTTTATTTAGGTTTTATTTATTTTAGTTTAGTTTATTTTAGTTTAGGTTGATATTAATTTTATTTTTATTTTTGGTTTAGGTTTTTTTTCTAATTTAGATCTTAGATTTTACTTTTTATTTATTTTTAGATTTTTAATCTTAGGTTTATTGTTTAGGTTTAATTTTGTATTTAAGTTTTATTCTATTTTATTTTAGGATTATTTTATTTGTATTTTACATTTAGGTTTAATTTTATTTAAGTTTTTTTTGTGTTTTTATTTTCTTAGTTTAGTTTATGTTTTATTTATTTTCTTTTATTTAAGTTTTATTTTTATTTAATTTTCTTTCTAGGTTTGGCTTTAGTTTATGTTTTATTTTTTTTATCTTGGTTTAGGTTTTTTATGTTTTATTTCATTTAGGTTTAGGTTTTAGCTTTTAGGGTTTGTGTTAGTTTAGGGTTTAGGGTTTGGGGTTTTGTTTTTAGGGTTTAGGGGTTTTTTTAGGGTTTAGGGTTTAGGGTTTAGGTTTTAGCATTTAAGGCTTAGGGTTTAGGGTTTTAGGATTTAGGGTTTAGGTTTTAGGGTTTAGAGTTTTTAAGGTTTAGGGATTAGCTTTTAGGTTTAGGGTACAAGTTTTATTTTTAGTGTTTGCTTTTGGTTTTAACAAAGAATAAATTAAAATTCAATATTTCTTCTTTTCGGTTTCATCGACCAAGTAATAAACTGAGTTTTCTAAGACAAAAGTGAATATAAAGATAAAAAATGGGCACACATAGAGCAAATCAAAAACCCTGGATAGCTAGAACTGTCTTCGTTATAAAGACAAAGTTCCACAAGCAGCAGATCGGATCGATCGTTCTTTAGTTTCTCAAGTTCCCATGAATCGCCTAACCTCTCGGCGGGGATCGACCATCATATCCATGATCTCTCCCTCCGCCACCACCATGGCTGTAACCTCTGTCACTCCTCCCACCTCCATAACCACCACTGCTCTGACCACCACCTACATATCCACCAGCACCTCTAGATCCCCCACCACCACTATGATAATAACCACATCCATCTTCGCCTAGTTGGCGATGAAGTTCCTGCTGTCAAGGTTCTGCCCATTCTTTGGGTTTAGGTTCATTAAGTTTTATTGTTTATGTTTATTTTTTAATGTATTTAGTTACTTGAGGCTTAGGTTTAGGGTTTGGGGTTTAGGGCTTAGGGTTTGAGGTTTAGGGTTATGGTTTAGGGTTTAGGGTTTTGGGGTTTAGGTTTAGAATTTAAGTTTAAGGTTTGGTTTAGAGACTTTTTTAGGGTTTAGGGTATATGGTTTTTTTTAAATTAATTAAACCAGTTAGTTTAGGTTTATTTAGTTTATTTTTTATTTATTTTAGTTTATTATATTTTTATTTTTATTTAAGTTTATTTTTTTATTTTTATTTAGTTTAGTTTATTTATTTTAGTTTAGGTTTTTATTTTAGTTTATTTTTTAGGTTTAGGTTTAGGTTTAAGTTTAAGTATATTTTTATTTGTAGATTTTATTTTTTACTTTTAGGTTTAGGTTTAGGGTTTTATTTTATTTTTTTAGGTTTAGGTTTGAGGTTTATTATTAGGTTTTATTTTTTAGTTTAGGTTTAGGTTTATTTTTAGTTTATTTTATTTTATTTAGTTTAGATTTAGGTCTAGGTTTAGTTTATTTTATATTTAGGTTTAGGTTTTATTTATTTTAGTTTAGGTTAAGGTTTATTTTATTATGTTTATCTTATTTTTATTTTAGGTTTGGGTTTTTTTTAGTTTTTTTAGGTTTTAATGTTTTTTGGTTTTAAAGTTTTTAGGCTTTAGTGTTTATGGTTTGGGGTTTAGGGTTGTAGGTTTAGGATTTATGGTATAGGGTTAGGGTTTAGGGCTTTAGGATTTATGGTTTATGATTTAGGGTTTAGGAATTTTTTTTAAAAGTAAATCGGTAGGGTTAGGTTTAGTTTCTTTATTTTTTTAATTATTTTGTTTATTTTAATTTTTATTAATATATAAGTTTATTTTTTATTTTATTTAGTTTAGTTTATTTATTTTAAGTTTCTTTATTTTAGTTTTTTTTATATTAGTTTAATTTTTGGTTTAGGTTTAGGTTTATTTTATTTTATTTTTAATTTTTTTGATATTTTTTTAGGTTTAGGTATTAGTTTTTATATATATGTTTAGGTGTAGGTTTTTATTTTATTTTCTTAGGTTTAGGTTTTAAGTTTTCATTTTAGGGTTATTTTTAGGTTTTATTTTTTTAGTTTAAGTTTAAGTTTATTTATTTTATTTAATTTAGGGTTTTGCTTTAGGTTTAGGTTTTATTTATTTTAGTTTAGTTTATTTTAGTTTAGGATTAGGTTTACTTTATTTTGTTTATTTTATGTTTAGGTTTTTTATATATTTATTTTTAGGTTTTCTTTTTTAGGTTAATTTTTTAGGTTTAAGTTTTTATTTAGGTTTTATTTTATTTTATTTTTTTAATTTATGTTTAGTTTTATGTTATTTAGGACTTTTATTTGTAAGTTTATTTTATTTTTTTAGTTTAGTTTAGGCTTTTACTTATTTTATTTTAATTTTGTTTTTATTTTTTAGTTTATTTTATTTTAGATTTAGGATTAGGTTTAGGTTTTTATTTTATTTTATTTTATTTATTTTCTTTAGGTTTAGGTTTTTTATTTAATTTATTTTTAGTTTTTATTTAGTTTAAGTTTAGGTTTTTAGGTTTTTAGGGTTTAGGGTTTAGGGTTTAGTGTTTATGGTTTAGGGGTTTATGGTTTGGGATTTAGGGTTTAGGGTTTAGGGTTTAGGGTTTGGTTTAGGTTTAGTAGGGTTTCAGGTCAGGGTTTAGGGTTAGGGTTTTTTTGTCTTTTTAATTTTTAATTTTTCTAAATTAAGTAAATTAGTATGTTTAGTCATTTTAGTTTATTTTTATTTTGATTTAGGTTTTTTTTATTTTTATTTAGTTTAGTTTATTTATTTTAGTTCAATTTTTAATTTTATGTCTAGGTTTATTTTTTAGTTTAGTTTCATTTTTATTTTATTTTTTTGGTTTAGGTTTTATTTTTCATTTTTAGGTTTAGGTTTAGGTTTTTATTTTATTTTTCAATGTTTAGGTTTTATTTTGGTATATTTTTAGAATTTATATCTTAGTTTAGGTTTATTTTATTTAGTTTAGGATTATGTTTAGGTTTCGGTTTTATTTATTTTAGTTTAGGTTTAGGTTTATTTTATTTTTATTTTCAGTTTTGTTTTTTTTTTGTTTAGGGTCTAAGTTTTATTTTTTATTTTTTTTAGGCTTATTGTTTAGTTTTAGGTTTTTATTTAGTTTTTATTTTATTATATTTTAGGTTTATTTTATTTTTATTTTAGATTTAGTTTTTATTTTATTTAGGATTTTAATTTTGTAGTTCAATTTAGTTTTTTATTTATTTTATTTTAGTTTAGTTTTTATTTTTTTATTATATTTTCATTTTAGGTTTAGGTTTAGGTTTAGGTTTTAGTTTATGTTTTTATTTTATTTTGGTTTTTTTATTCATTTTATTTTCAAGTTTTAATTAGTTTAGGTTTAGATTTTTTAATAAGGTTTAGAGTTTAAGGTTTAGGGTTTAGGGTTTTGGGTTTTGGGCAAGGTTTAGGATTTTTCTTTGGTTTAGGGTTTAGGTTTAGTTTAGTGTTTTAGGTGTTTGTGGTTTAGGGTTTAAAGTTTTTTAGAGTTTAGGGATTAGGTTTTTAGGATTAAAGTTGGTTTTAGTTTAGGGTTTAGTGTTTTTGGTTTTATAAATGGTGAACTATAAGATTCAACAATTCTTCTTTGTTTATTTAGTTTATTTTTATTTTATTTATTTTTTATTTCTTATTTCTATTTATGTTTATTTTATTTTATTTAGTTTAGTTTATTTATTTTAGGTTTATTTATTTTTTTCTACATTTTTTATTTTAGTTTGGGTTTTTTATTTTAGTTTATTTTTTTAGGTTTAGGTTTATTTTTTAGTTGAGTTTTATTTTATTTATTTTTTTTAGGTTAAGGTTTATTTTTATTTTAGGATTAGGTTTAGGTTTAGGTTTTATTTTATTTTTTTAGGTTTAGGTTTTAGGTTTTATTTTATGTCCATTTTTTGGTTTTCACTTTAGGTTTAGGTGTATTTTAGTTTATTTTATTTTATTTAGTTTTCGATTTAGGTTAAGATTTAGGTTTTATTTATTTTAGTTTATTTTATTTTATTTTAGGTTTAGGTTTATTATTTTTTGTTTATTTTATTATTATTTCAGGTTTAGGTTTTTTTTAGTTCAGGGTTTAGGTTTTAATTTTAGGTTTATTTTTTAGCTTTAGGTTTTTATTTAGTTTTTATTTTATTTTAGGTATATTTTAAGTAAATTTTATTATAATTTTACATTTAGATTTTATTTTATTTAGGTTTTTTATTCTTACATTTATTTCATTTTTTTAGTTTAGTTTAGGTTTTTATTTATTTTATTATAGTTTATTTTAATTAGTTTATTTTATTTTATTTTTAGGTTTTGGTTTAGGCTTTAATTTAGGTTTTTATTATATTAATTTATATTTATTTTATCTAGGTTTAGGTTTTTTTATTTATTTTATTTTTAGGTTTTATTTAGTTTAGATTTAAGTTTTAAGGATTTTAGAGTTTGGCATTCAGGGTTTAGGGTTTGGGCTTTTAAGGTTTAGGGTTTAATGTGTCTTTTTTATTTTTTATTTAGGGAACCCCATATAGGAGAATTTTATTGCCACAAAAAAAGGTTACAAGGTCCTTAAGAGGGGATAAACTCAAGAACTACTAGTCAAAGAGCTACAAACAGCCTAGAGACTAAATCCCTTGTCTAAGTACAATCAAAACAAAGCAAAAGGGAAAGCAAAAGCAATAGATATAAGTTGATAAAAAAGAAAAGCCTTTGGACCATCTTCATCATAAGCTCTTGAGAATGAGAGAAGCCTATGCCTCCATTAGAGAAGATGCCAACAAAAAAACATCACAGAATCTAGAAACATCTAAAAGAAAGAGTTAGCACAATTAAAGTGATACAAATCAAAGTAAAAGTAAAAGCAATAGTATGAGAGAATTATAGAAGAGTGTGTGAGAACTGGGCTGTGCTCACACAAAATTGGGGCAGCCACAAACATGAGCATCCAAACTTCCAATGAAGGGTTACATCGCAAGTGTTACTACCATCCAAATGATGCGTGAAATCATCTCAGCCATCATAGCCCACATACCTAATGTGGAACAGCTTCCATTGGGAAGAATTCATATGGTCTTTAGTACTTGCATAACCAAAATATAGCCACATACACTATAGAAAAGAAGACAACATAGATCTGAATGGTAAAGGGATGCCACCAATCCCTTATAAGATAAGTACCACCAACTAATGTCAACAAAGAATGAGAATGTAGAGTAAACAACTTCCTAATCTAGATGAAAATCTTGGCCACATCCACCATAATATTAATATGACCACAACAATAAATATGAATGTCAAGTAGAGGCATGAGTAAACGCAACTAGTAGGTAAATCAAAATTAGCAAGCCACAGATAATAGGGAGAAGTACACGACAATCATCAAAGAAAAGGCCGTAGAACCAAAACATTATTCAACAACAAAGAAAGACCCTTCAACATAAAAGCGACCGTCCCTACCCAAATGAGAGCTCTTGCCTGTAAACAACCCAGAAGAGGGAGCCATTCAAGATCGGCAATACAGATGTTAACAATCACGTTGATAATAGCATGATCACAACAGTTGTTGCACAAGTTTAGAAGATCCAATGGAGAAATGAAATAACAGATAGACCCATACCGCAAAGGCCCAGATAATATGGCAATCCATACAGCAAACAATAGAACAAGAAACCGACAAAAACAAAATAATAGCTAGGTGAGTATAACATAAGAACCGAAAGACCATGTTGGAAATAAAAAAAAAAACAAATATTGAACTTGACATAGGATAATGTATGCAGTACCAATACTATAATGAACCAAAATGAAAATTGAAAAAATAACAGCAGTACAATCTTGCAATTCCAGGATAAACTGACCAGCAGCTAAGTAAACAACACTAGAAACGACAGCATGAGAGGGAGTCAAGAAACAAAACCAATCGTTCAAGGAAACAACAGTGATGGCAAGCAAAAAAAACATTCTATCTCTACATGTTGGGAAGAGGGGCAGCATAAACCAACAGATTAGCAAATCAAGAGACACAAACCCAAAGAGCAGCTTAAAAATAACCCAACATGAAACAGGACAACAAACAGCTAACCAACAGCTAGGAGAGCAAAGGTAAGAACCTCCAATACAGGATAACCATAAAAATGATACAGGGAAATGCATCAGAAACCAATAGTTCCATAAGCAATAATAAGGAAAACCCTAATCATGGCCACCCAAACATATGTTAATAATCACCTTGATAATAGCATGATCACAACAATAATTGCACAAGTTTACAAGTTTCACGAGAGGAATGTAATGGCAGATAGACCCATACCTCAAAGTCACAGATAATCTGGCTAACCACACAGCAAAGAAAAGAGCGTAAGACCAATCAAGAAACCAACCATAATAGTTAACCTACTGAAGGCACAAACCTTTAAAACCATTCACCCAGTAGCCAAAACAACAAATTAAATTTTGAGCCCGATAGAGATTAATATAGGCATTACATTTTTTGCATTGAAATAACAGGAGAATCAAAATAAATAGTAGCATTAAATCCTTCAAATCAATGAGAAATAGACCAACAACTAAGCAATCGATTAGTAGAGAAAATAAGAAAGAAGGGAAAAAACAATCCCAATCATGCAAAGAGACAAATAGAAAGCATTCTCTACCTGGTAAGACAACCCGATAGCAAGCATAAAACACAATCTATGCCTACAGATTAGGAAAAGGGGCATCACAACCAAGCAGATTGGGGAAATAGGTAACATAGCCCCTTTTAGTAAGGGAAACAACAAGTACAATAATACCCAATAAGTAGGAGGACAATTAACAGTAAACCAACAGTTGAGGCTATAGGGCAAGAGCCTCCAACATAAGAAATCCAGGTAATTTTAGGGTTTAGTGTTTAGGCTTTAGGGTTTAGGGTTTAGGGTTTAGGTTTAACTTAGGGTTTAGGGTTAGTTTAGGGTTTATGATTAGTTTAGGGTTTTAGGGTTTAGGGTTTTAGGCTTTATGGTTTAGGGTTTAGGGTTTAGGGTTTAAGGTTAGTTTATGATTTAAGAGGTAATATATAAGTAGAAATAGCTTTCTTCATTAACATCTATTGAGGTACATGATAGAAATCAAGTAAAGTAAGCAGAGTAAGGGATTTAGTTCCCTTATCTACAGACTCAATGGTCATGCTGGTAGAAGAGGAGCTAGTAGAAGAGGTGGTAGCTGCAATGGTGGAGGGAGCACTAGACTTGGATGGTGGCTATGCTACTGAACTATCCTGGGCTAGTATGGTGGGCTGGGCTGCTGCTGATGGTGGGTTGTCACCCTCCTTGAGTTGTCCTTTACAACTAGCAAACATTTCTTGGTGTTAGAGATTTGAGCTACTTCAGACACCTGCAACAAAAGTTTCTTGATCTTAGAAATGATCTTCTTAGAGGTTCTGGATAGGGAGATATCCTAACCTTCTTTAGTCTTAAGAGGATCACAAGTATCCCCAAGGATTACTCTAACAGAACTGGATGGTTGTTCTAATAAGTATTCCTTAGGGATAACTATGGCTCTCAACTTGTAGCTATGCTCAAGCTAGTCCTTAAAAGTGATACAATCCTCTAAGACATGGCCTAACATATAGTGGTAGGGCAATAGCTAGGATCGTCGCTCTTGTCCACTTCCTCCGGCCTCTTAGACTCTGGTAACTGAAAGTCAGGTTTTTTTAAGAGATTTTTAAAGATTTTTCTAACTACCCTCCTCTTGAATGAATATGGCTTATTCAATCGACAAAAGTAGGTGGAAAGTACTGGCGATGGATATGAATATCGCTGCTAGGTAGGCTACTGAGGTGGTGGAAATGGTTGTTGTGATGGTTGTGGTGGCCAGTATGATGGTCGAGGTGGTGGAAGAGGAGGTGGCAAAGGAGGCTGCTGAGCTTGTAGTCTCTCATACAACTCCGCTTTCTCGTCCATTGACACAACTATCCTCTTCTTCAAACACCTTCTATGGCTTGGGATTATATGATTGGTCGTGAAAGGGAAACTATTTGGCTTTCCTTGCCTCCTTGATGATTAATTTCTTGAATGTTTTGATGGTAAAGCCCTTAAGCATAAAGGCGACCGGGCCATGGATATTCTTGAGAAGATTCTTAATGCCATGCTGTTCGGATAGCTGTGGTTAGCATTTCATGCACAGGTTGAGCCACTTGAGATTGTAATCAATAAGTGACTCGTTGAGTTTCGCTTTCTCTCAGAATGAGGTGCTCCAACTCAAAAGTGTTTATCAAACCATTGGGCCTGCACCAATCAAATGCAATAACCCATGACCGATAACAAAAGGCAAAAAAAGATTGTGTTGCTACCACCAGTGTTGCAACAGCCGGCTCTAAAGTGTGCAATGTGTCACCGTGTGTTCCCACTACCATCAAAGAACTTGAAGGATGGCAGCACAATACACTAAATAAAATAAAAGCTAAATAAAAATCTAAAACTAAAAAATAAACCTAAAAATAAAACATAAAAATAAATAAAAAATAAAACCTAACCCATAAACTAAAAAAAACATAAACCTAAAACAAACAAAATAAAATAAACATAAACCTAAACTAAACTAAACTAAACTAAAATAAATAAAACCTAAACCTCAATTTAAAATAAACTAAAAGTAAACCCTAAACTAAATAAAATAAAATAAACAAAAAATAAATCTAAACCTAAACATAAAATTAAAATAAAATAAAAAAATGAAAATAAACTAAAATAAAATTAATAAAAACCTAAACCCTAAACAAAAAAAATATAAACCTTAGAATAAAAAACCAAAATAAAATAAAAGCTAAATGTAAAATAAAAATAAAATAAAAACTAAATAAAAAACTAAACCTAAAAAATAAACTTAAAAATAAAACTTAAAAACAAATAAAAAAGAAAACTCATACCCTAAACTAAAAATAAAATCTAAACCTAAAATAAAAATAAAATATACAAAATAAAATAAACCTAGACCTAAACTAAAATAAACTAAACGAAAATAAATAAAACCTAAACAGAAACTTAAAATAAACTAAACCTAAACTCTAAACTAAATAAAATAAAATAAACTAAAAATAAACCTAAACCTAAACTAAAAAAATAAAACCTATAAATAAACCTAAAATAAAAACCTAAAACCTAAACCTAAACCTGAAACCTAAAAAATAAAATGAAAATAAAACTAAACTAAAAAATAAACTTAAACCTAAACCTAAATAAAAATAAATAAATGAAAATAAAAATCCTAAAATAAATAAACGAAACTAAATAAAAATAAAAAAAAAAACCTAAACCAAAATAAAAAATAAAATGAGCTAAAATAAAAAAATAAACTAAATAAACCTAAACCTACCAATTTACTTAATTTAAAAACAAATAAAAATAAAACCTAACCCTAAAACTAACCCTAAACCCTAAACCCTGAACATACAACCCAAAACCCAAAACCCAAATCCCTAAACCTTGAAAAACTCTAAACCCTAAACCTCAAACACTAAAAACCCTAAACCCTAAAGCCTAAACATGAAAACCTAAACCCTAAACACTAAACCCTAACCCTAAACCCTAAACCCTAAAACCTTAAAACCCTAAATCCTAAAATCCTAAACCCTAAACCCTAAAACCTAGAAACCTAAACCTAAACTAAATAAAAGCTAAAAATAAAATAAATAAAAAACTTAAACCTAAATAAATTAAAAAAAATAAAATAAGATAAAAACCTAAACTAAAACCTAAACTGAAACCTAAAAGCTAAAATAAAATAAACTAAACGAAAATAATTAATAACCTAAATTAAACTAAAAAAAAGAAAAACTTAATAATAAAAAACCTGAATAAAATAAAAACTAAACATAAAATAAAATTAAAATAAACCTAAAATAAAATAAAATAAAAACTAAATAAAAACCTAAACTTAAAAAATGAACTTAAAAAAAATAAAAAATAAAACTTAAACCATAAACTAAAAAAACCTAAACCTAAACTAAAATAAACAAAAATAAATAAAACTTAAACCTAAACATAAACCTAAACCTAAACTAAATAATATAAAATAAACTAAAAATAAACCTAAACCTAAACTAAAAACTAAAACCTAAAATAAAAACCTAAAACCTAAACATAAAAAAATAAAATAAAAACCTAAACTAAAAGTTAAAAATAAAAAGAAAACCTAAATCTAAGAGTAAATTAAAAATAAAACTTATCTAAAAAAACCTAAAGTTGAACCTAAACCTAAAAAAATAAACTAAAATAAATAAATCTAAAATAAATAAACTAAACTAAATAAAATAAACTAAAATAAATAAAAATAAACTAAATAAACCAAAGCTGGCCAGTTTTCCTCATTTTTTTTATAAAAAAACCTAAACCCTAAGCTATCCGAAAACCCTAAACCCTAAAAATGAACTAAAAAAATGTTAACCTACAAATTTACTTAATTTGAAAATAAGGTTAAACAAAAACCTCAACCCTAAATCTAAAATTTAAATCCTAAACCTTAAACCCTAAACATAAAAAAATAAAAATAATAAAAAAAACCTAACCATAAACCCTAAACCGTAAAACTAAGCCTAAACCCTAAACCCTAAACCTAAAATGTACAACCCTAAACCCTAAACCATAAACCCTAAAACCCTTAAACAACAAACCTAAAACCCTTAACCCTAATACATACACCATAAACCCTAAACCCTAAACCCTAAACCCTAAACCCTAAAATCTAAAAACCTAAACCTAAAAGATAAAATAAAAATGAAACTGAACTAAAAAATAAACCTAAACCTAAACCTAAAAATAAAAAATAAACTAAAATAAAAAACCTAAACTAAAATAAATAAACCAAAAATAAATAAAGTAAACTAAACTAAAACCAAACAAAAAAATAATAGATAAACTTAAATAAAAATAAAAATAAAATAAACTAAGTAAACTAAATAAATCTAAACCTATTAGTTTACTATTTTAAAACAAATAACCTAAATCATTAACCTAAACTAAATCCTAAACAACCTTAAACTAACTTAAACCCTACTAATGCTAACCTAAAACCTAAACCCTAAACTAAACCCTAAACTTAAAACCTAAACCTGGTTAAAACTTTGAACCTAAAACTAAACCTAAATCCTAAACCCTAACCCTTAACACCTAAACCTAAAACCTAACCCTAAACCTAAACCCTAAACCTATAACTAAACCCTAAATCCTAAGCTCCTAAACTTAAAATCAAACTAAACCAGTCCTAAACTATAAACTAAACTAAACCTAAAACTAAACTAAACTAAACCTAAAGCTAAACATTAAATCATAAACCCTAAACCCTAAACCCTAAACCCTAACCCTAAACCCTATAACCCTAAACCCTAAAACTCTAAACCCTAAAACCTAAATCTCATTGAAATAAAACTCTATATTTAAACCCAAAATATAAATTAAAATAAAAAAATTTAAACTAAAATAAATAAACTAATCTAAATAAAAATAAAAATAAAATAAACTAAAATAAATAAAAAATAAACCAAGTAAACTAAATAAACTTAAACCTACCAGTTTAATTAACTTTAAAAAAACCCTAAACCCTAAAACTAAATAAAAACTTAACCTAAAAAATAAACCTAAAATAAAATAAAACATAAACCCTAAACTCAAAAAAAAACCTAAACCTAAAATAAACAAAATAAAATAAACGTGAACCTAAACACAAATAAACTAAACTAAAATAAATCAAACCTAAACCTAAACCTAAAATAAACTAAACCTAAACCTAAACTAAATAAAATAAAATAAACTAAAGTAAAACTAAACCTAAACTAAAAAAATAAACCTAAAAAGAAATCTAAAATAAATACCTAAAATCTAAACATAAAATAATAAAATAAAAACCTCAACCTAACCTAAAAATAGAAAATAAAACTTAAACCCAAAAAATAAAATGAAAATAAAACTAAACTAAAAAAATAAACATAAACCTAAACCTAAACTTAGAAAATAAACTAAAATAAAAGAACTAAACTAAAATAAATAAACCTAAACTAAAATAAATAAACTAAACAAAATAAAAATAAAAAATAAACTTAAATAAAAAGAAAAAATAAAATAAATTAAAAAAAATAAACTAAATAAACCTAAATAAAAATATAAATTAAAATAAACTAAAATAAAAAAATTAACTAAGTAAACCTAAACTTGTTGGTTTACTTAATTTAAAACAAAAAAAAAAAACCCTAAACTACCATAAACAATTAAACCCTAAACAATAAACCAAAACTAACCCAAACCCTAAACTTAACCTAAACCTAAAAAGTAAACCATAGCTAAACCCTAAACCCTAAACTAACCTAACTTAAACCCTAAACTCTAAACACTAATCCTAACTATAAATCAACTATAACCCTAACCCTAAACCCTAACTTAAACCCTAAACCTAAACCTAAACTAACCTAAACCCTCATTTTAAACCTAAAACTTAAAGTTTAAACTAAACCCTAAAGCCTAAACCCTAAACCCTAAACCTTAAACCCTAAACGAACCCTAAACCCTAAGCTAACCATAAACCTGAAACCCTAAAAACACTAAACCCTAAAGCCTAAATACTAAACACTTAACCCTAAACCCTAAATCCTAAATCTTAAACCTTAAAATCTTAAACCCTAAAACTGTAAACTATAAACCTTAAACACTAAACCTTAAACCCTAGAATCCTAAAAACTTAAACCTAAACTAATTAAAACCTAAATATAAAATTAAAATAACTAAACCTAAATAAAATAATGTAATAAAATAAAAGAAATACTTAAACTTAAACTAAAAAATAAAATAAAATAAAAAATAAAAATAAACTAATATAAAATAAAGAAATTCCTAAAATAAACTAAAAATTAAATAAACCTAAGATTAAAAAACTTTCATAATATAAAAATAAACAGAAAATAAAAATAAAGTCAACTTAAAACAAAATAAAATAAAAAATAAATAAAAACTTAAACCTGAAAATTAAACCTAAAAATAAATAAAAAATAAATCATAAACACTAAACTAAAAAATAAAACCAAAATCTAAAATAAAAATAAAATAAACCTAAACCTAAACTAAAATAAACTAAATTAAAATAAATAAAACCAAAACCTAAACCTGAATTTAAAGCTAAACCTATACTTAAACTACATAAAATAAAATAAACTGAAAATAAAATTAAACATTAACTAAAAAAAAAACCTATAAATAAACCTAAAATAAAAACCTAAATCCTAAACCTAAAAAAATGTAAACCTAAACATAAAAATAAAAAATAAACCCTAAACCTAAAAAATAAAATAAAAATAAAACTCAACTCAAAAATAAATCTAAACCTAAACTTAAACCAAAAAAAAAAAAAACTAAAAGAAAAAGTTAAACTAAAATAAATAAACCTAAAATAAATAAACTAAACTAAATAAAAATAAAATATAAACAAAAATAAAAATAAAAAATAAAATAAACTCAAATAAATAAAAAATAAGCTAAATAAACTAAGTAAACCTAAACCTATTAGTTTACTAACTTAAAAAAAAAACCCAAAACCTTGAATCGTAAACCCTAAACCCTAATCCCTAAAACTAACCCAAAACCCTAATCCTACAATCCTAAACCCTAAACCTACAATCCTAAACCCTAAATCCTGAACTGTAATCCTAAATCGTAAACCTTAAAAGCATAAACCCTAAAACCATAAACCCTAAACCATAAACACTACACCCTAAACCCTAAACCCTAAACCCTAAAGACAAAACCCTAATGTTAAACCCTAAACCTAAACCCCAAACCCTAAACCAAAACTTAAAGTAACTAAGTAAATTAAAAAATAAATCTAAACCCTAAAACCTAATAAACCTAAACCTAAACCTAAACCCTAAGAATGGGTAGAACCTTGATGGCAGGAACATCACTGTCAAATAGGCTCAATCTAGATCTAGCGAAGGAGGCGAAGGTGGAGGCAGCGATTATCATAGTGGTAGTGGGGGAACTGGAACTGCTGGTGGATATGGAGGTGGTGATCGAAGTTGTGGTGGTTATGGAGGCAGGAGTACCGACGGAGGTTACAACCATAATGGTGGCAGAGGGAGAGATCGAGGATATGATGGTGGATCCTGTTACTCAAGAGGTCACGATGGTTCGATGGAAACTAGATAAGAATGAACGATATGCTACTTATGGAACTATGCCTTTATAATAAAGAAGATTCTAATTATCTAAGGTCTTTGATTTGCTCTATGCATGCTCATTTTTGATTTATGTCATCTCTTGTGTCTTAGAAAACTTGGTGTGTTACTTAGTTGATGAAATTAAAAAAATAAATGTTGAATCCAAATTTGTTCTGTGTTAAAAAAATGCCAAAATCCTAAACCCTAAACTAAAACCTAAACCCTAGACCTAAAACCTAAACTTTACACCCTAAACACTAAACCCTAAAAATCCCAAACCATAAACCCTAAATCGTAAAACACTAAACCCAAAAACCTAAACCCTAAACCCTAAACCCTAAACTCTAAACCTTACACCCCAAAAATTAAACCTTAAACTCTAAACCCTCAACTAACCCTAAACCATAAACCCTAATAAGCTAAAAAAGCTTAACCTAAACTAAATAAAATCTAAAAATACAATAAATAAAAAAACATAAACAAAAATAAAATAAAATAATGAAATAAAATCAAAACTTAAACTAAAACCTAAACCTAAACCTAAACCTAAAAAGAAACTAAAATAAAAATAAAAACTAAATTAAAATAAAATAAATAAAAACCTAAACTAAACTAGAAAAATATAAACCTAAATAAAATAAAAACTAAACCTAAAATAAAAATAAAAACTAAATAAAAACCTAAACCAAAAAAAAAATTAAAAATAAAACCTAAACCCTAAACCTAAACCTAAACCTAAACCTTAAATGAAATAAAATAAACTAAAAATAAACTTGAACCTAGAATAAAAAAGAAAACCTAAAGTTAAACCTAAAATAAAAACCTAAAAATTAAACCTAAAAAATAAAATAAAAACTGAAACCTAAATATAAAAATAAAAAATAAAACCTAAACCTGAAAAGAAAAAATAAAACCTAAACTTAAAAATTAAAATAAAAATAAAACTCAACTAAAAAATAAACTTAAACCTAAACCTAAACCTAAAAAATAAACTAAAATAAAAACTTAAACTAAAATAAGTAAATTAAACTAAAAAAAAAAAAAAAAAAACATAAATAAAAATAAAAAATAAAATAAACTAAATAAAAGAAAACCTAAAATAAATTAAAATAAATAAAAAATAAATTAAATAAACCTAAACCTATCACTTCACTTAATTTAAATAAAAAACCCTAAACCTTAAATCGTAAACCCTAAACCCTAATTATAAACCCTAAACCTTAAAAGCATAAACCGTAAAACCCTAAACCCTAAACCATAATCCCTACACCCTAAACATTAAACCCTATACCCTAAACCCTAGCCCTAAACCCTAAACCCTAAACCCTAAACCCCAAACCCTAAACCTAAACCAATGTAATTAAATATATTTAAAAATAAACATAAATCCTAAAACCTAATAAACTTTAACTTAAACCTAAACCTTAAGAATGGGTAGAACCTTGATGGAAGGAACATCACCATCAAACAGGCTCAGTCTAGATCTGGCGATGGAGGTGAAGGGAGAGGCGGTGGTTATCATAGTGGTGGTTGGGGAACTTGAGGTGCTAATAGATATAGAGGTAGTGGTAGGAGTGACCGAGGTTGCAGCCATGGTGGTGGCGGTGGGAGAGATCAGGGATATGATGGTGGGTCTTGCAAGTCAAGAGGTCGGGGTGGTTCTGATGGGAACTAGAGAAATTGAAGAATGGCCAATCTAATCTGTTGCTTATGGAACTATGCATTTATGGTTCTAGTTATCTAGGGTCTTTGATTTGCTCTATGCAATTTTATATCTATGTCTTAGATTGTCTCTTAGAAAACTTGGTGTGTTACTTGGTTAATGAAATTGAAAAAAGAAATGTTTAATATAAATTTGTTCTCTATTAAATAAACCAAAAACCCTAAACCCTAAACTAAAACCTGAACCCTAGACCTAAAACCTAAACCCTAAACCCTATACCCTAAACCCTAAAAATCCCAAACCCTAAACCATAAACCATAAAATCTTAAACCATAAACCCGAATATCTAAACCCTAAACCCTAAACCCTACACCACAAACCTTAAACGCTAAACCCTAAACCCTCAACTAACCTAAAAAAGCTAAAAAGTTAAGCCTAAATTAAATAAAACCTAAAAATAAAATTAATAAAGAAACCTACACCAAAATAAAATAAAAAAATAAAATAAAATAAAAACTTAAACTAAAACTTAAACCTAAACCTAAAAAGAAACTAAAATAAAAAAATAAAACTAAACTAAAATAAAATAAATGAAAATCTAAACAAACTAAAAAAATAAAAACTAAACCTAAAATAAAAATAAAATAAACTAAAAATAAAAGAAAATAAAAATTAAATAAAACTTGAACCTATAAAATTAACCTAAAAATAAAACCTAAAATAAATAAAAGAAAACCAAACCATAAACCTAAAATATACTAAACTTAAACTGAAACCTAAATTGTAAATAAAATAAAATAAACTAAAAATAAACCTAAACATAAACTAAAAAATAAAACTTAAAAATAAACATAAACCTAAAACAATAAAATAAACACCTAAACCTAAACCTAAAAATAAAGAATAAAACCTAAACCTAAAAATAAAATAAGTAAAAATATTAAAATAAGAAATAAACCTAAACTTAAACCGAAACATAAAAAATAAACTAAAATAAAAACCTAAACTAAAATAAATAAACCTAAAATAAATAAACTAAAATAATTAAAAATTAAAAAAATAAAATAAACTAAATTAAATAAAAAAGTAAATAATAAATAAACTAAATAAAACTACTAAACTTAATAAAAGTTAAAAATTAAATTTTTTTTAAAAAAAACCCTACCTAAACCCAAACCTAAAGCTAACCTTAACCCCACCCTAAACCTTTAAAGCCTAAACCCTAAAGCCTAAACCCTAAACTCTAAAGACTAAAACCCTAAACCCTAAACCCTAAATCCTAAATGCTAAATCTTAAAACCTACAACCCTGAACCCTAAACCCTAGAAACTTAAAAACCAAAACCTAAACTAAATAAAACCTAAAATATAAAATAAATAAGGAAACCTAAACCTAAATATAATAAAATATCATAAACTAAAACTTAAACCTAAACCAAAACATAAACCTAAACCTAAACTTAAAAATAAAATAATTAAAAAATTTAAAGCTACACTAAAATAAAATAAATAAAAACCTAAACTAAACTAAAAATTAAAGTAAACCTAAAAATAAAAAACCTTAATAAAATATAAAGTAAATGCAAAATAAAAATAAAATAAAATAAAAATTAACTTAAAAACTAAACCTAAAAAAAAACCAAAACCTCAAATAAATAAAATAAAATAAACTTAAACCTAAACTAAAATAAACAAAATTTAAATAAATGAAACCTAAACCTAAAATAGACTAAACATTAACCCTAAACTAAATAAAAAAAATAAACTAAAAATAAACCTAAACATAAACTAAAAAAATAAAATCTAAAAATTAACCTAAAATAAAAAGCAAAAACCTAAACCTAAACATAAAAATAAAAAATAAAACCTAAGCTGAAAAATTGAAATAAAAATAAAACTAAACTAAAAAATAAACATATACCTAAACCTAAACCTAAAAATTAAACTAAAATAAAAAATCTAAATTAAAATAAATAATCTAAACTAAATAAAAATAAGAAATAAACTCAAATAAAAATAAAAAATAAAATAAAATAAAATAAAATAAATATAAAATAAATTAAATAAACCTAAATCTAACGTTTACTTAATTTTCTTTAAAAAAATCACTAAACCTGAAACCCTAAACCCTAAACTCTAAACCCTAACCCTAACCCTAAACACTAAACCGTAAACCATAAACCTTAAAACTCTAAACCCTAAACCCTAAAGTAACCCTAAACCCTAAACCCTAAACCCAAAAGCATAAAGCCTAAACCCTAGACCCTCAAAAACCCTAAACTCGCTTAACACTAAGCAAAATGTTTCTCCCTCACTCCTCTCTTGCAATTTTATGCTTCCTCGGATTATTTGCTTCTGTAATCGCTTCTCACCAAAGACGTATCGGGTTCCCAGATGGCCCTTGGATTAGAGCAATGGCGGAGGCTCGGTCTCTGAATCCCGACCGTCGCCTCGATGCGCCTCTCGACTCTATAGGTTTTGGATTGATTGCACTAATGCATTGTTAAATCATTCAAAGATGCTTTATCAGCCCTCAATCTCATCTCTTATCATGGACCCGGAAAAGAAGAATGTTTAGAATGTTTAGAAACGTTTGCTTTGGTGGGTAAATTCTGACGCCCGACTCTTGATAATATTCACTCTTTCTTTCATAGTTAAATTTCTATATCATCGATCGATCCGTCACATTCTTTTCAACTCTCAAATGATTTAAATTACCGTGAGTTTTCTCGTTCTTACTTCGTGCATAATTGTCAAATGCTTATTGAAATGGTCGCCTTTTGATGTCAAAGAGGAATCTCCCATTGTCCCTCTTTGGCTTGCTTTTTCCTAACATGCTAATACATATGTCATCAAGTTTTGTTTGTTGTGCCTTTTAGGCCTGCCCAAATAGACCAAGAACGGCTAGATCTCCATCTATCGCTCAGATATTCTCATTGAGATAGACATCACAAAAAATATCCCAAAGAGTTTTGGATTGGCTCAAAAAATTTGGATATAGTCAAAAAGTCAAATTCAAAAATTTTCTTGTCTTTTGCACTCACTGCAAGATTCACGGGCACGATCACTCAGAATGCTTTGTGCTTCATCCTAATCTCAAAAAAAATTTACCATAGAATATGAATACCATTAATGGAACTGGAAAACCACTACTCTAGCATATGTGCCTAAAATACTCAAAAGAACCTCTCCCTACACCTTTACCGATCTAGTGGAAAACACTCTGACCTTGGTACAAAAATAGCCATTGAGGGGTGTGACGATACCAATGCCAATTTAACTAACCTCACCCCTACTAGTAATAATCTGGTTGCCCATGATAGTTCTTTTCTTCCTTTAAATCCTACTAAAAATCTGAATGGTAGCCTTATATTGGACACCCAATTAAATAATTTGAATGGGAATCATATATTGGACCAAAACAATGATGACACTATGGCCTCATAACATATTGACAAAGATATTTGTATTACGAATGGTGCCAGAACTTCCCCATCTATTTCCCTTTCAGAGTGATAATCAATTGAACCCAATTTCTCACACTCTATCCGATACAGAAGAAGGTGAAATCCTCTCTTCTAAAACATTGATAGATTCTTCTACTATTCCGAAACCCAAAAATCAATCACTTTCTGATGGAGATAATTTGGATTCTGATAGACCCTTTTAAATTGTTAAACACAAAAAACCCTACAAAGCAAAATTTTCTAATAATAACCTCACTAGAACCACTGCTCTTCTTCCACCCCACACAAGTAATGTGTCTCTTTCTTCCTTTCTTTTTTTTTTCCTTTTCCCTTTTGGTTGTACCCTATGATTAATTTTCTTATTTGGAATATCTGGGGTTGTGGGTCTCTTCCTGTCTGCAATCGTGTTAGGAGTCTTTGTCGTGTTCATAATATTAAGTTACTTGTTCTTATTGAACCTTTCATTAATTCTTCTAAGATTGCTTTTGTCACTAGATCCCTTGGTTTTCATAATTTCTTCTTCAATCTCAATAATATAATTTGGTGCTTTTGGAACAACTCCATCACCATTTCCATCATTGATGATCTTGACCAATTGGTTAATGTCAAAATCTCCTTAGGTGACTTATCAGCTTTTGGCTCTTTTATCTATGCTTCTTGTAATAGAGCTAGTAAGAACATCCTTTGGAATCACTTACACCTTCCCTCTAACCTTCCTTGGTTGGTTGGAGGTGATTTCAATACTATCATAGCTAGTTGAAAGAAGGGGAGGATGTTCTCTAACCTACATTCTATGGAGGACTTCTCAAATATGATCCTTGATTGCAATCATCGACATTGGTTTTCCGGGTCTAACTTCACGTGGCACAACTCTAGACTTTGGCAACGCGTCTTGATAGGACCCTCTTTAATTCTCTTTGGATCAAGGGTCTACTCCCATTGTTGAGCATTTGACGAACTTTTCTGACCATGCTCCTCTTATGATTTCCTTCAAAAATCCCCTAACCTATCTACCCCCTCTCCTTTCAGATTTCAAAATATGTGGACCCAACATAGTGACTTCATCAATGTCGCTCTCACTAATTGGATGGCCCCTATTTTCCTGATAATTGTTAAAGGTATGACTGCCTTTGGCTTAAGCTCAAAAGACTTAAACAAAATCTCAATTGGTGGAACAAACACATTTTTAAAACCTTTTCACAAATCTTAAAGCTATGGAACAAGAGGTTTGCTCTCTTGAAGAGGCGTCAACCCATCCCAATAAACTTGAGGAGTTGAACATTGCCAAGAATAACTTGGTTAATTATCAAAACATGGAAGAAACCTATTGGCGTCAAAAGGTGTATCAAAAAGGTGTATCATGAATGTCTGGTTTTCGATTATCATGAATGGTGAGTCCATAGATTTCTTTCCTTCTAGCCAAGGTTTGAGGCAAGGTGACCAACTATCACCTTCTCTTTTTATCATCGCTATTGAATACCTGTCAAGGAGCCTTAACGATCTTTTCGCTAATAATCCTAATATGTCTTTTAAAACTCATGGAGGTTTCCTATTTCTCATCTTAGCTTTGCAGATGATTTCATTATCTTCAACGCTCCCTTCAACATGTTAAAACCATTAAGAACCTCCTAAATGATTTTGGTAAAGTTAGTGGTCTTTTTCTTAATGAAGGAAAATGCAGTTTTATTCCTTCAACTAAGATTCCTCCCAATAGACTTAACCAAATATCCGTAATTACTAACTTTAAGCAAAATCAACTCCCTCTTAATTACTCACTTTTAAAGGCCAAAAAAGATCACACCTTTTTAATGATCTAATTCAAAAAACTTCTAACAAAATCTCGGCTTGGGAATTTCATTTACTCTCTTTCGGTGGTAGGCTTACCTTGATCAAGAGCACTCTAAATTCCATGCCTATATACCTTCTTCAAACCATTGTGCCTACCAACTCTACCATCAATAGAATTGAGCATCTCTTAAACTTCTGGGAACCAATACCTCCTCTAAAAGAATGCACCGGTCATCTTGGTCTAAAAGTTGTGGTACTCTTGAAGAGGGAGGTCTGGGATCTAAATCCATCAAAGAAGTTATCAATGCCTTCTCCTACAAACTTTGGTGGAATTTTAGGAGCAAAAATAGTCTTTGGGCGAATTTCATGACTTCTAAATATGGGTAAACATCCTCTCATTTGTCCCTTTAAATCGGTGATTCTCCTGTGGAGAAGACTTTGTTCTGTCAAATGGGATGCAGAATCCTAAATTTTTTGGGGCATAAACTCTGGCAATTCCTTCTTTTGGCAAGACAAGTGGAGTGGTTGTGGATCCATTGATGACTTACTCTACACTCACTCCACTTCTGCTATTAGAGTTAATTCATTCGGAAAACCACAAGTGGAACACTAGTAAGATTACGATTCTATTCCTTCCACTTTCTAAATATGATTACTAATATTCCTATCACTCCAAACAATCATGATCGATTATCTTTAACCTATCTCATAATGGGGATTTCAACCTTAAAATGTGTGGCTTCACACTAAAGACACTCGTGATTCTTCTATTGTGTTCTCCAAAATTTGGAATAATAATATCCCCTCTTCTTACTCGCTCAACTTGTATCCTAAAAAACTTTATTCCTGTTGACTCTTTGTTGTGGGGTAAAGGGTTTTATTTACCCTCTAAATGTCAATGTTGTTCTCATATTGAGAATGTTAACCATGTTTTTGTTAATGGGGCTATTGCCTCTAAAATTTGGATTTGGTATGACGATCTATTCAACACTATCAATTTTAATTATTCTTTTACTTTATATCAACTTCTTGAAGTTTACTTTGACAATGCAATTAAAGATCATATTAAAATCATAATCGCCATTACTCTTATTTGGTTCATATGGATGGACCGAAATGAAGCTAAACATCATGGGATTCATATGAATCACATGAGGATTATTGCTAAAAACAAAATTTGTGACTTATTTAAAGCCAATTTAATTCATCACAAACATTTTAAAGGTCAGAATCAGAAGCTAATAAACTGGGCCTCAACCTTCCGCACCACTTACTATCAAAATGATAGAATGGTTTTTTGGAAAAAAACCTCTTGATCATATTATTAAAATTAATACTGATGGCTCTGTCTCTCATAATGGCTCTGGTTGTGGAGGCATTTTCAGGGATTCTAAGGGTATAGTCCTATGTGCATTTTCTTATCCCCTTATTTCCACCACTATCCCTTATACTGAGCATATGGCAGTCCACAAAGCTTTAGAAATTTGTCATCAAAATGGCTGGCTCAATATTTGGATAGAGGTGGACGCTTCTGATTGACCTTTGACTTCTACCAATATGAGCAATGCTTGTTTGTACTACCTCCTCAAGCAAACTAGGGCTCTTCTCTCTCAACAATTTTACCATCACTCATATTTGGCATGAAGATAATGCATGTCGACTTGCAAACATGGGTAGATTAGACAAGATCATCTTTTTGATCAATTTACATTACCCAAATACTTGCATGGTCCGTTAACTTGGACAATCGGCTTCCTTACCGAATCTAATTCTCCTCTTCCTCCCTTTTTCGATTTTCTATTTCATTGTGTTCTTTATGGATACTCCACATAGATATCATTGTCGTCTTATGCTCTTTGCCATGACTTGTCGCCTTTACCCTTCTCCTCTAGTTGGAAGAATTCTATTTTTGGCATTTACAATATTATGGGGATGTTGAACTTTATGCACATCAACATCGGAATTGGAACCCGCTTGATTGACCTGTATTAGTTTTATAACTGCAATCCCACTTGGGACTTTAATTGATACATTCATTTCTAAACCTGAGAGAATTAACCATTGCTGGAGGAAGTTATCTGTTTTGATGGGCTTAGATTTTAGTACTAACTTCTTTAACCAATTTTTTCTCTCTGACAATATGGCTTGGAGCATTGCTACTACCTATGTTGCTTCTAGGCAACAGATTAGTGTGCATTATGCTGGTTGCAGTTTTTATTTTGATGATTATAGTATTTTTTTGGCTGATACTTACATTCCTTACATTCCATGGGACTCTTTCCTCCTTAAAGGTCTAATTCATGAAGGTTTCAACACTTATGCTGAAAGGATTTTGGTTGGCTGTTGGGCTTCAGGTCTTTCTGGACAGCCGGCTATCCTTGCTTATATAATGCCTAACCTCAGCATGCTTTCCTGCAAGGGAAGAAATTGTAATACCCTTGTCGCTTTTAATGGTTATTTTGGTCTGAAATCCTTGTACTGGAATGGATTGGGCTTAATTACTTTTTGGGTTTTGGAGGTTTGCTACCATGGTTGTTTGTTGATTTGTTTGTTGATTTGGTTTTAATCTCTGGTTCATGCCGCAGATTTTTTCTGCTGCTTCTCCCAGTTTTCCTCCTGCTATTTTTTGCCATCTTGCCTGCTACTGTCTTAGCAAGTTCTAGTTTTGGACCTTTATTGTCTTAAAATTCCTGCTTGGTAATGATGTCTTCTTCTATCCCCTGCAGGAATGGATTTCCTTGTTGGCTGCTCCTTTTGGTTCTTACTGTGTTTACCCTCCTCTTTCTGTTTCATTTTTTGCTTTTGTTGTTAACATTTGGGTTGATGTTGGACTTTGTTACAATTATTTTCACCCTTCATGTTTTGAGGAGATCTTGAAAATCCTGAAGACCATTCTACTCTTCTGCTTATATGTAACCAATGGTCTATCCTATATGCCTACTGATTATGACCGCCAATATCCTTGGCAATACCGCTTAATGTGACAAAGCAACCCGCATCGAACTGCTCTTAGACCGCTATTGAGCACCTATTGGTTGCAATTTTCTTTATTGTTATTTTGTCGTTGGGATATCCCACCTTATTTTTGCGTAAATGGAATTGTGTTATTTTTTCAATACTAGTCTTGTTATTTTCGGTCTTGCTTCCCATGCTCAGGTTTGAGTTTTCAAGGGATTTATCATCAGCAACGAGATTGGGTAACGCTTACTCAGAAATTGTTCATGCCGCTTTTTTCGATTGCTAACACCTGGGATGTTGTTGCTTTTCCTTGTTGTTGTTCTCCCATCCTATGCTATGATTGGAACATGTACAACTTGAAGCACATTTCTTTGTTATGCTTGGAATTAATCAATGATTTCTCTTATATGCATAATTGGGTTATTGACAAACCCACTGGTTATTATTGTCATTACCCTTGGCAGAATTGGGTTATGGTTAATAAGCATCCGACGACTCGATTTCTCTGAATGTCACTTATCGGATAGGCTTATGGTGGGGATCCATTCATTATCTATCCTTTCCTTTACTGATATATGTTTATGGGTGGAATCTTGGACAGCTTGTTGGTTTTACGCCTTGTTGGTAATCCGATCAATACCCACCTTACCTGGGCTTTGGATTATTTTGTGCAAGTCTCTATTGAAAGTTCTTGATTGTAGATTTTGCTTTGAACCACCTCGGTTTATTTTATGCCTATCATTGGAATTCATTGATCTACCTTTTTCTTACTTCATCCTTTTTCAAACTTGTATCTATTGTTTTGATTATACCGGATGAGTGGCATCATGGCAAGCTAACTGGTTTTTTTGTGGTTGTCTCTTGTCTTGGAGATTTACCTTTTGTTTTACCTTGTCACCTCTTGGCTCTCTCTTTGTTGGTTGTAGAATTTTAGGTTCTCATGCCTCAAACTGCTCATTCATCCCGATGGTGAGGGTTTTTGGTGATTTTTGTCTGATTTGCTGCCTTCAGGATAACTATTTTTATGCTTTATTTATTTGTTTATCTATTATTTCCATGTTTATTCTGATTGAGGAGTTTTATGTCCAATTTACTGTATCTTCCTATCTCGGATGTTGCCGTCTTAACTATATTTTTTTGATTTTATTATGGCTTCCAATGTTGTATTAGTTGTTCGTCGGGCCGGCGTTCTTATTGCGTGTAATTTATCTCCTATTTTTTGATTGCATCACCTACCTCATTTACTGGTGCATTTTATGAGCAGTTTATTCTGATAGAATGGTATTATGGCTAGTTTAGTCCCTTTCTATCTTAGATGTTGTTGCCTTTTGCTGCCTTGTTCTCTGGATTGATTATTGATCCGGATTATCTGAATGGAGGCCCAATGTCGCTATTGAGCTTGCTCTAACTATTTTTTTGGGTGCTTATTTTGGTTGGTTGCGCTCATTCGTGTTGAGCTATGCTATCTTCCTTTACTATTGCTTTCTATAGGACATTAATAAGGGGATTGTTTCCTGGGTTGTTTTCTGCACTAAAAGATTCATTTACATATCATGTGATTGGGATGGTGTTAAGTATAAGCTCATTGACTTATTTAATGGTTTTCAAAAAGTTGTCTCCTGTAATTTTCTTATGAAGGGATTATATGCTGAACTAATTTCTTTCTTGAATATGACTATTCATGAGATTCGCTAAGATGGCTCCACTTATGTTTATGTATTCTCATGTCAAGATGACTTTTTTGATGATATTTTTCTTGAATGAGACTCCTTATCCTTCAGCTCTTAGCAATTACCTATATATTTTAGATATGATTTTGCTTAGGTTTGTAGGTAATAAAGCTCACAAGAATATCAACAACTGGGTGCTTCCTTCTCACAAGTTTGTTGGCTATGATGGCTATGATGATCTCACTCCTATTGGTTTGGTAGTAGCTCATGTGATGTAACCCTTCAATAAGTTTGGATGCTCATACTTGCATCCCCAACAGATGTGATTGAGCTGAGCCTTCTCTATCACAATTCCTTACTAACATACTCATATTATGTTATTTTCCTCTAACATTTTGTCGTATTACCTTAATCTTCTAATCTTCCTCTTATTATAACTTTGGTGATTCTCTCTCCTTCTTTTGCGGTTTGCTCCATATTACCAAGCACTCTTACAACCATCGAGTATTGTTTTAACCTTCCTTTAGCCTATTATGTTAATCATCTTGTATCTTTTGATTGCTTTAATGTTTCTTTTCTCTTGGATGTACTTAGATGGGGATTCACCTTAACGATTGTAGCTCTTTGAAAGAGTTGAGTTTATCCCCTTTAAGGACCTTGTAACTCTTTTTGTGGCAATAAAATACCCTCATTTCCCAAAACCCTAGACCCTAAACTAACACTAAACTCTAAGATAACCCTAAACCCTAAAACCTAAAAGCCCTAAACCCTAAACCCTAAACTCTAAACCCTAAACCCTAAACACTAAACCCTAAAAACTTAAAAACCTAAACCTACAAAAAAATAAACTGAAGATTAGAAAACTTTAATAAAATAAAATTAAACATAAAACAAAAATAAAATAAAAACTAAATAAAAGCCTAAACCTAAAACTAAAATAAAATAAACTAAAATAAATAAAACCTAAACCTAAAATAAAGTAAACCTAAACAAAATAAAATAAAATAAACTAAAAATAAACCTAAACCTAAACTAAAATAATAAAACATAAAAAGAAACATAAACTTTAAAAAATAAAATAAAAACTTAAACCTAGACCTAAAAATAAAGAATAAAACCTTAACCTAAAAAGAAAATAAATAAAAAATAAATAAAAACTATACTAAGAATTAAACTAAAACCTAAACCTAAAAAATAAACTAAAATAAATAAATAAACTAAACAAAATAAAAATAAAAATAAACCTAAATAAAAAAAATTAAACAAACTAAAATAAATAAAATGTAACCTAAATAAACCTAAACCTACTAGCTTACTTAATTTTAAAAAATAAAAAAAATTTAATAAAAATAAAAAAATTATAATAAAACCCTATATGTAACACCTAAACCCTAAACCTTAAACCTTAACCCGACAATCCTAAACCCAAAACCCTAAACTTTTAAGCCTAAACCCTAAACCCTAAAGTCTAAACTCTAAACACTAAAACCCTAAACCCTAAACCCTAAACCCAAAACCTTAAACCCTAAAACCTATAACCCTAAACCCTAAACCCTAAACCCTAAACTAGAGTCCCTAAACCCTAAACCCTAAAAACCTAAAAACTTAAACATAAACTAAATAAAACCTATAAAATAAAATTAATAAAAAACCTAAACCTAAATAAAATAAAATAATAAAATACAATAAAATCCTAAACAAAACTTAAACCTAAACATTAACATAAACCTAAACCTAAACATAAAAAAATAAAATAATTAAAAATAAAACTATACTAAAATAAAATAAACCTAAAAAATAAAAAAACAATAAATTATTAACTAAATGCAAAATAAAACTAAAAAAAAACTAAAATAAAATAAAATAAAAACTAAATTAAAACCTAAACCAAAAAAAACCTAAACCCTAAACTAAAAAGAAATCTAAACGTAAAATAAATAAAATAAAATAAACCTAAAGCAAAACTAAAATAAACTAAACTAAAATTAATGAAACCTAAACCTAAACTTAAACCCTAAATGACATAAAATAAAATAAAAAAAATAAACCTAAACATAAACTAAAAAAATAAAAGCTAAAAATTAACCTAAAATAGAAATATAAAACCAAAACCTAAAAGATAAAATAAAAACCTAAACCTAAACCTAAAAATAAAAAATAAAACCTAAGCTGAAAAAATAAAATAAAAATAAAACTAAACTAAAAAATAAACATAAAATTAAACCTAAACCTAAACCTAAAAATTAAACTAAAATAAAAAAGCTAAACTAAAATAAATAATGTAAACTAAATTACAATTAAAAAATAAACTTTAATAAAAATAAAAAATAGAGTAAACAAAAATAAATAAAAAATAAACTAAAAAATCTAATTCTACCAATTTGCTTAATTTAAAAAAAAAAACACTAAACACTAAACCCTAAACCCTAAACCCTTAACCTTAAACCCTAAACCCTAAACTAACCCCAAACCCTAAACCATAAAAACCATAACCCTAAACCCTAAAGCCATAAGCCTAAACCCTAAGCCCTAGACCCTAAACTAACCCTTAACCCTAAGTTAACACTAAACCCTAAACCCTAAAACCTAAAACCCTAAACCTTAAACCCTAAACTCTAAACCCTAAACCCTAAACCTTAAACCTTAAAAATTGAAAAACCTAAACCTAAACCTAAAAATGAAATAAAAAAATAAAATGAAACTAAAATAAAATAAGAAAAACCTAAATTCACATAAAAAAATAAACCTAAGAATAAAAAACTTTAATATAATAAAAATAAACATAAAATAAAAATAAAATAAACCTAAAACAAAATAAAATAAAAACTAAATAAACCTAAACCTAAAAGAAACTTAAAAATAAGTTAAAAAAAACTTAAACCCTAAATTAAAAAAACCCTATACTTAAAAGAAAAATAAAATAAACAAAATAAACTAAATTAAATAAAACTTAAACCTAAAATAAAGTAAACCTAAACTAAATAAAAAAAATAAACTAAAAATAAACCTAAACCTAAAATAAACTTAAAAAAAAAACTAAAACCTAAAACTAAAAAAATAAAATAAAAATGTAAACTTAAACCTAAAAATAAAAAATAAAACCTAAAGCTAAAAAATAAAATAAAAATAAAAATCAACTAAAAAATAAAACTAAACCTAAACCAAAACCTAAACCAAAAGAATGAACTAAAATAAAAAACCTGAACTAAAATAAATAAACTTAAAATAAATAAAATGAACTAAAAAAATAAAAATAAACATAAATAAAAAAATAAAATAAAATAAAATAAATGAAAATCAATAAAATAAACTAAATAAACCTCCGTCACTCCTCCCACCTATATAACCACCACTAGTCTGACCACCACCACCATATCCACCAGAACCTCTAGTTCCCCCTCCACCACTACTATAGCCAATGCCCCTGCCTTTGAGGTTTAGGTTTGATGGCGGAGGGAGAGATCGGGGATATGATGGTGGATCCTGCTACTCGAGAGGCCAGGGTGGTTCTAATGGGAACTAGAGAAACTGAAGAATGACCATACCGGCTACTTAATTTTTAAAGAATAAATTCTTTTGATTTGCTAGTGTGCTCATTTTAATGCCATCGCCTTAGAATACTTGGTGTGTTACTTTGATGAAATAAAAAAAATTGTTGAATATTTGTACTAAAACTAAAACCCTAAACTAAAATAACCTAAACCTAAACCTAAACTAAACTAAACTCTAAACCTAATAACCTAAACCCTTAACTATAAACTCTACACCCTACACCCCAAACCTTAAACCCTAAAGTAACCCTAAACCTTAAACCCTAAACCCTAAACCTTAAACACTAAACCCTAAAATGCTAAAAAGCTAAACCTAAACTAAATAAAACCTAAAAATAAAATAAATAAAAGAACCTAAACCAAAATAAAAAAAAAATAATATAAAATGATAACCTAAACTAAAACCTAAACCTAAACCTAAACCTAAAAAAGAAACTAAAATAAATAAATAAAACTAAGTCAAAATAAAATAAATAATAACCAAAACTAAACTAAAAAATAAAAAACCTAAATAAATTAAAAGCTAAACCTAAAATAAAAATAAATAAAATAGATAGAAAAATAAATAAAAAACTAAATAAACCTAAACCTAAAAAAAAAATAAACCTAAAATAAAAAAAATAAAACCTAAACCCTAAACTTAAAATATACTAAACCTATACCCGAAATTAAACCTTAAATAAAATAAAATAAACTAAAAATAAACCTAAGCCTAAACTAAAAAATAAAACTTAAAAATAAACCTAAAATAAAAACCTAAAACCTAAACTTAAAAAATAAAATAAAAATGCAAACCTAAACCTAAAAATAAAAAAATAAAACTTAAACTTAAGAAATTAAAAAAAATAAAACTCAACTAAAAAATAAAATTAAAGCTAAAGTTAAACCTTGAATAAAAAAATAAACTAAAATTAAAAACCTAAACTAAAATAAATAAACATAAAAAAAATTAAACTAAACTAAATAAAAATAAAAATAAAAAATAAAATAAACTAAAATAAATATAAACCTATCAATTTACTTAATTTTTTTTAAAAAAAAACCACAGACTCTAAATCCTAAACCCTAAACCCTAAACCCTAAAACTAACCCTAAACCATAAACCCTAAACCTACACCCCTAAACTTACAACACTAAACTCTAAACCCTAAAAAACCCTTAAAAACCCTAAAATCTAAACCCAAATCCTAAACCCTAAACCTTAAAAGCATAAGCCATAAAACCATAAACCCTAAACCATAAACACTACACCCTAAACCCTAAACCCTAAACCCTAAACCCTAACCCTAAACACTAAACTTAAACCCCAAACCCTAAAGATAAACCTAAAGTAATTAAATTAATTAATAAATAAACCTAAATTCAAAAACCTAACAAACCTAAATCTAAACCCTAAGAATGGGCAGAACCTTGATGACAAGAACATCACTATCAAACAGGCTCAATCTAGATATAAAGAAAGAGGCAAAGGTGGAGGTGGTGATTATCACAGTGACGGTGGGGGAACTGGAGGTGCTGGTAGATATGGAGGTGGTGGTCAAAGTAGTGGTGGTTATGGAGGCAGGAGGAGCGACGGAGGTTACAGCCATAGTGGTGGCGGATGGAGAGATTAGGGATATGATGGTGGATCCCATTACTCGAGAGGCCAGGGTGGTTCTGATGGGAACTAGACAAACTAAAGAACGATCAATCTGATATTCTGCTTATGGAACTGTGCCTTTACAGTAAAGATGGTTCTAGTTATCTAGGGTCTTTGATTTGCTCATTTTTATCTATGTCGCTATGTCTAGAACTTGATGTATTACTTAGTTGATGAAATAAACAAAAAAGAAATGTTGAATAATTATTCTTCATAAAAGAGGCAAAACCCTAAATCTAAACCTAAACCCTAAACCTAAACCTTAAACTCTAAATCCTAAACCCTAAACATTAAAAACTCCAAACCATAAACCCTAAAATCATAAAATCCTAAACCTAAAAACCTAAACCCTAAACCCTAAACCCTAAACCCTAAACCCACCCTAAACCTAAAACACAAACTATATAAACCCTAAACCTAAACTAAATAAAACCTAAAAATACAATAAATAAAAGAATATAATCCCAAATAAAATAAAATAATGAAATAAAATAGAAATTTAAACTAAAACCTATATCTAAAAAGAAACTAAAATAAAAATAGAAACTAAACTAAAATAAAATAAATAAAAACCTAAACTAAATTAAATAAAAAAATAAAACATAAATAAAATAAAAACTAAACCTAATATAAAAATAAAATAAAATAAAACTAAATAAAAACCTAAACCTACAAAATAAACCTAAAAATAAAATCTAAAAATAAATAAAAAATAAAACCAAAACCCTAAATTTAAAATATTTTAAACCTAAACCCTAAATAAAATAAAATAAACTAAAAATAAACCTAAACCCGAACTAAAAAATAAAACCTAAAATTAAACCTAAATGAAAACCTAAAACCTAAACTTAAACCTAAAAAATAAAATAAAAATGTAAACTTAAAGCTAAAAATAAAAAATAAAACCTAAACCTAAAAATAAACTAAAAATAAATATCAACTAAAAAAGAAATTTAAACCTAAATGTAAACCTAAAAAATAAATCAAAATAAAAACCCTAAACTAAAATAAATGAACCTAAAGTAAATAAACTAAACTAAATAAAAAGAAGAAATAAACATAAGTAAAAATTAAAAATAAAATAAATTAAAATAAATAAAAAATAAACTAAATAAACCTAAACCTATAGGTTTACTTAATTTAAATTAAAAAAAACCCTGAACCTTAAACCCTAAACCCTAAACCCAAAACCCTAAAACTAACCTTAAACCAAAAACCCTAAACCCTAAACCCTAATCCCTAAACCCTAATCCCCCTAAACCCTAAAAGCATAAATCGTAAAACCCTAAACCCTAAATCATAATCCTTACACCCTAAACATTAAACCCTAAACCCTAACTCCAAACCCTAAACACTAAATTGTAAACCCAAAACCTCAACCTAAAGTAACTAAATAAATTAAAAAATAAACATAAACCATAAAACCTAATAAACCTAAACCTAAACCTAAACCTTAAGAATGGGCAGAACCTTAATGGTAGGAACATCATCGTCAAACAGGCTCATTCTAGATCAAGCGATGGAGGCGAAGGTGGAGGCTTTTGATAGTCTAACCTTAAAATCTTTCGAGATGATAATTATTTACTTTAATTGAGAGTATTCTTAGGAAATTTCATTTCCTAAGATATAATTAACTATGGAGTCTTGCCTCCATAGGGAACTTAAGAACTTAGTTTAATATAAACCCTACTTATTAATTCATGTAAAGTAGGGGAAAAATCTCAAGTACATTCGAAGACCCATCATGTCTTAGGAGTCCTTATTACGTGATTAGGTCAATTATAGGGTGATGCCTCTATCTTTTGAGATAGTACATCATACCTCAATGTTGTACCCAATCACCTCAAAGTACCTCCTCCTCCCCTACGATATGTGTGGTGTCCTCCCCCCCTACCCATACATCTAAAAATAAACAGCACAAGGCCTTCTCATCTTGTTCATTGAATCCTCTTAATATCATTCTTTCTTTTTGGAGTTTAGAGATGTCGATCCTCAAGTAGGCAAGGGTTCTTAGACTCATATTGTTGAATGATACACTTGGGTCAACCAGAACTCTGGATAGCCTGTATCTTCCAACATCCACTATAATATAAAGAAGAGGTTATGCTCGATCATCCCTAGGAGTAAGTCTTCATCACTGAATATAACTCTTAAGATGTCCTTTGAGTTGCATGCCTTTTCTTTAATAGTGGTCAGCCGAGCTAAGCATATCTATAGATAATGTAAGGCCTTGATTATTGATTTTCTCATCTCTTTGGATAAAAAAATGGTGTCGTATATGCTTAACTTAGCTGGAAACTTTCTAAGGTAAGCTAAGAAAATGTAATCAACTCTAGCTTGGTCTTCCATAAGCGTATCCATGGGTGGAGCATCCTATGGAGGGGCTATCTGCTTACTAAAACCAATGACTTGCTTACCCTTATCAATAGTGATAAAATCAAGTGCATCAAAAGTAGACAATATATAAGTAGAATCAGCTTTCTTCATAAATTTCTTTTTGGGTGGGGGTATATGATAGAAATCAAGTAAAGTAAGCAGAGTAAGAGATTTAGTGCCCTTATCCGTAGATACAATTCTCATGTCGGTAGAACAAGAGCTAATAGAAGAGATGGTAGTTGCCATGGTGGAGGGAGTACTGGACTCAGATGGTGGTTGCATTATTGAACTATCCCTGCTACTGTTGCTGCTGCTACTAGGCTGTCACCCTCCCTAACTTGTCCTTTGTAACTAGCAAACCTTCCTTGGTGTTGGAGGTTTGAGATACTTCAAGCACCTACAAGGAAAGCTTCTTGATATTAGAAATGATCATCTTAGAGGTTTGGGATAGGGAGATATCCGAACTTTCTTTGGTCTTAAGAGGTCACAAGTATCCCCAAGGATTACTCTAACAAAATTGGATGGTTGTTCTAATAAGTGTTCCTTAGGGATAATTATGGCTCATAACTTATAGTTGCACTCAAGTTAGTCCTTAAAAGTGATACAATCCTCTACGACATGGCCTAACATTCGATGGTAGGGGCAATAGCTAGGATTATCGCTCTTGGCGACTTCTTTCGACCTCTCAAGCTCTTGTAACTGAAAGTCAGGTTTCTTTAAGAGATTCTTAATGATTTTCCTAACTACCTCCCTCCTAAATGAATATGGTTTATTCAATCTATCAGCAAGAGTAGGTGGAAAGTAGAAACTTGGCGATGGATATGAATACCCCCTAGTGGGTAGGCTGTTAAGGTGGAGAAATGATCGTTATGGCGACTATGGTGGCTGGTATGATGGCTGAGGTGATGGAATAAAGGTGTAAGGAGGTGAGCTCGTAGTCTCTCCTCTTGAACTCTAGGGTTGCTTCCCTCGTCCTTGACACAATCTCCCTGGCTTCTTCTCAAACACCTTCTACAGCTTGGGCCTAGATTCGGTCACGAAAGCACAATTATTTAGCTTCCTCTTGTATACTAGCCTCCTTGTCTATTAATTTCTCGAATGTTTTGATGGTAAATCCCTTAAGCATGAAGGCGACCAGGCCTTGGATATTCTTGAGAAGAATATCAAAGCCATGTTGTTTAGACAGTTGTGGTTCACATTTCATGCTCAGCTTGAGCTACCTGAGAATGTAGTCAACAAGGGACTCATTGAGTTTCTATTTCTCTATAATGAGGTCACCTACAATTACCCTCAGATGAGTTCCAGCAAACCTCTTGATGAAGAGGTGCTTCAACTCTATAAAAAGTCTTCACAGAACTGTTAGGCAGTTCGATGTACCAATCAAATGCAACATTTGACAGACTATTAACGGAAAGGTAGAAGAGCAGTGCATTGCATCCACCCATGTTGCAACAATCGAGTCTAAATTGTGCAATGTGTTATCATGGGTTCCCACTTCTATCAATGATCTTGAAGGATGGTGGCACAAAACCCTAGATAAAATAAAAACTAAATAAAAACCTAAACCTAAAATAAATAAAATAAATAAACATAAACCTAAACTAAAATAAATAAAACCTAAACCAAAACCTAAAATAAACTAAACCTAAACCAAATAAAATAAAATAAACTAAAAATAAACCTAAACCTAAACTTTAAAAAAAACCTATAAATAAACCTCAAATAAAGGATTAAAACCTTAACCTAAAAAAATAAAATAAAAACCTAAACCAAAACCTAAAAATAAAAAATAAAACCTAAACCTAAAAAATAAAATAAAAATAAAACTACACTAAAAAATAAAAATAAACCTAAACTTAAACCAAAAAAATAAACTAAAATAAAAATACCTAAACTAAAATAAGTAAACCTAGAATAAATAAACTAAACTAAATAAAAAGATAAACCTAAATAAAAATAAAAAATAAAATAAACTAAAATTAATAAAAAAATAAACTAAATAAAACCTAAACCTATCAGTTTACTTAATTTGAAAAAAAAATACTAAACAAACCCTAAATCCTAAACCCTAAACCCTAAACCTAAAACTAAACTAAAACTAAACCCTAAACCTAAGCCCTAAACCTAAACCTAAACTAACCTAACCTAACCCAAACCCTAAACCCTAAACACAACTAAATCAACACTCTAAACTAAACTAACCATAAACCCTAAACCTAAAAACCCTAAACTAACCTACTAAACCCTAACCTAACCTTAAACTAACTAAAAACTAAACTATAAACCCTAAACCCTAAACCTAAACCCTAAACTTAAAACCCTAAACCCTAAACCTAAATCAAACCTAAATCATAACCTTGAACCCTAAAAACCTAAAAAGCTAAATCTAAACTAAAAAAACCTAAAAATAAAATAAATAAAAAAAAAACTAAACCTTAATAAAATAAAATAAAAACTAAACTAAAACCTAAACCTAAAACTTAAAATAAAATAAAATAAACTAATAAAAATAAACTAAAATAAAAGAAATAAAACTTAAACTAAACTAAAAAAATAAAATAAACCTAGGAATAAAAAGCTCAAATAAAATATAAACTAAATGAAAATAAATATAAAATAATCATAAAATAAAATAAAATAGAAAGTAAATAAAACTAACCTAAAAAAATAAACCTTAAAATAAAACCTAAAACTAAATAAAAAATAAAACCTAAGCCCTAAACTAAAAAAAAACCAAAACCTAAAATAAAAATAAAATAAATAAAAGAAAATAAACCTAAACCTAAACCAAAATAAACTAAACTAAAATAAATAAAATCTAAACCTAAGCTAAATAAAATAAAATAAAATCAAAATAAACTTAAACTAAAAAATAAACCTAAAACCAAAAATAAAACCTAAAAAAAATAAAATAAAAACCTAAACCTAAACCTAAAATTAAAAAATAAAACCAAAACCTAAAAATTTAAAAAAAGAAACTCAACTAAAAAATAAACCTAAACCTAAATATAAACATAAAAAATAAACTAAAATAAAAAACTTAAACTAAAATAAATAAATAAAACTAAATAAAAATAAAAAAATAAACATAAATAAAAAAATAAAATAAACTAAAATAAATAAAAGATAAACTAGATAAATTAAATAAACCAAAACCTACTAGTTTACTTAAATATTTTTTTTTAAAATACCCTAAACACTAAACCCTAAATCGTAAAACTTAAAACCTACAATGCTAAACACTAAGCACTAAACCCTAAAAGTTCCTATTCCCAAAATCCTAACACCCTAAATGTTAAACTTTACACCCTAAATGCTAAACCTATACCCTAAACCTTAAGCCCTAAATCCTAAACCTAAACCTAAAGTAACTAAATAAATTAAAAAATAAGCCTAAACACTTAAACCAAATACACCTAAACCTAAAAAGTAAAAAACCTAAATAAAATAAAAACTAAACATAAAATAATAATAAAATAAACCTAAAAAATAAAATAAAAACTAAATAAAAACCTAAACCTAAATGATAAATCTAAAAATAAAACCTAAGAAAAAATAAATAAATAAAACCTAAACCTAAACTTAAAATAAAATAAACCTAAACCTAAACTAAATAAAATAAAATAAACTAAAAATAAACCAAAACCTAAACTTAAAAATAAAACCTAAAAATAAACCTAAAATAAAAACCTAAAACTTAACATGAAAAATAATAAAATAAAAGCCTAAACTTAAACTTAAAATAAAAAATAAAAAACCTAAACCTAAAAATAAAATAAAATAAAACTAAACTAAAAAATAAACCTAAACCTAAACCTAAAAAAATAAACCAACTAGAAATATAAAAAAATAAACAAAACAAAAATAAAAATAAAAATAAACCTAAATCATAATAAAAAATAAAATAAACTAAAATAAAAAAAAATAAACTAAATAAACCTAAACCTATGAGTTTACTTAATTTTAAAAAAAATAAAAAAAATAAAAAAATAAAAAAGGAAAAAAATCTCTAACCCTAAACCCTAAATCTAACACTAAACCCTAAACCAATCCTAAAACCTAAAACCCTAAACCCTAAACCCTAAAACCCTAAACCTTAAACCCTAAACCCTAAACCCTAAAGTTTAACCAAACAAAAACTAAACCATAAACCCTAAACTAAAAACCCTAATAAACCCTATCCTTAAACCCTAAAATGTTAAAACTAAACCCTAAACCAAACTATAAACCATAAATAAAAACCCTAACCTAACCCTAAACCCTAAACCCTAAACCTAAACCTGGGACCCAAAATAATAAACTAACCCCTATACCTTAAATTGTAAACCCTAAAAACCCTAAACCCTAAACCCTAAACTAACCCTAAACCCTAAGCTAACCATAAACCCTAAACCCCTAAAAACCCTTAACCCTAAAGCCTAAATAATAAAGCCTAAACCATAAACACTAAACCCAAGCTCTAAACCTGAAACCTAAAACACTAAACCCTAAACCCTAAACCCTAAAACCTAAACCCTAAAAACATAAAAACCAAAAAACCTAAACATAAACTAATAAAACCTAAAATTAAATTAAATATAAAAAATTTAAACCAAAATAAAATAAAAAAATAAAATAAAATAAAAACATAAACTAAAACCTAAACCTAAACCTAAACATAAAAAGAAAATAAAATAAAAATAAAAACTAAACTAAAATAAAATAAATAAAAACATAAACTAAACTAAAAAAATAAAAACCTAAATAAAATAAGCACTAACGCAAAAAATAAAAATAAAACTAACCTAAAATAAAAAAACAAAAATTAATTGAAAACCTAAACATAAAAAATAAACCAAATAATAAATAAATAATAAAACCTAATCATTAAACTAATAAAAAACCTAAACCTAAAATAAAAATAAAATAAACCTAAACTAAAATAAACTAAACTAAAATTAATAAAACCTAAACATAACCCTAAAATAAACTAAACCTAAACCTAAACCTAAACTAAATTAAATTAAATAAACTAAAAATAATCCTAAACCTAATCTACAATATAAAACCTAAAAAATAAACCAAAACTAAAAACCTAAAATGTAACCCTAAAAAAATAAAATAAAAACCTAAACCTAAACCAAAAAAAAAAACTAAACCTAAACTTAAACCTAAACTAAAATAAAAACATACTAAAAAATAAATAAATTTAAAATAAATAAACTAAACTAAATAAAATTAAAAATAAACTTAAATAAAAAAACTAAATAAACCTAAACATACCACTTTACTTAATTTAAAAATAATTATAAAAAATAATTAAATAATTAAAAAACCCTAACCCTAAACCCTAAAATTAACCTTAAACTAGAAACCCTAAACCCTATATCCTAAAACCCTAAACCCTAAAACCTTAAACCCTAAACCCTAAACCCTAAACCCTAAACCCTAAAATCCTAAACCCTAAAACCCTAAACCCTAAATCCTAAACTAACCCTAAACCCTAAACCCTAAAAAACACTAAACTTTAAACTAACACTAAACCCTAAACCCTAAACTAAAGCTATACACTAGACCATAAACCCTAAAAACCCTAAAGCTTAAAAAATAAAACTTAAACCCAAAACCCTAAATTAACACTAAACCCTAAGCTAACCCTAAACCCTAAAAACCCAAAACTCTAAGACCTAAACACTAAATCATAAACCCTAAATAATAATCCCTAACCCTAAACCCTAAACCTTAAAACCATAAACCCTAAAACCCTAAACCTTAATCCATAAACCCTAAACCCTAAAACCCTAAACTCTAAACCTAAAAATCTAAAAACCAAAACCTAAACTAAATAAAACCTAACAATAAAATAAAAAAAAACTAAAACCTAAATAAAATAATAAAATAAAATAAAATAAAAACCTAAACCTAAACCTAAACTTAAAATTAAAATAATAAATTAAAATAATTATATAAAACCTAAACTAAACTAAAAAATAAAATAAATAAAAAACCTAAAAAAATAAACTAAATAAATAGAAGAAATGAAATCTTAATTAGTTCTATTAAAACCAAACCCTAAACTAAAACTAAAACCTAAAACCTAAACCTAAACCCTAAACCCTAAACCCTAAACCCTAAACACTAAAACCTAAACCCTAAACCCTAAACCATAAAACCCTAAACCCTAAACATAAACCCTAAACCCTAAAGCCTAAACTCTAAACCCTAAACCCTAAACCCTAAACCCTAAACCTTAAACCCAAAAAAAACCATAAACCTTAAAAAGCTAAAAACCTAAACCTAAACAAAATAAAACATAAAAATAAAATAAATAAGAAAATCTAAACCAAAATAAAATAAAAAATAAAATAAAACAAAAATGTAAACTAGAACCTAATCCTAAACCTAAAAATAAAATAAAATAAACTAATAAAAAGAAAAATAAATAAAATAAATAATAACCTAACCTAAACTAAAAGAATAAAAAACTTAAGAATAAAAAACTAAATAAAATAAAAGCTAAAAGTAAAATAAAAATAAAATAAACTTAAAATAAAATAAATTAAAAATAAAATAAAAACTTAAGCTTAAAAAATAGACCTAAAGTAAATAAAAAATAAAACCTAAACCTTAATAAAAAAAATAAAAAATAAACTAAAATAAAATAAATAAAAACCTAAACTAAATAAAACCTAAATAAAATAAAACTAAACCTAAATTAAAATAAATAAACAATAAAATAAATAAAAAACCAAAACTAAAATAAACTAAACTAGACTAAATAAAAGTTAAACCTAAACCTAAATTAAACTAAACTAAAACCCTAAACTAAATAAAATAAAATAAACTAAAAATAAACCTAAACCTAAACTAAAAAATAAAACCTAAAATAAAACTAAACCTTAAAAAAATAAAATAAAAACCTAAACCTAAACCTAAAAATTAAAAATAAAACTTTAACCTAAAAAATAAAATAAAAATAAACTTAAACTAAAAAAACATAGAAATATAAACCTAAACTTCAAAAATGAACTAAAATAAATAAACCAAAAATAAATAAGCTAAACTAAATAAATATAAAAAATAAACCTACATAAAAAAGAAAATAAACTTAAATAAAATAAATAAACTAAATGAACCTAAACCTATCGGTTTACTTATTTTTTAAAAAAAACCTTAAATCCCAAACCTTAAACCCTAAACCATAAATCCCAAACTCTAAACCCTAAACCTTAAACCCTAAGCCTAAACCCTAAACCCTAAACCTACAACCTTAAACCCTAAACCCTAAACCTACAACCTTAAACCCTAAACCTGCTGCTAAAACCCTATACCTAAAACCCAAACCAAAACCCTAATAAACCCTAAATGCTAAACGACCCTAAACCCCAAGCTCTAAAACCCTAAACCCTAAAACTCTTAAACCATAAACCCTAAAAAAAAAAAAAACAAACCTAAACCCAAACCTAAACTAAATAAAACCAAAAATAAAATAAATTAAAAACCTAAACCTAAATAAAATAAAAGTATAATAAAATTAAATCTTAAACTAGAACCTAAACTTAAACCTAAAAAAATAAAATAAAACACACACTAAAAATAATTATTAACATAAACTAAACTTAAAAAAAATAAACCTAAGAATAAAAACCCTAAATAAAATGAAAACTAAATGTTAAATAAAAATAAAATAAATAGAAAAAATTAAATAAAACTAAATAAAAACCAAAACCTAAAAAATAAACCTAAAAATAAAACCTAAAAGTAAATAAAAAATAAAACCTACACCCTAAACAAAAAAAAAACCTAAACCTAAAATTATAGTAAAATAAACTAAAGAAAATATACCTAAATCTAAACTAAAATAAACTAAACTAAAATATATAAAACCTAAGCCTAGACCTAAAATAAACTAAACATAAACTAAATAAAATAAAATAAACTAAAAATAAACATAACCTATACTAAAAAATAAAACTTAAAACTTAAACCTAAAAAATTAAAATAATAACCTAAACCTAAACTTAAAAATAAAAAATAAAGCCTAAACTTAAAAATAAAAAAATAAAACCTAAACCTAAAATATTAAATAAAAATAAAATTCAACTAAAAAATAAACCTAAACTAAAGCTAAACCTAAAAAAAGATTAAAATAAAAAACCTAAAATAAAATAAAAAAACCTAAAATAAAATGAAAAAACATAAAATAAATAAACTAAATTGAATAAAAATAAAAATTAAAAATAAAATAATCAAAAAAAATAAAAAATAAACTAAATAAACATGAACCTACTGATTTACTTAATTTTTTTTAAAAAGCCTAAACTCTTAGCTAACCCTAAACCCTAAACCCTAAAGATAAATGGAAAAAATCTTAAACCTGCTAGTTTTCTTAATTTAAAAATATACCTAAACTAAAACCTAAACCCTAAACCCTAAAGCTTAAAATAATAAAAATTAATAAAAAAGGAATTAAAAAAATTAAAAAACCCTAACACTAAACCTTAAACTCTAAACCTAGAACCCTAAACCTTAGATCCTAAACCCTAAAATCCTAATCCCTAAATCCAAAAACTAAACCCTAAACCCTAAAAACTAAAACCTAAACACTAAACCTTAAACTCTAAACCTTAAACCCTAATCCCTAACCCTAAACCCTAAACCCTAAACCCTAAAACCTATAACCCTAAACTTAAACCCTAAACCCTAAACTCTAAACCCTAAACCCTAAACCTTAAACCCTAAAAATAGTTTTGTTCGAAACTTGATCTATTTGAGATCAAGGATATGATGGTGGATCCCACTATTCGAGAGGCTGGGGAAGTTTTGTTCGAAACTTGAGAAACTAAAGAATGGCCAATCCGTTATGCTGCTTATGGAACTGTGTCTTTACAATAAAAATAGTTCTTATTATCTAGGGTTTTTGATTTGCTCTATGCGTGCTCATTTTTGATCTATGTCATCGCTTGTATCTTAGAAAACTTTGTGTGCTACTTCATTGATGAAATAAAAAAAAAAAGAAATACTGAATTTGAATTTATTCCCAGTTAAAAAATAACCTAAAACCCTAAACATAAAACCAAAACCCTAAATCATAAACCTTAAAATCCCTAAATTGTAAACCCTAAATGCTAAACCTTAAACCCTAAAACCCTAAACCCTAAACCTAAACCTAAAACCCTAAACCTAAAAATAAAACCTAAAAATAAATGAAAAATAAAACTTAAACCTAAAATAAAAATAAAATAAACTTAAACCAAAACTATAATAAACTAAACTAAAATAAATAAAACCAAAGCCTAAACCTAAAATAAACTAAACCTAAACCAAAACCTAAACTAAATAAAATAAAATAAACTAAAAATAAACATAAACCTAACAAAAAAATAAAGCTAAAAAATAAACCTAAAATAAAACCTAACACCTAAACCTAAAAACATAAAATAAAAACTAAACCTAAAAATTAAATAAAAAATAAAACTAAACTAAAAATAAACATAAACCTAAACCTAAAAAAATAAACTAAAAAACCTAAACTAAAATAAATAAACCTAAAATAAATAAACTAAACTAAATAAAAAAATAAACCTAAATAAAAATGAAAAAATAAACTAAATAAGTAAAAAAATAGTCTAAATAAACCTGAACCTACAGATGTACTTAATCTAAAAAAAACCTTAAACTCAAAACTCTAAACCTACGACCTTAAACCCTAAACTAACCCTAAAGCCTAAACACTAAACCCTAAACTCTAATACCCTAAACCATAAACCCTAAACCTTAAACCCGAATACCCTAAACCATAAACCATAAACTAACCCTAAACCTTATCAATCACTTTAGCACTGGGTGTGAATTGATGTTAAAAATTTTAATAATTAGATCTTAAATTTTAAGTTTTAGTAGAAAATTATTATTATTATTTATAATGATAAGATACAATTCTTGATGCAGTAAAAATAAAATTATAGTGAAGTAAAGAGAGGCAATAGGCACACAATTTTTATGTGGTTCGGTAAAATCCAAAAATTGTCCTACGTCCACACCTAGCCACCCCTGGCTAGGAATCAACTAAATGCAAAATATCTCACAAATAGTACTCTGTTTTAACGGGGTGAGCACAACCCTTACAAAAATATGTACTATCCTACAAAGGGGCGAGTACAACCCCAATATAAATTTTATAGCACGAAAACAAAAATACAAAATAAAAATTCTAAAAATATATATCTCTCACAAATATACCAAGCTATTCAATTCAAAATGTGATCTCACTACTTATAAATGATCACTTTACACCTTACTAATTTGGTAAGATAGAATGCTCACATAGTTTTGATAAAAAATGTTAAATAAATATCTTAAAGTGATCTTACTAAGATGTTTATGCTATCACAATTTGTAGATTAATATAAAAGTGATTTCAAAATAAATTCACAATAGTCTATTGCATAATAAATTAAATTTTAGTATGGAATAATTTTATGTTTAAGAGAAACTATGGCTAGTATGTATATAACAGTGTAAGAAAGATTATCTTTCTACTAAACTTCCTTTTTCTTAATTATTAAACAATGAAAAAGCAAGCTTTACTAAATTTAAGAAAGATACATTTTATAAAATAAATGATATTAGTGGAAATAAAATGATAAGTGACAAATAAAGTAATTTAATTTTTTATAAAATTTTATTTTGATAAAGAAACTTGATTTATAATAGATCTAGCATATACTCTAAAAATCTAGTAATTATTTATTTTATTTTAACCTGAGTGAAGCTTTTAATTAATGCAACTAATCATAAATCACTTAAATAAAATTAGTATATGATAGATTTAAGTAAACTAGTAAACTTTTAATTAAAAAGAGAGACCTAGAAAATATGAAAATAATTTCAGCACAATAAATTAATTTGAAATGCTTAAAACATACTTCTAAAATAGATGTAAGAATAATTAATCTTTAAAATGAGACTACTGAAGAAATATTTTAAGAAACGAAAAGAAATTTGTAGGAAGAAAAAAAATTTCAACAAGTTGAAATAAATCCTACAAACTATCACAAAAGTTTTGACAAAAAAATGATTGAAGAAACTTTGATGTGAAAAACTTAGACTTTGATGTCCACAGACTAATCCACCAAAAATTATAAATTGGAAAGAATGAATAGACGGTGAAAATAGTATGAACAACTATATCAAGAAAACAAACTCAAGTAATTTGAGAAAGCTTGCTTAGTTGAAGATGTTGAAGCTTTCAAACCATGGTTTGATCTTGCAATATTTGGAGAACACTTGGAAGGAAAATCTATGAAATTTTCTCTTAGATTTGCTAGAGGGATTTTGAATTTGAATGAGGAATGCTTTCAAGAAGAGAATGAGGGCTATTTATAAGCAAGAAGGTCATTTTGAATTATTTTTAAAAAATATTATTCTAACATCATTTTATCATATAATAATTTAATATTCAATAAAAATATAATTTATATTAAATAAATATTAAATTTAAATAGCCAAAATTCAGCTATTCACATGGGCAAGTCAAAAATAATCAAATATGGCTTTTAATATATTCAAAGCATGAAGCGTGCATTCATTATTAAAATCAGCTTATGTTTAAAAAGTCATAATAAATTCAATTTTAATCAAACTTCGGTCATGTGACCAATCAAATTAAAGGAAAATAATCCAAGGAATCCATTGGAGATGAAATAAGATATAAAGTCCTTTATTATAAAATGACTTTGGCTAAAATACAAAATTCCACATATTTTGGTTAATTTTGAAATATGAAATTTAAATATGATGATATAATTTATATAATCGTACATATGTTAGTTATCATATAACCTTAAAATTAAATTAAATTATTTAATTATTTTAAGTATTTAAACTAATTACACTTAATAGTCATGATTTATTATCATTTATTATTTTGATATTTCAAATGCTATGTATGAAACATATAATTGATTATTAATTAGTCAGAGATATATATAAATTATCCGTATTATCATTATTTAAAATAAATAAAAATAATATGTTAAGTTATGAGCATATTGATTCATGCCAATAAACTCATATGAATTTCTAAGATAGTTATAAATGCATAAAACCTAAAACATTTTATCTTGAGCTTCACATTATCCAATTTTATCTATCTTTCATTCTTCTATTATTGCAATTTCCTCAAACATATTGTGAGATATTTTGGATATGTAATTAGCAATTAATATATCTGAAACACATAAAACATACATTAGAACATCCAAGCATTCATTTGTTATCATCAAAATTGATCGATTGAACATGAGGCTCATTAAGCCAACAATCTCCCCCTTTTTGATGATGACAAACTAATGTTGGGTTTTGATTTTGATGAAGGTGCAAATTGAACATTCATCGTAGTTTTTGAAAGAAAATTTTCTTCTAAAAAAATTTTGGCATAAAAGATGAATAATGTTGCTCCCCCTAAATGTATGCATGAAATAAACTTAATGCTAACCAACATTTTACTCTTCTCCCCTTTTGACAACATCAAAAGTGAGAACAAACTACATATAATTTTAAATATTAGGATCTAACATTCCAAGCATATTTAAATGGTTTTACAAATTGATCACAAAACATGATCCCTAATAAAATGATGTCTAATTTCTATATGCTTGGTTTGTGAGTGCATGATAGGATTTTTGGTCAAACTAATAGCATTAGAATTGTCACACTGAACTAGAATGTGATCTTGCTTAATACCAAAATCTTTTAATTATTGCTTTAACCAAAAGACCTGAGCAATAAAACTACCCACAGCTATGTACTCAGCCTCAGTAGTGGATAAAGCTATAAAATTTTATTTCATCGATGACTAAGACACAAGCGATGATCTTAAAAATTAGTATATGCCTGATGTGCTTTTTCAATTTATTTTACTTTCAACAAAATTAGAATCAGAATAACCAACCAAATCACATGATAATGAATTTTTAGGATACCATAAACCTAACATAGTAGGGCCTATAAAATACTGAAAGATACACTTGACTGCTATTAAATGAGATTCTTTCAGTTTGTCCTCAAAATAAGCACACAAATAAATAGCAAACATAATATCAGGCCTACTAGGAACAAGGTATAAAACTGAACCTATCATACTCCTATAAAGTTTTTTATCAACAAATTTTCCAAATTCATATAAATCCAATTTTGTAGATGGGCTCATAGGAGTTTTACTAGATTTAAATCCTTTCATGTCAAACCTCTCAAGCAATTCATTTATGTACTTAGTTTGATAGATGCATGTGCCATTTGTTTGTTTCTTCACTTAAAGACCTAAGGAAAATTAAGTTCTCCCATCATACTATTTTCAAACTCTTTAGACATCAAAGATGAGAACTCATGGCACAAAGATTCATTTGTACTTCCAAATAATATGTCAACTACATACACTTGTACCATAATCAAATCATCATCTATGCTCTTAAAGGAATAAGGTGGTATCTACTCTACCCTTTCTAAATCCATGATTTATCAAGTAGTTACTTAACCTATCATACCAAGCACGAGGAGCCAAATTAAACCATATAAGGCTTTCTTTAATTTATACATATGATTTGGATAATCAAGAGTCTCAAATCTAGGTATTTGGTCTACAAATACATCTTGGTCAATAAATCCATTCAAAAATGCACTCTTGACATCCATTTGAAAATGTTTAAAATCCCTAAAATAAGCATAAGGAGTAACCTAATAACTTCTAGTCTTCCTACGGGTGCAAAAGATTCTTCAAAATCTATAACTTCAACTTGTGTGTACCCTTGTACAACTAATCTAGCTTTATTTCTAGCAATATAACTTGAATCATCTAGCTTATTACTAAGGACCTATTTTGTTTCAATGATATTTTGATCTTGGGGTCTTTGGACTAATTCCCAAACATCATTTCTTACAAATTGATTCAACTCCTCTTCCATAGCAATAATCCAAAAGTTATCTTTTAATTCATCTTCTAAATTTTAGGTTCAACCTTGGATAAAAATGCTGAATGATCTACAATCTCTCAACTATGTCTTCTGGTCAGAACTCCTTTTGAAGGATCTCTTATAATTAGTTCCTTTGGATGATTTGTATTATATTTCCATTCTCTAGGCAATGAATCATCGAAATTATTTTCTAAAGATATTTTCTTAAAATTATCAATCTCTTCATCAATCACTTCATTTCTAATGGGATCAATTAAATTTTCATCAAAAATAATATGTATTGATTCTTCTTCAATCATTTTTCTCTTATTGAAAACTCTATAAGCTCTACTAGAAAGAGAGTGTCCTAAGAAAATACCATCATCTGATTTGCAATCAAACTTACCTAATGCTCTTTTCCATTATTTAAAATAAAGCATTTACATCCAAATACATGAAAGTGCTCAATCTTAGGAGGCTTTCCAAAAAACAATTCATAGGGTGTCTTCTTCAAAATTGGTTTAAAATAGATCCTATTCACCACATAACATAAAGTATTTACTACTTCTACCTAAAAATATTTTGGCAATTTATACTCATCAAGCATAGATGTACTTAATTCAATTAATATTCTATTTTTTCTCTCTACTACTCCATTTTGTTAGAGAGTTCTAGGTGCAAAAAAATTATGTCTAATCCCATGTTCATCACAATAATCCTCAAATAATTTATTTTCAAATTCTCCACCATGATCAATTTGAACCCTATTAATCAAAAGGCCTTGTTCTCTTTGAATATATTTAGAAAACTTTCTAAATTCTCCAAACATCATCTTTGTAAGTTACAAATAAAACCCAAGTATATCTAGAGAAATCATCAACAATCACAAAACCATAATTTTTTCCACATAAGCTAGTGGTGCAAATTGGACCAAATAAATCCATGTGCAATAATTCTAGAGGTCTAAAAGTATAAACAATATTTTTAATTTTAAATGAGCTTCGAGAATTCTTAACATAAATACATGCATCACAAACATAGTTTGAATGAAAATTAAATTTAAGCAATCCAACTACTAAATCAAGTTTAGCAATTTTATTGAGTGTGTGCATGTTAATATGACATAGTCTCCTATGACATAACCATATATCATCATGAGTGCTTTTAAAACAAAGTAAATTCAAATTCACATCATGAAAACTATTTAAATCATTGACATAAATGTTTCTATGTCTTTATCCTACTAATAAAACATTTTCATTATTTTTTATAATACAATATGATGCATGAAATACTACATTCAAACCTTTATTACATGACTGACTAATAGAAATTAAATTATGTTTTAATCCTTCTACTAGAAGAACTTTATCTAAAGTGATAGAATTCTTACAAATAGAACCAATGACAATGATCTTTCCCTTTGCATTATCTCCATATGTAACAAATCCTCCATCACTTGATTCTAAAGTTGTGAATTTATCTTTATCTCCCATCATATGTCTTGAACATCCACTATCCAAGTACCACATGCTTTCTTTGATTTTTCTTTGAAGGCATTCCTCTTGAAAATCTAAGTCAAATTCTCCATTTTCCATAAGACATATGTTGACCTCTTCATCGAATTAGCAAGTACTTGATTCATTTGAATTTAGATTGGCCCATAAAGCCTTCTTCTTCTTCTTCTTATGGTACATTTTTTTCTTCATATTTTTTCTTCTTTCCACATCAATCTTTTTCTTCTTTGATTCAACAAGTTCTGGATAATCACCTCTTATGTGTTTAGGCTTTTTACAATGGTAGCAAATGATCCCTTCACTTGTAGGAAATGTCATAGTTTGAAATTTATAGCTTTTATATTTTTTTATACCTTTGATTCTTCTTCCTTAGCAAGTTCCCAAGCCTTTTGGATAGCATGACCACCTCATCACTATCACCATCTGAGCTTGAGGTGTTATGCTCATCACTATCATCAACTTGTAATGCAATGGCTTTTCCTTTGTTCTTCTCCCTTTTTGCTGAGTAATCCATCTTATCCATTTCATGTTCATGTGCTATCAAAGAATCCAAAAGCTGATCAAGTTGATAACTAGATAAATCCTCAGCTTCGTTAATAGTTGTTACTTTTGTCTCCCATTCTTTTGGAAGACATCTAAGAATCTTATAGACTAAGTCTTGATTCCTATATGTTTTTCCAAGAGAATGCAATGTGTTAATCATTTTCATGAATCTATGTACATATCAGAAATAGATTCAGAAGGAGACATATGAAATAACTCATATTCATGAACAAGTCTGTTTATGTGAGCATCTATAACTGAGTTCCTTCATAAGTTATAATGAGTTTATCCCATATTTCTTTTGTATTTAACATAGAAATTTATGTAATCATCGTAATAAAGAACAATGTAAAGTATTACAAGTCGTAGCATTTAATTCATCAAGTTCTCTTTTAGCTACAATCCATTCCTCAAAAGGCTTTTTTACTTTAATACCATTTACTTCTACTATGGGTGTATGATATTGATATGTCAACATATACCACATGCATGCATCTTGACCTCTTAAAAATGTACTAATTCTATTTTTCCAATAATCAAATGATACACTATCTAAAAGTGGAGGTCTATGAGTGGATTGTCCCTCGGTAGGAACCCTTTGGGAAACGCCATATGAAAAGATCTACTCTTGGATGTTAAGCCAATAAAGAGAGCCTCATACCAATTATGAGTCACTATCACCCAAGAGAGAGGGAGGGGGGATGTGTTTAATTGGATGATATTAAAAATTTTAAAAGTTAAATCTTAAAATTTAAGTTTTAGTAGAAAATTAATTTTTGATTTTATAATGACAAGATACAATTCTTAATGCAAAAATAAAAGTACAATAAAGTAAAGAGAGATAATAGGCACACAATTTTAATGGTTCGCCAAACCCTAAAATCACAACATCCACTAGCCACCCTAGGAATCCACTAAATGCAAAATAGCTTACAAATAGTACTCTCCTATAATCGAGTACAACCCCTACAATAATAGGTACTCTCAAAGGGGTGAGTAAACCCCAATATATAAATTTTATATCATGAAAAAAAATACAAAATAATAATAAAGTTTGATAAAATATATCTCTCACAAATATACCAAGCTATCCAATTCAAAAAGTGATCTCCCAACTTATAAATGATCACTTTACAACTTACTAATTTTGCAAGATAGAATGCTCACTTAATTTTGATAAAAAATATTAAATAAATATCTTAAAGTGATCTTGCTAAGATGTTTATGTTATTACAATTTGTAGATTAATATAAAAATGATTTTAAAATAAATTCACAATAGTCTATTGCATAATAAATTAAAATTCAGCAAGGAATAATTTTAAGTTTAAGAGAAATTATAACTAGTATGCATATAACAGTGTAAGAAAGAATAACTTTATACTAAACTTCCTTTTTCTTAATTATTAAACAATGGAAACAACAAGCTTTACTAAATTTCAGCAAGATAAAATTTTTAAAATAAAGGATATTAGTTGAAATAAAATGATAAGTGACAAATAAAATAATTTAATTTTTTATAAATTTTTATTTTGATAAAGAAACTTGATTTATAATAGATCTAGCATATACTCTAAAATTCCAGCAATAATTTATTTTATTTTAACCAAAATGAAGCTTTTAATTAGTACAACTAATTATAAAATTACTTAAATAAAATTAGTATGATAGATTTAAGTAAACTAGTAAGCTTTTAATTAAAAAGAGAGATCTAACAAATATAAAAATAATTTCAACACAATAAATTAATTTTAAATGCTTAAAATATACTTCTAAAATAGATCTAAGAATAAATGATCTTTCAAATAAGACTAATGAAGAAATATTTCAAGAAACCAAAAAAATTTGTAGGAAGATAAAAATTTCAACAAGTTGAAATAAATCATACAAACTATCACAAGAGTTTTCACAAAAAATGATTGAAGAAACTTTGAAAAAACTTAGACTTTGATGTCCAAAGACTAATCCACCAAAAGTATAAATTGGAAAGAATAAATAGATGGTGAAAATAATATGAACAACTAAAAAGGGATTAAGATCAAGAAAACAAACTCAAGTAATTTGAGAAAGTTGGCTTAGTTGAAGATGTTGAAGCTTTCAAATCAAGGATTAGATCTTGCAATATTTGGAGAACACTTGGAAGGAAAATCTAGAAAATTTTCTCTTAGATTTGCTAGAGGGATTTTGAATTTGAATGAGGAATGCTTTCATGAAGAGAATGAGGGCTATTTATAAGCAAGAAGGTCATTTTGAATTATTTCAAAAAATATATTATTTTAACATCATTTTATCATATAATAATCTAATATTCAATAAAAATATAATTTATATTAAAGAAATATTAAATTTAAACAACCAAAATTCGGCTATTCACATGGGCAAGTCAAAAAATAATCAAATATGGCTCTTAATATATTCAAAGCATGTAGCATGCATTCATTATTAAAATCAGCTAATGTTTGAAAAGTCATAATAAATTCAATTTTAATCAAACATGGTCATGTAACCTATCAAATTAAAGGAAAAAAATCCAAGGAATCCATTGGAAATGAAATCGATATAAATTCCTTGATTATAAAATGACTTTGGCTAAAATACAAAATTCCACATATTTTTGTTAATTTTGAAATATGACATTTAAATATTATGATATATATATAATCATACATATGTTAGTTATCATTTAACCTTAAAATTAAATTGAAATATTTAATTATATTAAGTATATAAACTAATTACACTTAATAGTCATAATTTATTATCATTTATTCAAATGCTATGTATAAAACATATAATTGAATGTTAATTAGATAATGATTTATATAAATTAACCTCATTATCATTATTTAAAATAAAAAATAATATGTTAAGTTGTGAGCAAATTCATTCATGCCAATGAACTAATATGAATTTCTAAGATAGTTATAAATTCATATAACCTAAAATATTGTATCTTGAGCTTCACGTTATCCATTTTGATCTATCTTTCACTCTTCTATTCTTGCAATTTCTGCAAACATATTGTGAGATGTATTGGATATGTAATTAGCAATTAATCTATTTGAAACACATAAAACATACATTAGAACATCCAAGCATTCGTTTGTTATCATCAAAATTGATCGGATTGAACATGAGGCTCATTAAGCCAACAAACCCTAAACCCTAAACCCTAAACCTTAACCCTAAAAACCCCAAACCTAAACCTAAAGTACTAAATAAATTAATAAATTAAACCTAAACCCTAAGAATGCGTAACCTTGACAAGAGGAACATCACCCCATGCTCAATCAGATAAGGGAAGGAAGGTGGAGGTAGTAACTATTGCAGTTGGTGGGGATTTGAGGTGTTGGTGGATATGGAGGTGTGGTCAGGAGGTGGCTATGAAGGAGGAGCATGAGGTTACAAATGTGGGAGTGGTGAGGGAGATGGGATATGATGGTGGATCGCCACTGAGAGGTCGGTGGTTTCGATGGAACTAGAGAAATCAAGAACCATCCCATCTACATATGGAACTGTTTTATAGAGAAATGGTTCTAGCTATCTAGGTTTTTTAATTTGCTATGCATGCCCATTTTATTTATGTCATCGCTGTGTCTTAGAAACTTAGTGTGTTACTTGATGATGAAATCAAAAAGAAGAAATGTTGAATCTAAATTTGTTCTGTAAAAAAAAAAAAACAAAAACCCTAAACCCTAAACTAAAAACTGAAACCTAAACCCTAAAACCTAAAAACCCTAAACCCTAAACCCTAAAACCCTAAACCATAAATTTTAAACCCTAACACCTAAATCCTAAACCCTAAAACCCTAATCATTAAAACCTAAAACTACAACCCTAAACCATAAAAAACCTTAAATCCTAAATCCTAAACCCTAAAATTTAAACCCTAAAGCCCTAAACCCTAAATCCTAACCCTAACCATAAACTCTAAACCCTAAATCCTGAAATGAGCTTGAGTCCTAAACCTTAAACCTTAAACCCTAAATAAACCCTAAACCCTAGGCTAACCCTAAACCCTAGTCCCATAACCTTAAAAACCCTAAACCCTAAAGCCATAACACTAAACCCTAAACAATAAACCCTAAACCCTAAAGCCTAAATAATCCTCCTAAACCATAAACCCTAAACCCTAACCAATACAACTGAACGAAGACTCTAAAACCCTAAAAACCTAAACCCTAAAAAAACTAGCTAAACTCTAAATAAAAACCTAAAATAAAATAAATAAATAAAAACTAAATAAATAAAAAAATAAACCTAAACCTAAAAATAATTAAAAATAAAATAAAATAAAAAACATAAACATAAACTAAAACCTAAACTAAACATAAAATAAAATAAACTAATAAAAGAAACTAAAATAAATTAAATAATAACCTAAACTAAATAAAATAACCATAAAAATAAAACTAAATCAAATAAATACTAAAAATATAAATAAAATAAACCTAAAATAAAATAAAATAAAACTAAATAAAAATTAAATCTAAAAATAAACCTAAAATAAAAGCTAAATTTAAATAATAAATAAAACCTAAACCTTAAACTAAAACTAAACCTAAAATAAAAAATAAAATAAACAAAATAAAATAAACTAAACCTAAACTAAAATAAACTAAACTAAAATAAATAAACCTAAACCTAAACCTAAAGTAAACTAAACCTAAACCCTAAAACTAAACTAAATAAAATAAATTAAACTTAAAAAAAACCTAAACCTATAAAATAAAACCAAATAAACCTAAAATAAAACCTAAACCTAAACCTAAATAAAATAAAAAAACCTAAACCTAAAATAAAAACCTAAGCCTAAAAAATAAAATAATACTCAACTAAAATAAACCTAAACCTAAGAAAATACTAAAATAAACATAAACAAAAATAAATAAACCTAATTAAAATAAACAAAATTAAATAAAAAATAAAAATAAAAATAAAAAATAAAACAAACTAAATAAATAAAAATAAACTTAAACCTATTAGTTTACTTAATTTAAAGAAAACCCTAAACCCTAAGCTAACCCTAAACCTAAACCCTTAAATACTAAACCACCCTAAACCTAAACCCTAAACCCAAAATAAAATAAAACCTAAACCTAAACCTAATAAACCTAAATAAAATATATAAAAATCAGGTTTAATATACAAAATAAAATAAAATAAAACCTAAACTAAAAACTAAACCTAAAAAAAATAAATTAAATGAATAAAACTAATAAAATAAAATAAAAAAATAAACAAAAAAAATAAAATAAACCTAAGAATAAAACCTAAATAAAGAAAACTAAATGTAAAATATAAATAAAATAAACTTAAAATAAAGAAAATAAAACTAAATAAAAACTAAACCTAAAAATAAACCTAAAAAAAAATAAAATAAATAAAAAATAAAACTTAAACCCTAAACCAAAAGAAACCTAACCAAAATAAAATAAAATAAACCTAAAGTTAAACTAAATTAAAAAAACTATAATAAAAACCTAAACCAAAAATATAAAATAAACTAAACCTAAACCTAAATTAAATAAAATAAAATAAACTAAAAATAAGCCTACCTAAACTAAAAAATAAAACCTAAAAAATAAACCTAAAATAAAGCCTAAAACTAAACCTAAAAAATAAAATAAAACCTAAACCTAAACCTAAAATAAAAGAAAACATAAACCTAAAGATAAAATAAAAATAAACTGAACTAAAATATAAACCTAAACCTAAAAAATAAATTAAAATAAAAAATATAAACTAAAATAAATAAACTAAACTAAATAAAAATAAAAAAATATGGTAAACTATAATAATGAAAAATAAACTAAATAAGCATGAACCTACTAGTTTACTTAATTTAAAAAAAATCATAAGTCCTAAATCCTAAATCCTAAACCTTAAACCAAACCATATACAACCCTAAACCCTAAATCCACAAAACCCTAACCTAAACCCTAAACCTAAAAATAAACTATAAAACCCTAAACCCTAAATATAAACCCTAAACCCTAAACCTAACACTAAACCCTAAACCTAAACCCCAAACCCACAAACCTAATAAAGTAATTAAATAAATTAAAAAAATATAAACCCTAAAATCTAATAAATCTAAACCCTAAGAATGGGCAGAACCTTGACGCCATGAACATCACTGTCAACCAGGTTTTATCTATATTTGGCAATGAAGGTGAAGGCAGAGGTCGTGGTTATTGCAATGGTGGTGGAGAATCTGGAGGTTCTAGTGGATATGGAGGTAGTGTTCGGAGTACTGGTGGTTATGGGGGCAGGAGGAGTGATGGAGGTTACAAATGTGGTGGTGGTGGAGGGAGAGATCAGGGATATGATGGTGGATCCCGCTACTCGAGAGGCTAGGGTGGTTATGGTTGGAACTAGATAAATGGAAGAACGGATGATCTGATCTACTGCTTAGGGAATTCTTAGTTTACAGTAGAGATGATTCTAGTTATCAATATTTTTTTTATTTGCTCGTGCTCATTTTATCTATATCTCTTATGTCTTTGAAAACTTGGTGTGTTACTTGGTTGATGAAATAAAAGAAGAAATGTTGAATTTGAATTTGTTATCTTAAAAAAACCAAAACCTAAACCTTAAATTAAAACAGAACCCTAAAAAACTAAAACCTAAACCCCAAACCCTAAACCCCAAAACCTAAACCCTAAACCAACCTAAACCTAAAAAAGCTAAAACCTAAAGCTAAACTAAATAAAACCTAAAAAATAAATATAAAAACATAAACCAAAATAAAATAAAAAATAAAAATAAAATAAAAACCTAAACTAAAACCTAAACCTAAACCTAAAAAGTAAATAAAATAAAATAAACTAAAAAATAAATAAAACCTAAAACTAAACTAAAAAATAAAAACCTAAATAAAATAATAAAAACATAAATTAAAAATAATCCTAAAATAAAATAAAAAAACTAAGTGAAACTTAAACCTAAAAAATAATCCTAAAATAAAACTTAAAATAAATAAAAATAAAGCCTAAACCCTAAACTAAAAAAATCCATACTAAAATAAAATAAAATAAACCTAAATGTAAACTAAAATAAACTAAACTAAAATACATAAACCTAAACCTAAACCAAAATAAAATAAACCTAAACCTAAACCTAAACTCTAAATAAATAAAATGAACTAAAATAAACCTACCTAAAAAAAATAAAATAAATTATAAAATAAAATAAAAACTAAACTAAAAAATAAACCTAAACTTAAAAAAAAACTAAATAAAACATAACTAAAATAATTAAACTAAAATAAATAAACTAAATAAAGTAAAAAAAAAATAAACCTAAATAAAAATAAAATTAACTAAAATAAATAAAAAAAAAACTAAATAAACCTAAACTGAGATTACCTAATTTTAAAAAAAAACCCTAAACAAACCCTAAAATAACCCTAAACCTAAACTTATAACCATATAAACCCTAAACCCTACTAAAAACCTAATCAAACCACTTGATCTTAACACCCTAAAACCCAAAAACCTAAAATGAAATAATATGAATAAAGAATAAATAAAATCTCTTAATCCTAAACTATAATAAAAATAAATAAAAAAATAACTTAATTCATAAATAATAAATAAATAAAATAATAAAAATATAAATCTATAAATAAAAAAAAAAAAGTAACTAAATAAATATAAAAAAAAAAAAAACTATAAAAATAAAATAAAACATAAAAATAAAATAAAAGAATCTAAACAATAAAATAAATAAAAAAATAAAATAATAATAATAAAAATAAAAAAACTATAAAAAAAAAAAAAAAAAAAAAACTAAAACCTAAACTAAATAAAATAAACCCCAAATAAACCCAAACTAAATAAAGATAAACTTAAATAAATAAACCTAAAATAAAAAAAAAACACTAAAATTTAAATTAATAAAACAAAATAAAACTAAAATAAAACCTAAACCTAAACATAAAAATAAAATAAAATAATAAAATAAACTAAAAAAATAAATAAAACCTAAACTAAAAAATAAAATAAAATAAAATAAACCTAAAAAAAACATATATAAAATAAAATTAAATGTAAAATAAAAAAAACACTAAATAAAATAATAAAACAAAATAAACCCAAAATAAATAAAACTAAAATAAATAAAAAAATAAAACCAACCTAAACTAAAAAACTAAACTAACAAAAATAAAATAAAAAATAAAATAAACCTAAAACTAAACTAAAATAATAAACTAAAATAAATAAAACTAAACCTAAACCTAAAATAAATAATGCTAAAATAAACTTAAACTAAATAAAAATAAACTAAACTAAAAATAAACTAAACTAAACTAAAAATAACTTAAAAATAAACCTAAAATAAAAACCTAAAACCTAAACCGAAAAGATTAAAATAAAAACCTAAACCTAAACTAAAAAAATAAAAAATAAAACCTAAACCTAAAAAACATAATAAAAATAAAACTAAACTAAAGTACCTAAACTAAAAACTAAAAAAAATAAAACTAAAATAAATAAACCAAAATTAATAAATAAACTAAATAAAAATAAAAATAAACCTAAATAAAAATAAATAAAATCTAAATAATATAAAATACTAATAAACTAAAAACTAAAAAATAAATAAAACTTAATCCTAATAAATATGGCTTTCATATAAAAATAAACTCTAAAATTAAATAATAACTAAATGACTTAATAAATAATATTATACTAAAAATGAATAAAATATCTTAAAAAATATAAAAATAAACTAAAAAACCTATCTAATAACTAAAAATAAATAAATAAAACATAAATAAACTAAATGAACTAAAATAAGAAATAAATATAATAAAATAAAAATTTAAAATAAAACCTAAACTTAAACCTAAAATAAAAAAACTAAGAATAAACTAAAATAAAATAAATAAAAACCTAAACTAAACTAAAAAAAATTAAAATGAACAAATAAAACACTTAAATAAAAAAAATAAATAAATAAAATAAAAAAAATACTAAAATAAACTAAATAAAACTTAAAATAAATACCTTTAAAATAAAATATAAAATAAATAAACCTAAAAAAGAAAAACTTACATAAAAATAAAATAAATAAAATAAACCTACATAAATTAAAATAAACTAAAAATATAACCTAAATACCTCAAATAAACTAAATAAATAAAACCAAATAAAATAAATAAATACCTAAAATAAAAAATAATAAAATAAAAATAAAACAAACTGGACCTAAAAATACTAAAACAAAAAAATGAATAAAAATAAAATAAAACCTAAATAAAAATCTAAAATAAAATAAAATAAATAAAAAAATAAAAAATAAAATAATAAAAAAATAAATAAATAAATAAATAAAATAACCAAAATAAAAAATATAAATACCACTGGTTTTCTGATTTAAAAAAAAAACCCAAAATCCTAAACCTCAAACCCTAAATACCCTAAACCCTAAACCCTACCTACACTAACCCACCTAAACCCTACCAAACCACTAACCTGCCTTCTATACCCTAACCTACCAACCCTAAACCCTACCCTAAACCTACCCTAATATAACACTAACCCTAAACCATCCTACCTAGAATGTATTGGAATATCTGTCAGCTCATATTATCATTGGAGCCAATGGTAGCAGTTATCAAATGGTGGTGTGGGGTTTGGGTGTTGGTGGATATGGAGGTGGTGGTTGGAGCAGTGGTTATGGATGGCAGAGTGATGAAGGTTACAATTATAGTGGTGGTGGGAAGGTTGGGATATAATGTGGATTCAGAGGGGTGGTTCATGGGAACTAGAACGATGAATGATGAACCAATATGTTGCTTAAAATAATGCCTTTACAATAGATGGTCCTACTTATCTAGGTTTTTTGATTTCCTCTATGGGTGCTCATTTTTTATCTATGTCATCACTTGTGTCTCAGAAAACTTGGCATACTACTTGGTAAATTAAATCAAAAAGAAGAAATGTTGAATATGAATTTATTCTTTGTATTAAAAACCATAAATCCTAAACCCTAAACCCTAAACTAAAACTTAAACCATAAACCTAAAACCTAAACACTAAACCATAAACATTAAACCCTAAACCATAAAACCCCACCAAACACTAAACTAAACCCAAACCTAAACCCAAACCTATCCCTAAAACTCTACTCAAATAAAATATAACCTACACTAAAACCCTAAACAACCCCAAATCCTAAACCCTCCTAAACTAGCCACTAATACTTATCCACAACCCTAAATTGACATAACCTCCTAAATTATAGATGTCATTAGGGGTAGATCTAAAGAATGATAATCTAACATGGTTATTTAAGAAAATGCCTTCAAGAGACTTTCCCATTTTTGAATATTAACCTTGATCATATTATAATACCATATATTATAACATAATGTTGCCTAAATTTAAGCATGTAGTGATGTATTTTGGATGTTATAAGATCTTTTGAAATGTTTTAATGTATGGTATTATGCCCTATAGTCTATATTAATATAAATCATAAAATATTAATTTAATAAATCGGATAATGAAATTTATTAAATTTAAAGGAATGGGTTGTAGTATGGTGTGCTACATACTTGTAGTATAAAAGTAAGATTTTATGTTCAAAATAAATATTATATGTTGTAGCATAGTATACATCATATATCATAATATATTATTCTATGCATTTTAAAATCTTTTAGTATTTTACAATCATTGAACTACACTAGAATTATTTATAAAAATGTTGATTTAGACTTAAAAATGGTAAAATTTGGCCAAATTCTTAATAAGTAGAGCATGGAATCATAATATATTATTTCAATTTAAAATATGTAAGCAATATAATAAAAATATATAGTTTTTATTATTTAGACTAATTTAATGATTTTGTTATCTTAAGCAATCCCTTGTGATGTGATATCCAATATAATATAATATGTTATAGTGTATTATAATATAAGATTCTATAACATAGTGTAGCATCATGCATTATAGCATACTATTATGTATTACTTTTATTGTTTAGCATATTTTAGTTTGTTATAGTATGATATAATAGAGTTTGTACTGGTATAATTCATAAAAATTTTGATTTATATTCTGAGATGATAGGATTTGGCCAAATTTAAGGTAAGCTTTAGGGAACATCATTAGGGGTGTGCTATGGTGTGTAATTTAATCAAAAGAATGGAATTTTGCATTCAAAATAAATGTTCATTTTTCAACCAAATTTTATAATTTTATTGCTTAAAGTTATTCATTTTAAGGTGTAATGTAAGATAATATATTATATGAAAGCATACTAAAATATAATCTACGTAACAATATAACTTCACTTATATATGAATGTGGTGGTGTGTTACTAAATGTTATTGTACATTTTAGTATGTTTTAGTTTTGTTACAATACATTGGGTCAAAACTCACAAAAATGTTAATTTGAAGGTTGAGATGGAAGAATTTGGCCAAATCCACAACACACACTAAGAAGCAACACTAAAAATTATGCTATTTTGTACCGTTTCTAATAAAACATAACAATTTTACATCCAAAATGAACAATATTCATATTTTGAGAAAATTTTGTTATTTTTTCCTTTTAAGTGATTCAAATGAGGTATAATCTTAGACAATATATTATATTATAGCAAATTATAATATAACATCAAATATTATAATATAATATTGTGTGTTAATTCACACTATAATATGTTTAGCATGATATTGTATAGTTAGTTTGAGCTTGCACCATCACAAATCATAAAATGTTGATTACAATGTTAAGATGATGTAATTTGAACAAATACATTATTAGGCTTTTGGTTGAAGTATTAAAGGTGTGCATAAGAGAAGAAATAAGATTTGATGAGAATTCCATGTCAAGGACATGGAGGGAGATTCCCTAAGGGATAATACATGCATTGAACATGACATGTGAGGGGTCTATGTCGACGACATAGAAGAAGAAAATCTGTTGGGGATAAGGTTTGAATTTGATTTTATTATATAATTAATGGAAAGAAGATCTGCAAGGGATAAGAATCTATAATCCACTAGGGATTAAGATCAAATGGACTTTAATTAATTTTATTTTAATTTATGTGGAGGCATATCTGCTAAAGATATGGGCTCGAGTCGTTAGGGATTGAGTATATGAACCATCTACTAGGGAAGGAAGTATAAGCTATCTGCTGAGGATTAGGATTTGAATTTGATTTCATAGATTTATTTGGGGATGTATTCACCAGGAATAAGAGTTTGGTTGGATTTCTTTGATTTAGACTCTATTAGTGGTGTTAGTTTAATATGGCTTTACTAGGGAGGTTGGTTTTTGAATTTGATTTATTTGCTTTGACTTGTTTATATATGATTTGGGGCTCCACTAGGGAAAATTAGATTGGGTTTAATTTAATCAAAGTTAATGTATGGACCTTATGAGTGTGCGATGAAACCAGATGGGATATCAACTTACCTCATGTTTACAAATCCAAAGGGATAAACTACCACCTATGAGGTAGAACTAGCTAACCTAAGGGGTTGCCTTTCAGTGTGCAAACACTATGCTAGGAAGAAGTGTAGTAGACTTACATCTTCCAAAGCGATAAGCAACCACTGGGGAGACCTTTTGAATGCACAACAAATCAAACCTGACCCAGGGTTACTATTGAATTGATGATGTTGGGGACTTATGTCAACTCAAAAGTAGTCAGGATTAATTTTATCTTAATTTCATGTGATTTGATATGGTTTGTTTGGTTTAGTTTGATTTCAAATTGAGGGCATATTTTTTAGGGATGTGAGCTAGGTCAAGTTTGATAGATTTAATTTATGGACCATGTCGTTGTTCAATGGACTCTGAGAATATATCGACTTGTCTATCTGATTTATAGATCCAAAGAGATAGTCTCTATTGGATGGGGTAGAGCCAACCTAAATTTCCTTTTTTTAATTAATGATTGTGTTAGGAAGAAGGCATGCTCACACTAATCATCCCACTTGATCTTGGCATCCTTTTGACAAGTGCTAAGAATGGATGACATCTTCCTGATAGGTTGGATATAAAGTGTCTTAGATATGCCAACTACCCTTGGAATGATCTTAGTTGAGTTAAACTTTTAGAGTGTGGCTTTTCTAATATTACTTTGATCTTCTCTGGATCAATTTTGAATCCCTAGTGTCAGACAACAAACCCAAAGAAATTCCAAGAAGCTACTCCAAATGCACACTTTAGGGGATTCATTTTGAGGTTAAATTGTATTAACTATCTGAAAACTACTCTCAACTCAAGAAGATGGTCTTCCTTTTCTCTACTTTTGACCATGAGATCATCGATATAGCACTCTGATGATGAATGAGTTCATCAAAGATTTGAGTGATAGCCTGGTATGTAACGATATTTTAAGGTGAAAGGCATGACCTTATAGCAATAGATTCCGATCAGTGTTCTAAAAGCAATGTTTCTTTCATCTTGAAGGGCTATCTTTATTTAGTTATATCCATAAAGAAGCGCATGAGATGAGGCAATACCACTATCGACTCGAGATTGGTAGTGAAATTCATCTTTGGACATGCCTTATTTAAATCCCTAAAATTGATGCATATGTGAATTTGGCCATTCTTTTCTTAATTGAGGCGATCTTTGGCTAACTAGGTAGGGTATTTTGTTTCTCAGATGAAGCTAGCATCGATCAGTTTCTTGACTTCATAAATGACCTATTGTTCTATGTCTAATCTCATGCATCTAAGAACTTGATTAAAAGGGTTAGCAGTAGGCACTTTTGCTAGTTTATGGACTGCTATGTTAAGAGCCAATCAAGGCATCTCTTCATAACTTCATGCAAAATAATCCTTAAACTTCATGAATAACCTAACTAAGTCATTAAATTCAATTTCATTCAACAAAGAACTGATGTATGTCGGGCGTGGATCTTTTTCAATTCCTAAGTTGATTTCCTTGAGCTCATCGATGGTTGACTTGATCTCTTCTTCAAACTCTAGTGGTGCATATTTGACTTCAATATCATCTAGATCATCTGAAGTTTCTAAGCACAACTTCTCATATGAGTTAATGTGATTTCAAAAGAACCTATCTGATTCCAAATGATTGGTGATGACTAAGTAATAATCATCATTATCTACTTGACCCACTATACCAAATCCTAGTCTCAGTCTAGATTGAGAGCTTTTGCATTTGTTCTTTTGCATTCTTTTAAAGTAGTCTGACCTATGCTTTGATCAAGTATGTGGGATTAACCCTTTCTTTGTTAAATTATGAACACAAGGCAAGTACCAATCAAAAGGTAATTTTATTAAATATTTATATGTGTCATCCTCAAGTTCTACATCAACTTGTTGAATTGAGAATGATGCTCCTAGAAAGAACCTATAACTCTTCACACCTGTGGATGACTTAGGGGCTTTCTTAACTACCAAACTCTTAGCCTTTTGAGAGGAAAGTGGGGTTAGAGCTACGATTCCCAACTGATGCCTAATTGTTTCACATATAGACTTGAATAAATTTATGTGTTGCTTTGGAGCCTGGTCTTATGTGTTGCTTTGGAGCCTGGTCTTCATCGCTATCTGGCTCAAGTTCCACCTCCAAGGGAATCTACTACTGAGAAGAGTTGGCTGGTGTGCTAACAATATAATACTCATCCTATGAACAAGATTCTAAGCTATATGGATAGTTTGTACTCTTGGTTGGGATATATCTTATTGGATGACCAATTTGAGGTTTTCCACCCTTGGGATTGCCTCCCTAACGGCCTCTTCCTCTGGTGGTGGAGGTCGGTAGTCCATATGTTGACGAGTAAAGAACTATGGGTGGAATCTAATGTCAGGCTCCACTTCCTCCTCCAAGTCTATTTCTGCTCCCTTTTATTTTCTTTTTCATTTTCTCTTTTCTTTTCTTTTTCTTTTTCTCTTTCTTTTTCTTTTTCTTTTATTTTTAAACTTTAGCTAAGTTTACAAGAATAGACTTGGTTATTTTGAGGGAGGTAGTAAGCCGCATCCTCATATATGCCAACCTCATGAACTATAAATGACTTGAGATCTCCTTTGAGACAGTAGATGATCCTACCTCTCACAAACTTCATACACTGATGTAGAGAGAATGGAACTATATTATTCTCATGTATCCATGGTCTCCCAAGCAAAGTGTTGAAAGATGTATCTGAGTCTATGGTGTGAAGCGTGGCTTCGATCTTCCAATTATCAATCTCTAAGAGAAACACTATAGAGCCTGAGGCCTGTTGACCTCACTTTTGGAGTGTGGATTCAATCTTCCAATCTTAGACTTAGGAGTGCTCTAGATACTAAGACTTCCCTAGTCATAAGACACTTCTAATAATTAGGTAAACACTTAAGCTAAGCCTAAAGACTTAGAAGGGTTAAAAATAGGATTAGGTTATTCCTTAGGATTAGGATAATCCACCACCCTACAACCCAAATCCATATTCACCTTCTCAAACCAAACTTTGTTCAATTCAAACATCAAATTCAAATCCAAATCCAAACCCAAATTCCAAAACCAAATGATTGAAGCCCATGATCAAATCAGACTTGAAACCCTTCCTAAGCCATATGACCTATCCCATGGACTAGCTAACTCTTAATCTAAATCAATCCAAAATTAATTGATTTTCTCATAATCAATTTATATCTTCAATCATCTTCCTAAATATAAATCAAATCTACATTCAATTGATCAAAACTAAATGAAATTAAATCAAATTAAATCAAAACCCTTCCTAAGCCATATTACCTATCCCATGGACTTAGCCAACTCTTAATCCAAATCAAGTCAAACTCAATTGATTTTCTCATAAATCAATCATATTTTCAATCATCTTCACAAATTTAAATGAAATATACATTTAAATCATCAAAACTAAATCAAACCAAATCAAAATCCAAACTTAAGCCACACGACTCAACTCCATGGACTTAGCCAGATTTCTTCATTACAAAACCCAAATTCAATTGATTTTCTCATGAATCAGTCATATCTTCAATCATATTTACAAATATAAATGAAATCTACAATCATCAAGCCAAACCAAAATCAACCCAAATCAAACCCAACTTAACCTTTTTGACTTGAAATATTCAAATGAACCATAACCTTGAACCCAAGCCAATTGTAATTGAATTTATATTTCAATCCCAAACCCATATATAAACTCAATTAAATCAAACTCAGCCAAAAATCAAGCCAACTAAACCCAATTGGTCCTCTTGACCCAAACTAGCCAATTGACCTATTTGAGCCAAGTTCTAATCTACCCAAATTGGATTGAACCAAGCCCATAAAAACCTCCCATCATGTCCGTTGATCACCCTAGGTTGATCAATCATCATAAATTAGGTCAAACTAAGTTAATTTGGTTATTTGACCAAGTCAACCCCTTAACCCATATGAACCCAAACTAGCCAAATTGTATCTTAAGCTAAATCCCTTGAAACCAATGATTCATACCAAATCAAAATCAATATTTGAATATGACTTGACCTTCAATTGAGTGAAACCAAACCAAATTGGCCCTCTTGATCTAAGTTGACCCAAATTGACCTAAAAGACCAAATTGGGTCAAATCAAAATATAAACCAAATTGATTGCAACCAATGGCTCAAGTTCATTCCAAATTGATTGTTGAACTTGACCAAAGCATGATTGGACCAATTAAACCCAATTGACCTACTTTGCCAAATTGACCTAAATGTTCAAGTTGGCCTAAATAAAACAAATCCAAATTAATTGAAATTAAAGCCTACATTAATCTTCAATTGGTCTAAACCCAAACCAACACCAACCCAAGTTTTTTGGTCAAATTGGTCAACTTAACCCATTTGACCCAAATAATTCAAATGAGCCAAAATCAAATCTAAGCCAAAATAAACCAACCCAATTGAACCAAAACATCCCAAATGATCATATGAACTTGACCTAACTATTGGTTTGACCTAATTTTACCAATTGGTCAACTTGACTTACCTAACTCAATTTGACCTAAATTAGTCAAATTGAGCCAAAACTAACCAAATCAACTCTAATTGACTTGAAATTTGGGCTAACCAACTTTTGGCTCATTTCAAATCTACCCAAATCAAATCAATGCCAAATGATCATTCTACCCTTGGGTCAAGGCATCACATTAGATAAATCACCCATGTAAGTGGTCATTTCAATTCCTTGGCTACTTGGTACTCTCCCAATGGTCCACCTAGGCACCTAGACACCCCTAACCAAGGGGTGGTTGGGTTATGACCCATGGGAGGTGAAATCACCTCACCTCCCCTTAGAGCATTTAAAACCCATAGGACACACATGATTCCTCCTTTGCAGCCACCTCCACACTTTCAACCAACCAAGCCAACACTCTCCTCACCCACTACTCCCGAGATTGTTGAATGACCACTAAAAGCCAAACTCAATCTCACCATCCAATCAAGTGAAGGGGTATAAACCCTTTTCCATCAAACACACAAAAATCATTCCTCATAGCCTTAGCTACCCAAGATGAGCTGCTAGAGCCATTCCCTAAGCTCCCAAGCTCATTCTTCGATCAAAAAATGCCATTCCTATCTATCTTGAAGTAGGACACTCCCATTTTTGACATAACTTCCCTATTTCTCAATCAAACTCAAATTAACTTTGCATACCTTCTAGGCCTCATAAAATAACAAATCATCTCTCAAGCTTCCTATGCACTTGAGGTTGGAATTTAATCAAAGCTAAGCTCCAAATCATCAGTTCATGGCCTTTCGAGTGAATGTCAAGGAATTCATTCAATTACTGCTCAATAGGACTTCGCTTCCACTAGATGAAGCTTCCTTAATGTTCGAGCTACCAGTCTTGAGCTCTGGCGAGGTATGCTTCCAAAATTGATCCTTTGGCCAAAATGGGTTGGAGCTTTTTGAAGAAAACTTGTATCTCATGTGATCTTAACTATTGGATCCCCTCCAATCAATGTCGTGATGGTGTGGGATCCTTTTGGACTTGATCCAAGCTTGGGTAAGCTCAGATCAAGTGAGCAATGGCAGACGGACTTCATTCTCCCTCACTCACATGACATTAGATCATGCACCATCCATTGTGCATGATCAAAATGGATGGTCATGATTAGATCCACTAAATTAATCTAATTTAATCCTATTAATTTGAGGGATTAATCATAGCCATCTAATCTTAGATTAGATGGTGGATGAGAAAGCACATCCATCGTCGCCATGTAGGCATTAAGTTAGATAAGTTTTAAGTAGCCAATGCCCATGTGGAAAGCGCACATCAAAATGTGGCACCAATAGGATTGAGCAATTAAATCATTTTTAATGGATGAAACTTCTAAAATCTAAAAAATCATGTAGAAATAAAAATAATAATAAATACTCATTTTAAAGATATTTCGAGAATTAATTAAAAATGATCTTAACTAATTTTGAATACTAATTAAAGTTTATTTGAAAAATTTATTAATTTAATTTCTCCTTAATTACTTGATTCATGAATTCTAAATTTTGTGAGTTTATTTAATGTGATGGCCTCTGCATCCCATGATTTTCATGGGATTTATTGCTAACTTAATTAGGAGATTTTACTAATTAAACCTAACTACTCTTTTAAGTCAATTAATGATTAATTAATCCCATGAATAGCAACAAATTGGTTAATTAAGTTTATTAATCATTGTTCAACAGTAAGTGAACTAAGGAATAGGGTTGGGACCCCATTCCCTAAGTTCATTTCACCCTTTTTTTAAAATGAAATTAATTAAGATTTAACTAATTAATTAAATCACTTAATCAAATTGAAATCATAATCACATAAGACCTTAATTAATTAAATCATGGGTAGATCTTTAGGTGTTTAATAACCTAAAAAAGTTTGATGAAATTATGGTTAGTCCACATGTGTGGGAAAACCATAAGAGTAATTAATTAAGTTCCTTAATCTAACTAACTATTAATCATAAGCCATTAGGCCCCTTTTATTTCCTAGGATTATTGCAAGTTTATTTTCCATGCATATCATGTTGGCTTATAATTATTTAGTTAATTACTTTAAGGTGACATAGGTAAGGGTAATTAATTCTTCTAATTAAGGGTTCAACTTAATTAACCCATAAAATCAACTTAATTACATTTCCTTAAATTAAATCAAATCACTAATGTGGAAATGGGTTTAAAATAACAAGTGATGATTTCTCTTCTCCTCTTTAAATCAAATCAAATGCAAACTTAATTAATAAAGAAGCTTTGGTTTTTTTAAATAATTTTATTTGATTTGATTATCTTTAAGAACTAGTTTGGTTGAATGAATGACATGCTTATATTTGATTATCCTCTTTCCAATCATGTTAAATTTGGTATGTCATTTGAATTCAATCCATCTTTTCAAAATCAAGTAAAATAAAATGGATTTTCTTGTAAGCTTGCATGTGTTGATTTAATTTAATATATGTGGCTATTATTACTATTAAATCCAAATGTATCTTTCAAAAGCTTATAACTGAATAATAATATGTGTTATGATGCAAATTATAAATACATAAGAAATGCATGTGTTTATAGCTTAGGTGTATGAATGTTGAGTTCTCTTTCCTCTATTCATGTGTTGATTTATATAAGATGGAATGGTAATGGGTATATAGTCTGGACATCCTGGGAACACAAGACTTTAGCTAGCCCCAAGGAGGTCATTTGATTACCTCACTTCCCTAGTTTAACAATGACACATACCCATTTGATTTCATTCTTATGTATTTCAACATTAGAATTAGGATAGTGTTTTAATTCATATATATAAATGATTCAATAAAAAAAATATACAATCTTTGCATGGTTTTGGTTCTCTCATTTATGTATACATCCATGTGTGTCCAAGAAAATCAAATATATAGTTTGGACGTCCCAGGAATATGAGGCTTTAGTTAGCCCCAAGGAGGTCATTTGATTACCTCACATTCCTAGTTTAACAATGACATGTACTTTACTATATCTTTGTACATGCATATGTATATGTGATTAGTGAATGAAAATCCCATTTTACATTAAAATTTCATGCATTCATAATTGACTAAGTGGTTGAATTAATTAGCCATATGATTTGGAGCTTACTTTTTATGTTCATGTATAAAAATTTACATATGTTTGAATGCAAATGGGTATATAGTCTGGACATCCTTAGAATACTAGGCTTTAGCTAGCTTCAAGGAGGTCATTTGATTACCTCACTTCCCAGGTTTAACAATGACACATGCCTATTAATTTCATTCTTATTTCATTTTGTATGAGAATTTGGATAATGTTTTAAATTAAGATGTTTAAATAATTCATTCAAATAAAATATAAATTCTAAAAATACACATACATTCATCATTTAAGTGTGCTAAAATATGTTCCATGTATAGATACACTTAGGATTAAATCATAAGCATGTTACATGTGATGGAAGGATTATTTAATATATGTCATGTGGTAGTAATTCAATTAAATTAAACTTAAGATGCCTTTCATTTTGAATAGGATTATTTAAAGTGAACCTAAACTTAAGATTAATTAAATCATTTAATAAGCGATTCAATAAAGGGAACTAAATAAAAATAATATACTTTAGAAAGTGACTTAAGGTAGGGATGAAAGAGGGCAATCCTTTTTTCCTCTCTTTATACCACCTAGTTGTTAAGTGTAATCAAACGAAACAAAAGAAAACACAAATTAAAATTCTCAAATCAATTAAACTACTTCATGTGAAATCAACCTTTCATGTTAAATTGAATTCTTCTATACATAGAAAATACAACATTAATGCCTAATAAGACTTACCACACAAACCTTAATATACACATTAGAATTAAGTCACCACTTCTAGCTCTAAGCTAGGATAGTGTTTGATGTGTATGTTTTCTTTCATGATGTATTATTTTAGATTGGTTGTTAAGGTGTATGCTTCATAGATTAGATTATAGAATATTAGCCTAATCATAATCTCTGTAGGTGATTATGCTTAAGGAATGCTTAAAAATAAATGTGAATGCTCTTTTTGCAGGTTGCTTAAATCCTTAAGCATAATGAAAGTTAGGACATGTGGGCTTAGTTACCCATGTGTAGGGTAAGTCCAAATTATAAATACAACTTGGGATTATTTGTATATTTATTTAACCTATATTTTGTGTAGTTAGATTTTCTTTTCCCACATAAGTATTTTTACAATAGGAATTAGGATTAGTATGGGGATTAGGATGAGCAAAGTGGCTAGAAGGCTTTATCCCTGGGTGCCTGATGCCCTTGAAGCAAGCACCATCCAAATCAAAGAAGGAACCAAATAAAAAATGGAGATATGAAGAAAGAAGACCTCATAGCATTTAATACAATTATAATTATTCTTTCATATTCAGTTGTATAAGGGTAGAGCTACCCATCTTTTCTCTTTCGGGTATGGTAGTACCCGATCACCCCCTTTTATTCTTTTATGATAGTTTATATAATTGTTTGATGTTATGTTTACATTGTGCATTAGGATGGCATGCTTTTCATAGTTTCTTAAGTGATTGATGCTTTAATGTGTAGCTTGGATACGATTAGGCTCTTTGGATAAAATAAACTTTTCTACCTAACTAATCACTCATAACTAAATTTTAAACAACTCATAACCTCATCATAAAGCCTAAGACATAAATAAGATAATTAAAAGATCTAGAAACCTCTTAGCTGTATGGTTGTATGTTTCAAATCATGCATACATATTCTTTCTCTCTTGAACATGAAGGATCTCCATCCTTGCACGATAAAGGAATGCTTGACCTTTGTGGGCATCCCTTGTGGTGGAGAACACCTTCTTCTAGCTGATTTGACCCATAACCTATTTCATCATGCATTTAGGCATAAGAAATCCTAAAGCCTCTATCAAAATGATGTGTCTAAAATGAAATAAAATTTGAAAAGATTTTGTATCTATAGATTAATTCATCTGCTCATACCACTCATGCTCTATTATCTTAGGGAGTGTGTTTAGGACTTTAGTCTCTTTCTAATTAAATAAGTTCCCTAACTATTTTACAATTCATAAGATCAAACTACATGGTTTTAAAATCATAGGAGTTAGATGGCGGCCACCTGTGGTTATAAGTCAGAAGTCATACAATTTGTTCTCTCTGGGAGGTAAACCCTTATGTCCACATCACTTAGATTTAGGTCATGCTAAAGCTCCCTAGATTTAAGATCTGAGGTAGCTATTTCCTTCAAGCTACAATCATAAATTCTCACTCCTTAAGCATTCCAACAATCTTGTGTTGGTTGATTATAAGCCCTAGTAATCTAATTAAATTTCAACTCAAAATATATAAATCTCCTCAACTTCAAAATTATAAAGCCCAACCATAGGATTGATTTAAATGCTCACTAGGATTCCTAGTATCACGAGCATATCCTACTTATTTCATTTGAATTCCAAACATAAGTCTTCTTCTTGAGCTTTCCAAATTGATTTTCCAAATACAACCAATCTTTTGATACCTAACCTTGAAATCATTGGAGATGATAATTGTCTACTTTAATCGAGAGTATTCTAAAGAAATTTCTTTTCCTAAGATGTAATTAACTATGGAGGCTTGCCTCCATATGAAACTTAAGAACCTAGTTTAACATAAACCCTACTTTATTCGTCCATATAATGTAGGAGAAAAATCTCTCATACATTCGAAGACACATCATGCCTTAGAAGTCCTTATTACATGATTAGGTCAATTATAGGGTGATGCCTCTATCTTTTGAGATAGTACATCATACCTCAAGGGTTCGTAGACTCATAATGTTGATTGATACACCAGGTCAACCAAAACTTTGGATATCAGACGCCAACATCCACTATAATGTAATGAGGCGATTATGCTCAGTCATCCCTAAGAGTAAGTCTTCATCATTGAATGTAACTCTTAAGATGTCCTTCGAGTGGCATGCCTCCTCTTTAGTACTGGTCAACTAAGGTAAGCATATATCTAGGTCAAGTAAGGCCTTGATTAGAGATTTCCTTATCTCTTTGGATAAGATAAGGGCAATTGCTTAACTTCAAAAAACTTTCTAAGGTGAGCTAGGGTATAATCAACTCGCTTGGTCCTCCACAAGCATATCCATGGGTGGAGCATCCTATGGAGGGGTTATCTGCTCACTGGAACCAATGACTTGATTACCCTTATCCTGAGGTGCTACCTTAGGAGGTAGAACTTTGCCACTATGTAAGTTGACTTTAGTGATTTCTTAGAATGATGAGCTTGTTGAAAGTTTTACCTTCTTATCGGGCATACCTACAACTTCTCCTATGGCATCCTTATAGTTAGTTGACTCCAAGTCAATCTCAAGAGGTGGACCTATTTAGAGAAGGATAGTCTGACTATAAATTAGAAAAAAATGATTAGAACTACTAGAGCTATTATTTTTATTTAGACTTGGAGAGCTTTCAATAGGAATAAAATCAAGAGCATCAGAAGTGGACAATATCTAAGTAGAATTAGCTTTCTTCATTAATTTATTTTGGGTAGAGGCACACATGAAAATCAAGTAAAATAAGTGAGTAAGGATTTAGTGCCCTTATCTCAGATACAGCTTCTACAGAGAAGAGGAGCTAGAAGAGGTGGTATTTGTAACGGTGTAGGAAGTATTTGACTCAATGCACTTTTGGACTATCTCGGCAAGTATGGTGAGTCTCGGTGGGCTGTCACCCTCCCCGATTTGTCCTTTGCAACTAGCAAACATTCCTTGGTGTTGGAGGTTTGAGCTACTTTAGGCACTTGCAAGGGAAGCTTCTTGATCTTAGAAATGATCTTCATAGAGGTTCAGAATAAGGAGACATCCTAACCTTCTTTTATCTTACGAGGATTGCAAGTATCCCAATTATTACCTAACTAGATGGTTATTCAAATAAGTATTCCTTAGGGATAACTATGGCTCTCAACTTGTATGCTCAAGCTAGTCCTTAAAAGTGATACAATCCTCAAGACATGGGCCTAACATGCATGGTAAGGGAAATAGCTGGATCATCGCTCTTGCTCACTTCTTGCCTCTAGGCTCTAGTAAATGAAAGTCAAGTTTCTTTAAGAGATCCTTAAATATTTTCTAATTACATCCCTCTTGCATGAATAAGGCTTATTCAATATATCAAAGAGTAGGAAAGTAGCTACCTAATGGATATGAATACCGCTATTGGGTAGTCAGGTGGTGGAAATGGTCATCAGGTCTGCGATGGCTATGATGAGGTGGTGGAAGAGGAGGTGGCAAAAGAGGTCGCTAAGCTCGTAGTCTCATAGTGAAGTCGGCCGACGCTTCTCTCATCCACACAATAACCCTCGACTTCTTCTTAAACACCTTCTGCGGCTTGGGCCTAAATGATTGGTCGGGAAAGGGGAACTATTTAGCTTCCTCTTGTAGGCTAGCCACATTATTGATTAATTTATCGAATGCTTTGATGGTAAACTCCTTAAGCATGAAGGCGACCGGGGAATGGATATTCTTTAGAAGAATCTTAATGGCATGCTATTCGGACAGTGTAGTTTGCATTTCATGCTTAGGTTGCACCACTTGAGAATGTAATCAACAAAGGACTCGTTGAGTTTCTATTTCTCTACAATGATGTCACCTACAATCACTCTCTACTAAGATCCAACAAACCTCTTGATGAAGAGGTGCTCCAACTCAGTAAAAGCCTTCACCAAATCGTTGGACAGTTCAGTGCACCAATCAAATGCAACACCTAACAGACTGCTAATGAAAAGGTGGAAGAGGCCAACGACAATGTAATACTAGCTCTAAAGTGTGCAATGTGGGTTCATGCCATCAAAAAATCTTGAAGGATGGTGGCACAAAACCCTAAATAAAATATAAACTAAATAAAAACCTAAACCTAAGAAACCAAAAAAATAAATAAAAAATAAAACCTAAATCCTAAAATAAAAAAAATCTAAACCTAAAATAAATGAATTAAAATAAACATAAACCTAAACTAAAATAAACTAAACTAAAATAAATAAAACCTAAACCTAAACCCTAAACAAAATAAAATAAAATAAAATAACCTAAACCAAACAAAAAAAATAAACTAAAATTAACATAAAATAAAACCTAAACCTAAACCTAAAAAATAAAATAAAAACTTAAAAAAAATAAAAAAAATAAAAAAATAAAACCTAAACCTAAAAATAAAATAAAAATAAAATAAAACTAAAAAAATAAACATAAACTTAAACCTAAACCTAAAAAATAAACTAAAATAAAAAAAATCTAAACTAAAATAAATAGAACAAAAATAAATAAACTAACCAAAATAATAATAAAAAATAAATTTAAATAAAAATAAAAAATAAATATAACTATAATAAATACAAAATAAATTAAATAAACCTAAAACTCCTCGTTTGCTTAATTAAAAAAACCCTGTAAACCCTAAACCTGAAATCCTAAACCCTAAACCCAAAACAATAAATCCTAAACCCTAAACGATAAAACTAACCCTAAACCTTAAACCCTAAACCTACAACCATAAACCCTAAAACCTAAACCCTAAACCCTTTAAAAACCCTAAACCCAAAAAAATCCAAAACCATAAACCATAAATAACCTTAAACCTAAATCATAAACCCTAAACCCTAAACCCTAAACCCTAGCCCTAACCTTAAACCCTAAACCCTAAACCATAAACCCTAAAACCCGAAACCCTAAACTAACCCTAAACCTTAAACCATAAACCTTAAAGCCTAAACCCTAAACCCTAAACTAACCCTAAATCCTTAGCTAACCCTAAACCCTAAACCCTAAAACTAAAAAACCCTAAACACTAAACCCTAAATCCTAAACCCTAAACCCTAACAATAAATCCTAAACCCTAAAACCATAAACCCAAAAACCCTAAACCTTAAACCATAAACCCAAAACCCTAAAACCTGAAAAACCTAAACCTAAACCGAAACCAAACAAAACCTAAAAATAAAATAAATAAAAAACCTAAATAAAATAAAATAAATAAAAAACGTAAATAAAATAAAATAATAAAATAAAATAAAACCTGAACTAAAACCTAAACTTAAACCTAAATATTAAATAAAATAAACTAATAAAAATAAATTAAAATAAAATAAATAATAACCTAAAAACTAAAAAAATAAAATAAACCTAGGAATAAAAAAAAACCTAAATAAAATAAAATAACTAAAATAAATAGAATAAACCTAAAATAAAATAAAATAAAACTAAAAAAAAATGTAACCCAAAAAAATAAACCTTGAAATAAAACCTAAAATAAATAAAAATAAAATAAAAACCCTAAATTAAAATAAACTTAAAACTAAAATAAAAATGTAAAATAAACCTAAACCTAAACTAAATTAAATAAAACCTAAACCTAATACTAAAATAAACTAAACTTAAACCTAAACTTAAATTAAATTAAATAAAATAATCTAAAAATAAACCCAAACCTAAACTAAAAAAAGAAAACCTAAAAATAAACCTAAATTAAAAACCTAAAACCTAAACCTAAAATAATAAAATAAAACCTAAACCTAAAAAAATAAAAAATAAAACCAAAACATATAAAATAAAATAAAATAAAACTTAACTAAAAAATAAACCTAAACCAAAAAATAAACTAAAATAAAAATCCAAACATAAAATAATTAAACCTAAAGTAACTAAATAAATTAAAAAAATAAAGATAAACCCTAAAACATAATAAACCTAAACCTAAACCTAAAGCATAAGAATGGTGAGCCTTAATGATAGGAACATCACCATCAACCAGGCTCAGTCTAGATCTAGCGGTGGAGGCAAAGGTGGAGGCGGCGATTATCACAATGGTGGAGGGGGATCTGGAGGTGCTGGTGGATATGGAGGTGGCAGTCAGAGCCGTGGTGGTTATGGACGCGGACGGAGGTTACAATCGTGGTGACGGCGGAGGTGGATCCAGCTACTCAAGAGGCTGAGGTGGTTCTAATGGGAACTGGAGAAACTAAAGAATGACCGATCGGATCTACTGCTAAAGGAAATATGTCTTTACAATAGAGGCAATTCTAGTTATCTAAGGTTTTTTATTTGCTCTATGCATTCTCATTTTTTATCTATGTTATCGCTTATGTCTTAGAAAATTTGTGTGTTACTTGGTTGATGAAATTGAAAAGCAGAATTGCTGAATATGAATTTGTTCTCTAAAAAAAATAAAAACCCTAAACCCTAAACTAAAACTAACTCAAACAAAAACCTAAACCCTAAACCCTAAACCCTAAACCCTAAAACCATAAACCCTAAACCCTAAAACCTAAACCATAAACCCAAAACTAAAAAAAAAAACTTTACATTCTAAACCTCTAACCCGAAACCCTAAACCCTAAACTCTAAATTAACCCTAAACCCTAAACCCGAAACCCTAAAATGCTAAAAACCTACATGAAAATAAATAAACCAAAAATAAATAAACTAAACTAAATAAAAATAAAAATAAACCTAAATAAAAATAAAAAATAAACTAAACTAAAATAAATAAAAAATTAACTAAATAAACTTAAACCTACCTCTTGACTTAATTTTTTTAAAAAAACTCTAATCCTAAACCCTAAATCGCAAACCCTAAACCTTAAACCCTAAATCATAAACCTAAACCTACAACCCCATGCCCTGAACCCCAAACCCTAAACCCTAATCCCCAAACCCTAAAAACCTAAAAACCTAAACCTAAACTAAATAAAACCTAAAATTAAAATAAATAAAAAAACTTAAACCTAAATAAAGAAAATTAAAATAAAATAAAACTAAAAAACTAAACATAAATGTAAACCTAAACCTAAACCTACAAATAAAATAAAACAAAAATAAAAACTAAACTAAAATAAATAAATAAATACCTAAACTGAACTAAAAAAAATAAACCTAAAAATAAAAAACCTAAATAAAATAAAAACTGAACAAAAAATAAAAATAAAGTAAACTTAAAATAAAACAAAATAAAAACTAAATAAAAACCTAAACCTAAAATATGAACCTAAAAATAAAACTTAAAAATAAAAAAAAACTAAAAAAAAACCTAAACCTAAAATAAATAAAATAAAATAAACCTAAACATAAACTAAAATAAACTATTCTAAAATAAATAAAACTTAAACCTAAACCAAAAATAAAGTAAACCTAAATCCTATACTAAATAAAATAAAAAAACTAAAAAAACCAAAACCTAAAGTAAAAAATAAAACCTAAAATAAAAACCTTAAACCATAACCTTAAATAATAAAACAAAAACCTAAACAAAAACCTAAAAAAAAAAAAAAACTTAAACCTAAAAAATAAAATGAAAATAAAACTAAACTAAAAAATAAACCTAAACCTAATAAATAAACTAAAATAAAAATTCTAAACTTAAATAAATATACCTAAAATAATAAACTAAACTAAATTAAAATATAAAATATAAATAAATAAAAATAAAAAATAAAATGAAATACATTAAATAAAAAAATAAACAAATTAAACTAAAATAACCTAAACTATAATTTTTTTTTTTTAAAATCCTAAACTTTAAACCTAAACCTAAACCCTAAATCCTAAACCCTAAAACCCAAAACAAAACCCTAAACCCTAAAACTAAGCTAAACTCATAAAACATAATCCCAAACAATAACCTAACCATAAACCTTAAATAACTAAATCCTAAACCCTAAACCCTAAACCTAAAACCCTAAACCCAAAACCCTAAACCCTAAACCAAAAATCATAAACCAAATCTAAAACTAAACCCTAAACTAACTAACCCTAAACAAATATAAACCTAAACCCTAAACTTAAAACCCTAAACCTAAACTAAAACCCTAAAACCCAAAATATAAACCTAAACCCTAAACTAAAACCTAAACTCTAAACCCTAAATCCCAAACCCTAAACCTAAAACCTAAACTTAAACCCTAAATCCCAAAACCCTAAACCCTAAACCCTAAATTAATTAACCTTAAGCCTTAAACCCTAAACCCTAAAAAGCTAAAAACCTAAACTAAAATAAATAAACAAAAAAATAAATGAACTAAATTAAATAAAAATAAAAATAACCTAAATCGAAATAAAAATAAATAAAATAAAAGAAATAAATAAATAAATAAAATAAACCTAAACCTACCCCTTGACTTAATTTTAAAAAATAAATAAACAAAAATAAAATAAAATAAACCCTAATCCTAAACCCTAAACACTAAACCCTAAAACCTACAACCCCAAACCTTAAACCATGAACCCCAAACCCAAAACCTTAAACCTTAGACCCTAATCCCTAAACCCTAAAAACCTAAAAACCTAAACCTAAACAAAATAAAACCTAAAAATAAAATAAATAAAAACCCAAGCCTAAATAAATTAAAATAAAATAAAAACCTAAACTAAAACCTAAACTTAAAAATAAAATACAATAAAAAATAAAAACTAAACTAAAATAAAATAAATAAAAATCTAAACTAAATAAAATAAAATAAAATAAACCTAAAAATTAAAAAAATTAAAAAACAAAAACTAAACAAAACATAAAAATAAAATAAAATAAAAACTTAAACCTAAAATAAAACCTAAAATATAAACCTAAAAATAAAACCTAAAAAAAACCTAAATCTTAAACTTACAAAAAAAAACCTAAACCTAAAATAAATAAAATAAAATAAATTTAAACCTAAAATAAAATAAACTTAACTAAAATAAATAAAACCTAAACCTAAACCTAAAATAAACTAAACCTAAACCCTAAACTAAATAAAATAAAATAAACTAGAAAAACACCTAAACCTAAACTAAACAATAAAACCTAAAAATAAATCTAAAAGAAAAACCTAAAACCTAAAGCTAAAAAAATAAATTAAAACCCAAACCTAAACCTAAAAAATAAAATAAAAATAAAACTAAACTAAAAAATAAACATAATCCTAAACTTAAACCTAAAAAATAAACTAAAACAAAAAAGCTAAACTTAAATAAATAAACCTAAAATAAACTAAATAAAAGAGGAAATTAACCTAAATAAAAATACAAAATCAAAAAACTAAAATAAGTAAAATATAAAATAAATAAACTAAAAAAACATAAACTCCAAAACCTTAAACCCTAAACCTTAAACCCTAAGCCCTAAACCCTAAACTGTAAACCTGAAACCCTAAAAAGCAACTTACAACCCTAAACCTACAACCCTAAACCATAAACCCTAAATAATCCTAAATCTTAAACTGTAAACCCTAAACCCTAAACCCTAAACTAACCCTAAACCCTAAACCCTAAATCGAAACCCTAACCCTAAATGCTAAAACCCAAACCCTAAACCCTAAAATCCTGAACTCTAAACCCTAAACTAACCTCAAATAATAAACCCTAAACCCTAAAAACTTTAAACCCTAAACTCAAAACCCTAAACCCTAAACCCTAAGACCTAAAATAAAACCCTAAAGCCAAAACACTAAACCCTAAACCCTAAACCCTAAATCCTAACCCTAAACACTAAACCATAAAACCCTAATCCCTAAAACCCTAAACCCTAAAACCTTAATCCAAAAACCTTAAACCCTAAGCTCTAAACCCTAAATCTTAACAACCTAAAAATAAAATAAATAAAAAAACTTAAACCTAAATAAAATAAAAAAATAAAATAAATTAAAAACTTAAACCTAAACCTTACGATAAAAAAAAATAAAAAAAAAAATAAACAAACATAAAATAAATAAAACCTTAAACTTAATTTAAAAAAATAAAATAAATCTAAGAATAAAAAACCTAAATAAAATTAAAACTAAACGTAAAATAAAAATAAAATAAACCTAAAATAAAATAAAAACTAAACAAAAACCTAAACCTAAAAATAAATAAAAATTAAAACCCAAACCCTAAACTAAAAAGAAAAACTAAGCCTAAAAAAAATAAACCTAAACCTAAACTAAAATAAACTAAACTAAAATAAATAAAACCTAAACCTAAACCTAAACCCTAAACTAAATAAAATAAAATAAACTAAACATAAACCTAAGCCTAAACTAAAAAATAAAACATAAAAGTAAACCTAAAATAAAAACCTAAAACCTAAACCCTAAACCCTAAACCCTAAAAAGCTAAAAACCTAAACTAAACTAAATAAAACCTAAAAATAAAAGAAATACAAAATTAAAATGAAAACTAAAAAAAACATAAACCTAAAATATAAACCTAAAAATAAATAAAAAATAAAACCTAAACCTTAAACTAGAAAAAAAACCTAAAACTAAAATAAAGTAAAAAAAAATATTCCTAAACCTAAACTAAATAAAATACACTAAATTAAAATAAAAAATAAACTTAAATAAAAATAAAAAGTAAAATAAATAAAAAATTAACTAAATAAACTAAAAAAACCCTAACTTGTTTGTTTACCTACAACAACAACAACAAAAACAACTATAAGACTTTATCCCACTAAATGGGGTCAGCTACATGAATTGTTCATCTCTATTGTGACCTATTATGTGTCAGATTCTCATTTAATTCAAGTATAGTAAGGTCATTTTTATACATCTTAACAAAGTCTTTTAGGTCTACCTCTACCTTTCTTAACATAAGGTAAATCTAATTCATCTACTCTCCTAACCGAGTCATCGGACGGCTGATGCTTTAGGTGTCCAAACCATCTAAGGTGACTCTCTCTAATTTTATTTGCCACTGGAGCTACTCCAACTTTTTCCCAAACATACTCATTTCATATTTTATCTCTAAGAGGAAAGCCACTCATTCATTTAAGCATCCTTATCTCTGTAACACATAACTTATTCTAATTCTTCTCTTTATTGGCCAACATTCTGCACCTTAAGTCATTGCAAGTCTTACCACCATCTTATAAAATTTTTCCTTAAGTTTAAGTGGAACTTTTTGATCACACAACAAGGCAGATGCATTTCTCCACTTCAACCATCCAACTTAAATTCTAATAATAACATCTCCATTTATTTCACCATCATTTTCACAGAGCCTAAATATCTAAATCACACACTCTTATTAATGACTTGTTCACCTAATGTCACAACACTACCACTAGAACTTCTACAACTAAAATTACACTCCATATATTTAGAATTAGATCTACTTAAACAAATACCTTTAGACTTCCATGTTGACCTCCATAATTCAAGTTTCTCTTGGACTCCCTCTCTAGTCTTATCAACAAGAAGAATGTCATCAACAAAAAGCATACACAAAGGTACATCTTCCTACATATTCCTAGTAAGGGCTTAAAGTTGATTCTTGATGTAATCCAACTGAAATAGGAAAATATTTTATCAATCCTCATTGTGTGTAATACACAAGTAATTTTACTTATCCTTAATGACTTGAATATAGCCAATATTAACTCATTTTTGTTCTAGAACTTTCCAAAGAACATCTCTTAAAACTTTATCATAAGCTTTATCTAAATCAATAAATATCATATGTAGATCCTTTGTACTTTCTCTATACTTCTCCATCAAACCTCTTAATAAATGTATAACATCCATAGTAGATCTACCTGACTGATTGTGAGAAATGTTTGTATCACATCATAACCTATGCTTAGTTACTCTCTCCCATAATTTTAATGTATCACACATTAACTTAATTATTCTATAATTTGCACATTCTTGTGCATCACCTTTATTCTTAAATATAGGAACCAACAAACTCTTTTTACACTCATCTAGCATCCTTTTAGTCGTTAAAATAACATTAAAAAGATTTGTAAGCCAAGAAATTCTTTGATCTCCTAAACATTTCCACACTTCTATTAGAATATCATCGGGTCCTACTGTTTTTCCATTTTGATTCTCCAAGCACATTTTTAGCAACTTGCTTAATTTCACTTGCTACTTTTTTCCACACAACATTAGCTTCCTTATGAACATCCCAAATTCTAAGCTCTTGTAGCTTGCTCTTAAAAATATTTTTATTTGTGTTCTTTAAGTGTCCCCATCTAATCCTAGGATAATAATTTGATTTATTTTTCCTCTTACAATCTTTCATCTAAAATCAAACTAACAATTGATGGGTACTTAAACTTTAACTTGGAATGACCTCTTACAATCTAAATGATCTATTTTTCTTATCAAAAAATAATCAATCTGTTTTATTAGATCCATTTTATAAGTAACAATATGTTCATCTCTTTTCTTATATAAAGTATTAGCAACTACAAAATCATAAGCTAAGGAAAAATCTAATATAGTCCTACCTTCTTCATTAGTCACTCCAAATCCATAACCACCATGAATACTTTTAAAATCTTCTACCCCTCTACCAACATGTCCTTTTAAATCTCCTCCAATAAATACTTTTTCTTCAAGAGGTATCTTTTGTATTAATCCCTCTAATTCATTCAAAAAAAAAATGAATAAGTAAACCCTAAACTGGTTTACTTAATTTTAAAAAAAAAAACCCTAAACCCTACAATCCTAAACCATAAACCTTAAATTATCCCAAATCCTAAACCCTAAACCCTAAGCCCTAAAATAACTCAAACCCTAAGCTAAACATAAACCCTAGACCCTAAACCCTAAACCCTAAATCCTAAAACCTAAACCCAAAATCCCTAAACCATAAAACCCTAAACCCTAAACCCTAAACCCTAAACCTTAAAACCTAAGCCCTAAAACTTAAACACTAAACCCAAAAAAAACCCCTAAACATTAAAACCTAAATCCCAAACCCTAAACCTAAACCCTAAACCCTAAATTAACCCTAAACCCTAAACCCTAAAAAGCAAAAAACCTAAACTAAAATAAATAAACCTAAAATGAATAAACTAAACTAAATAAAAATAATAATAATAAATCAAAATAAAAAAATAAAGTAAACTAAAATAAATAAAAAATAAACAAAATTAACCTAAACCTACCACTTGACTTAATTTAAAAAAATTTAAAAAAATAAATATAATAAAAAATGCTAAACCACCCTAAACCCTAAACCCTAAAACTTATAACCCCAAACCTTAAACCTTACACCCCAAACGCTAAACCTTAAACCCTAAACCCTAATCCCTAAACCCTAAAAACTTAGAAACCTAAACCAAAACTAAGTAAAACCTAAAAATAAAATAAATAAAAAAACCTAAACCTAAATAAAATAAAATAAAAATTATATAAAATAAAAACCTAAACTAAAACCTAAACCTAAACCAAAACCTAAACCTAAAATTAAAACTAAAATAAAATTAAAATATGAAAAATAAACAAAAAAAAAATAAAAACCTGAACTAAACTAAAAAAAAAAATAAACCAAAAGAACCTAAATAAAATAAAAACTAAACGAAAAATAAAAATAATAAACCTAAAATAAAATAAAATAAAAACTAAATAAACACCTAAACCTAAAATATAAATATAAAAATAAATAAAAAAATAAAACCTAAACCTTAAACATAAAAAAGATAAACCTAAATTTAAAATAAATAAAATAAAATAAACCTAAAACTAAAATGAAATAAATAAAACCTAAACGTAAACCTAAATTAAACTAGACTAAAACCCTAAATAAATAAAACAAAATAAATTACAAAAAACCTAAATCTAAACTAAAAAATAAAACCTACACCTAAAAATTAAAATAAAAACAAAACTAAACTAAAAAATAAATACAATCCTAAACTTAAACATAAAAAATAAACAAAAAAATCCTAAATTAAAATAAATAAACATAAATAAACTAAATAAAAAAATAAACCTAAATAAAAATAAAAAATGAAATAAACTAAAATAAATAAAAAATAAATTAAATAAACTAAATAAACTAAAAAAACCTAAACCTACTAGTTTACCTAATTAAAACAAAAAACCCACAAAACCTTAAACCCTAAACCCAAAACCATAAATCCTAAATCCTAAACCGTAAACCCTAAACCCTAAAACTAAGCCTAAACCTAGAACCATAAACATACAATCCTAAACCATAAACCCTAAATAACGCTAAATCCTAAACCTTAAACCCTAAACCCTAAAGCCTAAACCCAAAACCATAAACCTTAAACCCTAAACCCTAACCCTAAACACTAAATCATAAAACCCTAAACCCTAAACCCTAAACCCTAACACCTAAAAACCTAAACCTAAAGTAAATAAAACCTAAAAATAAAATAAATAAAAAACCTAAACCTAAATAAAATAGAAAATAAAATAAAAACCTAAACTAAAACATAAACCTAAATTGTAAAAAAAACTAAAATAAAATCAATAAAAACCTAAACTAAACTAAAAAATAAAATAAACCGAAGAACAAAAAACCAAAATAAAATAAAAACTAAATGTAAAATAAAAACTAAATCAAAAATTAAACCTCAAAAATAAACCTAAAAATAAATAGAAATTAAAACCAAAACCCTAAACTAAAAAGAAAAACTAAACCAAAATTAAAAATAAAATAATCAAAATAAACCTAAACCTAAACCTAAAATAAACTAAAAATAATCCTAAACCTAAACTAAAAAATAAAACTTGAAAAAAAATCTAAAGCTAAAAAAATAAATTAAAAACCTAAACCTAAACCTAAAATAAAAATTAAAACCTAAACTGAAAAAACAAAATAAAAATAAAACTAAACTAAACAATAAACATAAACCTAAACCTAAAAAATGAACTAAAATTAAATACCTAAATTAAAATAAATAAACCTAAAATACATGAAATAAACTAAATAAAATAAAAATAAACCTAAATAAAATAAAAATAAAATCTAAAATAAATAAAAATAAAAAATCTAAACCTATCTTACTAATTTAAAAAAACTTTAAAACTAAGATATAAAACCTAAACCCTAAACCCTAAACCCTAAACCTAATAACCCTAAACCTAAACCTAACTAAACCAAACTAATTAAAACCCTAAACCTAAATCTAACTAACCTAACCTTAAACTAATAAATCTAAACCTAAACTAATTTAACCTTAACTAAAACTAACCCTAAACTATAAGTCCTAAACCCTAAAAACCATAAACACTAAAGCCTAAACCCTAAACCCTAAACCCTAAACTAACCCTAAACCTTAAGCTAAACCTAAACCCTAAACTCAAAACCCAAAACCCCAAAAACCCTAAAGCCTAAACACTAAAGTCTAAACCATAAACCCTAAACCCTAACCTTAAGCACTAAACCCTAAAACCCTAAATGCTAAAACCCTAAAACCTTAACCTTAATCCCTAAACACTAAACCCTAAACTCTAAAACCAAAACCTAAACTAAAGTAAATGTAAAATAAAATAATAAATAAATAAACCTAAACTTAAACAAAATTAAAATAAAATAAAATAAACTAAACTAAAACTTAAACATAAACTTAAAATAAAATAAAAAAAATAAAATAAACTAAATAAAATAAATAAAACCTAAACTAAACTAAAAAAATAAAATAATCTCATGAATAAAAAACCTAAATAAAATAAAAACTAAACATTAAATAAAAATAAAATAAACTTAAAATAAAATAAAATATAAACTAAATAAAAACCTAAACCTAAAAAATAACCCTAAAATTAAACCATAAAATAAATAAAAAATAGAACCCAAATCTTAAATGAAAAGAAAAAATTAACATAAAATAAAAATAAAATAAACAAAATAAAATAAACCTAAACTTAAACTAAGTTAAACTAAACTAGAATAAATAAAACTTAAATCAAAACCTAAAATAAACTAAACATAAACCTAAAATAAACTAAACCTAAACCCTAAACTAAAAAATAAATAAACCTAAACTAAAAAATAAAACCTAAGAGTAAACCTAAAATTAAATCTTCAAACCTAAACCCTAAAAGCTAAACCCTAAAAAGCTAAAAGGCTAAACCTAAACTGAATAAAACCTAAATATAAAATAAATAAAAAAATCTATACAAAAATAAATTGAAACCTAAATAAAAAAATAAAACTAAAATAAAATAAAATTAAAACTAAATAAAAACCTAAACCTAAAATATAATCCTAAAAAAAAAAATAAAAAAAATAAAACTTAAACATTAAACTAAAAATAACCTAAACTTAAAAAAAATAAAATAAATAAACCTAAACCAAAAAATAAATAAAACCTAAACCTAAAAACTAAACCTAAACCCTAAACTAAATAAAATAAATAAACTAAATAAACCTAAACATAAATAAAAAACCATAAAATAAACCTAAAATAATACCTTAAACCTAAACCTAAAAAATAAAATGAAAACCTAAACCTAAACTTAAAAATAAAATAAAAAATTAAACTAAATAAAAAAATAAATGTAAACCTAAACCTAAACCAAATAAATAAATAAAAATAAAAAATTATAAACTAAAAAATGAATAAAATAAACTAATAAAACCTAAATAAAATGAAAACAAATAAAATAATAAATAAAAAATAAACTAAATAAATTAGAAAAAAACCTAAACCTAGTTAACCTAATTTTAAAAACAAAACCCTAAACCTTAAACCCTAAACCTAAACCCTAAATCCTAAACCCTAAACCCTAAAACTAAGCCCAAACATTAAATCGTAAACTTACAACCCTAAACCATAAACCCTAAATAACAATAAATCCAAAACCCTAAACCCTAATCCCTAAACTAACCCTAAACCCTAAACCCTAAACCTTAAACCCTAAACCCTAAACTAACCTTAAACCCTAAACCCTAAACCCTAAACCTTAAACCCTAAACCTAAACCCTAAACCTAAACCTAAACTAAACTAAAACTATAAACTCTAAACCTAACCCTAAATAAAGTTTTAAAGTTTAAACCTAAACCTAAACTAACTTAAACCCTGTTAAACTTAAACTATAAATCTAAACCCTAAACATTAAAGTAAACACTAAACCCTAAACCTAAACCCCTAAACCCCTATCCTAAACACTAAATCATAAAACCCTAAACCTAAAACCCTAAACCCTAAACCCTAAACCTTAAACCCTAAACCCTAAACCCTAACAACCTAAAAACCTAAATCAAAAGTAAATAAAACCTAAAAAATAAAATAAAGAAAAACTTAAACCTAAATAAAATAAAAAAATAAAAAATAAAACCTACTCTATAACCTAAACCTAAACATAAAATAAATAAATTAAAAAATAAAATAAACTAAAATAAATTAAATAAAAAAATCTAACTATACTAAAAATAAAAAACCTAAGAATAAAACCTAAATAAAATAAAACTAAACATAAAATAAAAAAAATTAACCTAGAATAAACCTAAAATAAATACTAAATTAAAACCTAAATCTAAAAAATAAACCTAAAAATAAATAAAACATAAAACCCAAATCCTAAACTAAAAAGAAAAACTAAACCTAAAATAAAATAAAATAAACCTAAACCTAAACTAAAATAAACTAAACTAAAATTAATAAAACCTAAACCTAAACCTAAAATAAACTAAACCTAAATGCTAAACTAAACAAAATAAAATAAACTAAAAATAAACCTAAACCTAAACTAAAATTATAACCTAAAAATAAACTAAATAAAAAAACTAAATAAAAATAAAATGATAACTAATTGAAAAAAAATAAAGTTAACAACAACAACAACAACAACAACAACAATAAGCCTTTATCCCATAAAGTGGGGTCAGCTACATGAATCCTTCGTCTCCATCGTGCCCTATTATGTGTCAAATTCTCATTTAATTCAAGTATACTAAGGTCATTTTTATACACCTTAACCAAGTCTTTTTAGGTCTACCTCTACCTTTCTTAAAATAAGGCAAATCTAATACATCTACTCTTCTAACTGGGGCATCAGACGATCGATGCTTTATTTGGCCTAACCATCTAAGGCGACTCTCTCAAATCTTATCTGCCATTAGAGCTATGCCAATTTTTTCCTGAACATACTCATTTCGCATTTTATCTTTAAGAATAAAGCCACTCATCCACCTGAGCATCCTCATCTCTGTAACACTTGACTTAGTCTTATGCTTCTTTTTTACTAGCCAACATTCTGCCCCATATGTCATTGTAGGTCTTACCATAATCTTATAAAATTTTCCCTTAAGTTTAAGAGGAACTTTTCAATCACACAACAAGCCAGATGCATTCCTCCACTTCAACCATCCAACTTGAATTCTACTAATAACATCCCCATCTATTTCACCATCATTTTGAATAATAGAGCCTAAATATCACTCACTCTTATTAATGACTTGTTCACCTAATGTCACAACACCCACTAGAACTTCTACAACTAAAATTACACTCCATATATTCTTTAGATCTACTTAAATGAAAACCTTTAGACTCTAATGTTGACCTCCATAATTCAAGTTTCTCTTGGACTCCATCTCTAGTCTTATCAACAAGAAGAATGCCATCAGCAAAAAGCATACACCAAGGTACATCTTGTAAATACTTAGTAAGAACATCCATAACTAAAGCAAAAAAGGTAAGGTCTTAAAGTTGATCCTTGATGAAATCCAACTGCAATAGGAAAATATTTTGTCAATCCTTCTTGTGTTTGGACACAAGTCTATTATACATATCCTTGACTTGAATATAACCAATATTAAACTTTTCTATTCTAGAACTCCAAAGAACATCACTTGAAACTTTATCATAAGCTTTCTCGAAATCAATAAATATCATATGTAGGTCCTCCCTACTTTCTCTATGCTTCTCTATCAAACCACTTAACAAATGTATAGCATCCATAGTAGATCTACTTGGCACGAAACCAAAAACCCTAAAAACCCTAAACTCTAAATCCTTAACACTAAACCCATAACCCAAAACCCTAAACCCTAAAACCCAAAACCCTAAACTCTAAACACTAAACCATAAACGCTAAACACAAAAAACCTAAACCTAAACTAAAAAGGCCTAAAAATAAAATAAATAAATAACCTAAAACTAAACAAAATAAAATAAAAACTTAAACTAAAACCTAAACCTAAAAATAAAATAAAAAATAAAATAAACAAATAAAATAAATAAAATAAATAAAAAATAAATAAACAAAGAATAAAACCTAAATAAAATAAAACTAAAAAATAAAATAAAATAAAATTATAAAAAATAAAATTAAATCTAAATATAAAGTTAAACCTAAAACATAAACCTTAAAATAAAACCTAAAAATAAATAAAAAATAAAACCTAAACCCTAAACCTAAAAAAATAAAAATAAACCAAATGAACCTAAACCTAAACCTAAACTAAAATAAACTAAACTAAAGTTAATAAAACCTAAACATAATCTTAATAAACTAACCCTTAACATAAACCTAAACTAAATAAAATAAAATAAACTAAAAATAAACCTAAACCTAAACTAAAAAATAAAACCTAAAAAAACTAAAATCAAAACATAAAACATAAACCTAAAAAATAAAATAAAAACATAAACCTAAACCTAAAAATAGAAAATAAAACCTCAACCTAAAAAATAAAATAAAAATAAAACTCAACTAAAAATTAAACCTAAACCTAGACCTAAACTTAAAAAATAAACTAAAATAAATAAACGTAAAATAAATAAATAAATATAAATAAAATTAAAAAATGGATCTACATAAAAATAAAAAATTATATAAATTAAAATAAATAAAAAACCATAAACCCTAAAACCTAACCCTACAACCCTAAAATCTAAACCCTAAACCCTAAGAAACCCTAAATCGTAAACCTTAAACCCTAACCCTAAACCTTAAACCCTAAAAGCATAAACCCTAAAACCCTAATACCTAAACTCTAAACCCTAAACCCTAAACCCGAAACCCTAAACCTAAACCTAAAGTAACTAAATAAATTAAAAAAAAAAACCTAAAGCCTAAAACATAATAAACCTAAACCTTAAGAATTTGGAAAACCTTGATGAAGAACATCACCATTAAGCTAAGTCCTAAATGGAGGTGAAGGCAGACGGCCGCTATCACAAGGTGGTGGGGATCGGGAGGTGTGGATATGGAAGGTGGTGGTCAGAAGGGTTATGGAGGTGAGAGGAGCCAAGGTTACAACCGTGGTGGTGATAGAGGGAGAGATCAAGAGATATGATGGTAGAACCCACTACTCAAGAGGCGGGGGTAGTTCTGATGGGAACTAGAGAAGAATGGCCAATTCAATCTACTACTTATGAAATAATGTTTTTATAGTAGAGAAGGTCTTAGATATCTAAGTTTTCTGAATTGCTCAATGGGTGCTTATTTTTGATCTATGTCATCACTTGTGTCTTAGAAAACTTAGCGTGTTACTTGGTTGATAAAATCAATAAGAAAAAATGTTGAATCTGAATTTATTCTTTGTTAAAAAAAAAAATCAAAAACCCTAAACCCTAAAATAAAACCTAAACCCAAAACCTAAAACCTAAAATGATACCCTAAACAAAAAAATCCAAAACCTAAACCCTAAACCCCCCTAAACACTAAACCCTAAACCCTAAACCCCAAAAAAAACCTAAATCCTAAAACCAAAAGCCTAAACTAAATAAAACCTAAAATAAAAAAGAATAAAAAACTAAACCAAAAAAAAAAAAATAAAAATGAAAACATAAATTAAAACCTAAACCTAAACCTAAACCTACAAAGAAAATAAAATAAGAAATAAAAACTAAACAAAAATAAAATAAATAAAAACCTAAACTAAACTAAAATATTAAAAAGTTAAATAAAATAAAAAACTAAACCTAAAATAAAAATAAAAAATAAACTTAAAATAAAAACTAAATAAAAATTTAAACCTAAATAAAAATCAAAAAATAAAACCAAATAATAATTAAAATAAAACCTAAACCTTAAACTAAAAAAAAACTTAAACCTATAATAAAGATAAAATAAAGCTAAACCTAAGGTAAAATAAACTAAACTCAAATAAGTAAAACCTAAACCTAAACCTAAAATAAAATAAACCTAAACCTAAACTAAAAAATAAATCCCAAAAGTAAACCTTAAAAAAACCTAAAACCTAAACCTAAAAAAATAAAATAAAAAGCTAAACCTAACCAAAAAATAAAAAATGAAACCTAAACCTAAATAAAAAATAAAAACAAAACTAAACTAAAAATAAACTTAAACCTAAAAAAAGAAAGTAAAATTAGAAACCTAAACTAAAATAAATAAAGTAAACTAAATAAAAATAAAAATAAAAAGTAAATAAAACTAAATAAAATTAAAACTACTAAACCCTAAATACTAAATACTAAACCATAAACCCTAAACCCTAAAATTAACTTTAAACCCAAAACCCTAAACTTACAGCCCAACACCTATAACCCTAAAAAACCCTAAACCCTAAACCCTAAACTAACCCTAAACCCTAAACCCTAAACCCAAAACCCTAACCCTAACTATGAAACCCTAAACCCTAAACCTTAAACCCTATAAACTAAACCTAAACCCTAAAACTCTAAACCTAAAGCTAAAGCCTAAATCTAAACCCTAAACCATAAACTAACTTAAACCCTAAGTGTAACCTAACCCCTAAACCCTAAACCCTAAAACCTTAAAGCCTAAACACTAAACCCTAAATCCTAAACCCTAAAGCTTAACCATAAACCCTAAACCTTAAAACCCTAAACCCTAAACCATAAACCCTAAAACTTAAACCTAACCCTGAACTAAATAAAATTTAAACATAAAATAAATAAAAAATCTAAACCTAAATAAAATAAAATAAAACTTAAAGTAAAATCTAAACCTAAACTTAAAAAGAAAATAAAATAAAAAATAAAAATAAACTAAAATAAAAAATGAAAAACATAAACTAAACTAGAAAATAAAATTAACCTAAGAATTAAAACCTTAATAAAATAAAAACTAAATGTAAAATAAAAATAAACCTAAAATATAAAAAAAATAAAACTAAATAAGAACCTAAACCTAAAAATAAACCTAATAAAAAAATAAAAAAATAAAACATAAACCTAAACTAAAAAAACCTAAACCTAAAATAAAATAAAATAAACCTAAACTAACCTAAAAAAAAACTAAACCTAAACCTAAAAATAAACTAAATAAAATAAACTAAAAAATAAACCTAAACTAAACTAAAAATAAACCTAAAAATAAAAATAAACCTAAAACCTAAACAAAAAAAATATATAAAAAAACCTAAACCTAAACTAAAAAAATAAAATAAAACCTAAAAAAAAATAAATAAAACTCAACTAAAAAATAAACCTAAACCTAAACCTAAACCTAAAAAATAAACTAAAATAAAAATCTTAAACTAAAGTAAATAAACCTAAAATAAATAAACTAAACTAAATAAAAGTAAAAATTAACCTAAATAAAAAAAATAAAATAAACTAAATAAAAAAATAAACTAAATAAACCTAAACCTACCATTTTACTTAATTAAAAAAAAAATCCCTAAACCCTAAATCCTAAACCCTAAAACCTAAACCCTAAACCTACAACCCTAAACCCAAAACCCTAAACCCAAAACCCTAAACCCTGAACCCTAATCCTAAACCCTAAACCCTAAAAGCATAAAGCCTACAACCCTAAATCCTAAACCCTAAACCCTAAGCCCTAAACCCTAAATCATGCACCCTAAACCCTAAACCCTAAACCCTAAACCCTAACCCTAAACGTTAAACCTTGAACGCTAAACCTAAACATAAACTAAGGAAATAAATTAAAAATAAACCTAAATCCTAAAACCTAATAAACCTAAACCTAAACTTAAACCGTAAGAATAGAAAAAACATTGATGGAAGGAACATCAGCATCAACTAGTCAGTCTAGATCCGCCAAGGTAAGGAAGATGCATGATTATTGCAAGTATGGGGATGGAGATGTGGATATGGAGGTTGTGGGAAGTGGTGGTTATGAAGGGGGAGGAGCATTGAAGGTTACAATCTGGTGGTGGTGGAGGGAGAGATCAGGGATATGACTGGATCCCGCCACTCTGAGGCCATGCTTTGATGGAATTGGAGAAACCATAGAACGTCAATTTGATCTACCGCTATGGAACTGCTTTATAGTAGAGAGACGATTCTAGTAATCTAGGTTTTGATTAGCTATGTGTGCTCAATTTTATCTTTACATTGCTTGTCTCTTAGAAAACTCATGTTGATAAAATCAAAAGAAGAAATGTTGAATCTAAATTTGTTTTGTGTTAAAAAAACCCTAAACCTTAAACCCTAAACTAAAACCTGAACCTTAAACCTTAAACCTAAACCCTAAACCCTAAACCCTAAAAAACCACCCTAAACCCCAAACCCTAACCCTAAATCTTAAACTGTAAGAGCTATAAGCATAAAACCTAAACCCTAAATCCTAAACCCTAAACTCCAAACACTAAACCCCAAACCCTAAACCCTAAACCCTAAACCCTAAAAAAGCTAAAACATAATCCTAAACTAAAATAAAACCTAACAATAAATTAAATTAAATAAAAACCTAAACAAAATAAAATAATAAAATATATAATAAACCTAAACCTAAAAAAATAAATATATAATAAAAATTAAACTAAATAAAATAAATAAAACTTAAACTAAAGTGAAAAATAAAAAACCTAAATAAAATAAACCTAAAATAAAAAATAAAATAAAATAAAATAAAATAAAACTAAATAAAACCTAAACCTAAAAAATAAACATAAAAATAAAACCTAAAAATAAATATAAAATAAAACCTAAATTCTAAACTAAAAAAAAAGCCTAAACCTAAAATTAAAATAAAATAAACCTAAACCTAAACTAAAATAAAGTAAACTAAAAAATAAAACCTAAACCTAATCCTAAAATAAACTAAACCTAAACCTAAACTTATACCCTAAAGAAAATAAAAGAAACTAAAAATAAACCTAAACCTAAACTAAAAAATATAACCTCAAAATAAATTAAAAATAAAAACCTAAAATAATAAAATAAAACCAAAAACCTTTATCTAAAATTTTAAAAAAATTTAACCTAAAAAATAAAATAAAATAAAACTCAATAAAAAATAAACATAAACCTAAAAAAATAAGCAAAATATAAAAATAAACTAAAATAAATAAACCTAAAATAAATTAACTAAACTAAATAAAATAAAAAATAAACCTAAATTAAAAAATAAAATAAAAATAAACCCTAAATAAACCTAAACCTTAAACCCTAAACCTAAACCCTAAACCTAAATCCTAAACCTTAAACCCTAAAAAACCCTAAACCCTCCTAAACCTAAACCTAAACACTAAACCATAAACTAAACCCTAAACCCTAAACCTAAAAAACTAAAAAAAAACCCTAAAACCCTGAACCTTAAACCCTAACCTTAAACCCTAAACCCTAAAAGCATAAACCCTAAAACCCTAAACCCTAAAAGCTAAACCCAAAACCCTAAACTAAACCCTAAAACCCAAGCCCTAAACCTAAACTTAAAGTAATTAAAATTAAAGATAAATAAACCTAAACCTAAAACCTAATAAACCTAAACCCTATGAATGGGCGTAACCTTGATGACAGAACATCACCAGGCTTAGTCTAGATCCATGGTGGAGGGAAGGGGAAGCAGATGACATTATCAAGTGGTGAGGGAATCTGAGGTGCCGTGGATATGGAGGTGGTGGTCGAGAAGTGGTGGTTATGGAGGCAAGAGGAGCAACGAAGGTTACATCCAGTGGGGAGAGAGAGATATGATGGTGGATCCCGCTACTCGAGAGGAGGGGTAGTTCTGATGTGAACTAGAGAAATTGAAGAATGATCGATCTGATCTGCTACTTATGAAACTGTGTCTTTACAATAGAGACAGTTCTAATTATTTAGGGTTTTTTATTTGCTCTATGCATGCTAATTTTTTATCTATGTCATATCTTATGTCTTAGAAAACTTGGTGTGTTACTTGGTTGATGAAATTGAAAAGAAGAAATGTTGAATTTGAATTTATGATTAGTTAAAAAAACCAAAAACCCTAAACCCTAAACTCTAAACTCTAAAAACCCTAAACCTTAAACTCTAAAACCCTAAACCCTAAAACCTAAACCCTAAACCCTTAACCCTATGTCCTAAACCCCAAACCCTAAACCCTAAATCTTAAACCATCAACTAACCTTAAACCCTAAACCCTAAACCCTAAAAACTTAAACCTAAACTAAATAAAACCTAAAAATAAAATAAATAAAAAAACCTAAACCAAATTAAAATAATAAAATAAAATGAAATAAAAACCAAAATTAAAACCTAAACCTAAAAATAAAATAAAATAAAAATAAAAACTAAACTAAAATAAAATAAATAAAAACCTAAACTAAACTAAAAAATAAAAACCTAAATAAAATAAAAACTGAAAGTAAAAAAAAAATAAACCTCAAATAAAACAAATTTAAAACTAAATAAAAACCTAAACCAAAAAAATAAACCTAAAATAAATAAAAAATAAAACCTCAATCCTAAACTAAAAAAAATCTAAACCTAAAATAAAAATAAAATAAACCTAAACGTAAACTAAAATAAACTAAACTAAAATAAATAAAACCTAAACCTGAACAATAAACTAAACCTAAATCAAAACCTAACCCCTAAATAAAATAAAATAAACTAAAAATAAACTTACACTTAAACTAAAAAAATAAAAACTTAAAATAAACTTAAAATAAAAACCTAAAACCTAAATTTAAAAAAATTAAACTAAAATCTAAACTTAAAGTAATATAAAAAAACCTAAAGTTAAACCTAAAAATAAAAAATAAAACCTAAACTTAAAAATAAAATAAAAATAAAACTAAACTAAAAAATAAACCTAAACTTAAACCTACAAAATAAATAAAAATAAAAAACCTACACTAAATTAAATAAACCTAAAATAAATAAACTAAACTAAAGAAAAATAAAAAATAAACTTAAATAAAAATAAAAAATAAATTAAACTAAAATAAATAAAAAATAAACTAAATAAACCTAAACCTACTGGTTTACTTTTTTTAAAAGCCCTAAACCCTAAAACCTAAAACTTAAACCAAAAACCCTAAACCCTAAACCCTAAAACTATCTCTAAACCTACAACCCTAAACCTAAACCCTAAACCCTAAACCCTATACCCTAATCCTAAACTAAATCCTAAAAGCATAAACCCTAAAACCTTAAACCAAACCTAAACCCTAAAACAAAACCCTAAACCCAAACCCTAAACCCTAAACCCAAACCTAAAACTAAAGAAACTAAATAAATTAAAAAAATAAACCTAAACCCTAAAACTTAATGAACCTAAACCTAAACCCTAAGAATGGGCAGAACCTTGACAGCAAGAACAACACCATCAAGTAAGCTCAGTCTAGATCTGGCAGTGGAGGCGAAGGCAAAGGCGATAATTATTATAGTGGTGGTGGGGGATCTGGAGGTGCTGGTGGAAATGGGAGGTGATCATAGCAGTGGTGGTTATGAAAGCAGGAGGTGTGATAGAGAATAAAATCATAGTGGTGGAGGAGGTACAGATCTGGGATATCACAGGTGGATCCCACAACTCAAGGGGCTGGGTGGTTTTGATTGGAACTAGAGAAACTAAAGAAGGGTCGATCGAATCTATTGACTATAGAATTGTGTCTTTATAATGGAGATGATTCTAGTTATCTAGAGTTTTTGATTTGCTCTATGCATGCTCATTTCTCATCTATGTCGCCACTTATGTCTTAGAAAACTTAGTGTGTTACTTGGATGATGAAATCGAAAAGAAGAAATATTGAATCTGAATTTATTCTCTATTAAAAAAAACTAAAAACCCTAAACCCTAAACTAAAACATGAACTTAGACCTAAACCATAATCCCTAAACCCTAAACCTTAAGACCTAAAAACCCTAAACCTAAACTAAACCTAAACTAAAACCCTAAAGTAACCTAAATCCTAACCTAAACCTAAACCTATAACCCTAAACCTAAACAAAACTAAAACTTAAACCACTAAACCCTAAACCTTAAACTAAATTATAAACTAAACTAAATCAGAAACCTAAATCTAAACTTAACCTAAATCCTAACCTCCTAAACTAACTAACCAACCCTAAACCCTAATACCCTAAACCTAAACTAAACCTAATTAAACTTAACCACCTAAACTCCCTAAACTTAAAAACCTAAACTTTAATCCTACCTAAAACCTAAACTTTAAACCTTAAACTAAACCTAACCCTAACCTTAAACCCTAAACCCTAAAACCCTAAACTAAACCTAATAACCTAAATTAAACCTTAAAAGCCTAAAAAACTAAACCTACATTAAATAAAACCTAAAAATAAAATATATATATAAAAACTTAAACCTAAATAAAATATAAAATAAAATAAAATAATAACCTAAATAAAAACATAAACCAAAACCAGAACCTAAAAATAATATAAAATAAATAAAATAAAAAATTAAAATAAATTAAAATAAAATAAAGAAGAACCTAAACTAAACTAAAAAATAACATAAAACTAAGAATAAAAAACCTTAATAAAATTAAAACTAAATGTAAAATAAAAATAACATAAACCTAAAATAAAATAAAATAAAAACTAAATAATAACCTAAACCTGAAAAATAAACCTAACAATAAATAAAAAATTAAACTTAAACCCTAAACTAAAAAAAACCTAAACTTAAAATAAAAATAAAATAAATAAAATAAAATAAACTAAACTAAAATAAATAAAACTTAAACCTAGACTTAAAATAAACTAAACCTAAACTTAAGCCTAAAGTAAATAAAATAAATTAAACTAAAAATAAACATAAACCTAAGCTAGAAAATAAAACCTAAAAATAAACCTAAAATAAAATCCTAAAACCTAAACCTAAAACAAATAAAATAAAAGCCTAAACCTAAACGTAAAAATAATGAATAAAACTTAAAAATAAAAAATAAAACTCAACTAAAAAATAAACCTAAATCTAAACCTGAAAAATAAACTAATATAAAGGACCTAAACTTAAATAAATAAATTGAAAAAAAAAAAAAAAAAAAATAAACCTAAATAGAAATTAAAAATATAATAAACTAAAATAAATAAAAAATAAATTAAATAAACCCAAACCTATTGGTTTAGTTAATTTAAAAAAAACCTTAAACCCTAAATCCTAAACCCTAAAACTTAAACCCTAGACCCTAAAACTAACTCTAAACCCTAAACCTTAAACCTACAACCTTAAACCCTAAACCCTAAACCCTAAAAGCATAAACCCTAAAACCCTAAACCCAAAACCCAAAACCCTACACCCTAAACCCTAAACCCTACACCCTAAACCTTAACCCAAAACCCTAAATGCTAAACCTAAACCTAAAATAATTAAATAAATTAAAAATAATTTGAAACCCTAAAAACTAATAAACCTAAACCCTAAGAATGGGCGTAACCTTGAGCAGAATGTTACTACAAGTAGCCTAGATCTAGTGGAGGCTGAGCGGTTGCAGGATGGGTGATCTGAAGTTGCTAGTGGATATGGAGGTGGTGGTCGGAGCAGTGGTGATTATCGAGGTGGGAGGAGTGACAAAGGTTACAATCATAAGATGATGAGGAGGGAGAGATCGTGATGGTGGATCCCGAGAGATGGGTGGTTTTGATGGGAACTAAAGAAATTAAAGAAGGGCCAATCCAATCATTTATGGAACTGTTTCAATGGAGGTAGTCTAGTTATTTAGGTTTTAAATTTACTATGTGCTCATTTTTATCTATGTCATCTTTTAAAAACTTTGTTACTTGGTTGATGAAATCAAAAAAAGAAATGTTGAATTGAATTTATTCTATTTAAATAAAAAAATCAAAACTCTAAATCTTAAACTAAAACTTGAACCCACCTAAACCTAAACCCTAAGCCCTAAAACCCTAAATCTAAACCCTAAACTAACTAAACCCTAAACCTAATCTAACTCTAAACCTACAACCTAAACCATAACCCAAAACCTAAACCTAAAACCATAAACCATAAACCCTAAAACCTAAACTAACCCAAAACCCTAAACCCTTAATCTAAAACCTTAACCCTAATCCTAAACCCTAAACCCTAAACCCTAAACTTTAAACCCTAAACCTAAATCCTAAACTTACCTTAAACCCTAAAACCTAAACACTAAAAATTGTAAACCCTAAAGACTAAACTTTAAACCCTAAGTTAACACTAAACCCTTAAACCTTAACCCTAAAACCTAAACCTTAAACCATAAACTCTCAAAACCCTAAACCCTAAAGCTTCAACACTAAAACCAAAACCATAAAACTTAAACACTAACCCTAAACCCTAAACCATAAACCTTAAAAATCTAAAAACCTAAACATAAACTAAATAAAACATAAAAATAAAATAAATAAAAAATATAACCCTAAATAAAATAAAAAAATAAAATAAAATAAAAACTAAAAATAAACTAAAATAAAACTAAACAAAAAAATAAAATAAATCTAAGAATAAAACCATAAATAAAATAATAACTAAAAATAATATAAAACTTAAATAAAATATAATAAAAACTAAATAAAAACTTAAACCTAAAAAAAGGTAAAAATAAAACTAAAAATAAACTTAAACCCTAAAAAAAAAACTAAACCTAAAATAAAAATAAAATAAATTAACCTAAACCTAAACTAAAATAAACTAAACTAAAATAAATAAAATCTAAACCTAAACCTAAAATAAAAAAAACCTAAACTTAAACCTAAACTAAATATAATAAAATAAACTAAAAATAAACCTCAACCTAACCTAAAATATAAAACCTTAAAATAAGCCTAAAATAAAAACTAAAAATCGAAAGTAAAAACTTAAACCTGAACATAAAAAATAATAAATATGACCTAAACCTAAAAAATAAAATAAAAATAAAACTCAACAAAAAAATAAACCAAAACTTAAAAAAAAAACTAAAATAATAAACCTAAACTAATATAAATAAAACTTAAATAAATAAACTAAACTAAATAAAAAATAAAAAATAAACCTAAATAAAAAAAATAAAATAAAATAAACTCAAATAAACAAAAAATAAACTAAATAAACCTAGCCTACCGATTTACTTTTTTTTTTTTTTAAAAATCAAAACCCTAAATCTTAAACCCTAAACCCTAAACCTCAAACACTAAACCTATAACCCTAAACCTATAACCCTAAACCCTAAAATGCTAAACCCTAAACCCTCAACCCTAAACCCTAAACCTTAAACCCTAAATCCTAAACCCTAAACCCTAAGCCATAAAATCTTAAACCCTAAACTCAAAATCCTAAACCTTAAAACCCTAAACCTTAAACCCTAAACCCTAAACCCTAAAACCTACAACCCTAAACCATAAACTCTGAACCCTAAACCCTAAACTAACCATAAACCCTAAGAATGGGCAGAACCTTGACGGCAGAATCAAGATTTGGTGGTGGAGGTGACGGTTATCATAGTGGTGGTGGGGATCGGGTTAGGATATGGAGGTGGTAGTTGGAGCAAGTGGTGTTTATGGAGCGGAGGAGATGGAGGTTATGGGGTCTGAGGGATGATAGGGATATGATACGATCGCTACTGAGGCGGAGTGGTTCTAATGGGAACTAGAAAAATTGAAGAATGACCGACATGATCTGCTGTTTATGGAATTGAGTCTTTATTGTAGAGACTTCTCAACTTATCTAGCATTTTTGATTTGCCCTATGGGTGCTCAATTTTTGTCTATGTCATCTCTTATGTCTTAGAAAACTTGGGGTTTTACTTGGTTGATGAAATCGAAGAGAAGAAATGTTGAATCTTAATTTGTTCTCTTTTAAAAAAAATTGTAAACCCTAAACCCAAAACCCTAAAACCTAAACCCTAAATCATAAACCCTAAACTCTAAACCCTAAATCCTAAACCCTAATTGTAAACCCTTAACACTAAATCATAAACCCTAAAACCCTTTCCCTAAACCCTAACCCCTAAAACTATAAACCCTAAACCCTAAAACCTACTACCCTAAACCCTAAACCCTAAACCCCAAACCCTAAACACTAAACCCTAAACCCTAAAACTAACCCTAAAACTAACCCTAAACCCTCCTTGAATAAAGATGTCATTAGAGTAGATTTAAAGAATGACCTAATCCCAACATAGTATGGTAAAAGAAAATGTCTTCAAGAGACATTACCTTGACTATTAGAGATTTGAATACCCTAAACTCTAACCCTAATTATATATACCATATATTAAGTATAATGTAGCATCATATATTTGAGAATGTAGTGATGTGTTTTTGGATGTTATAAGATGTTTTGAAATGTTTTAGTATATTATGGTGTTGTGCGCTATAGTCTATATTAATATAAAAAAAAATATTGGTTTAATAAATCAAATGATGAAATTTGTTAAATTTGAAGTGGGAATTAGGTTGTAGCACCAAAGGTGTGCTACACCACTTGTAGTCTAAAAAGTAAGATTTTATGTTCAAAATGAATATTATATGTAGTAGCATAGTATAACATCATATATCATAATATATTATTCTACGAATTTTAAGTTCTTTTAATATTTTATAATCATGCAGTAGAGCCTACTATAGCATTATTTATAAAAATGTAGATTTAGACTTCAAAATGGTGGAATTTGGCGCAATTCATAATAGGTAGAGCATGGCATCATAATATATTGTTTCAATTTAAAATATTTAAGTGATATGACTAAAATATATAGTTTTTTATTATTTAGACTAATTTTATGATTTTTTATCTTAAGAAATCCCTTTTGATGTGATATACAATATAATATAACATAATATAATATGTTATAATGTATTATAATATAGGATTCCATAACATAGTGTAGCATCATGCATTATATCATACTATTGTGTATTACTACTTATTGTTTAGCATATTTTAGTTTGTTATAGTATGATGTAGTAGAGTGTTGGTATAATTCATAAAAATTCTGATTTATAGGCTGAGATGATGGGATTTAGCCAAATTTAAGGTAATCTTTAGGGAACATCATTGGGGGTGTGCTATGGTGTGTCATTTAACAAAAAAATGGAATTTCTCATCCAAAAGTAATGTTCATTTTTTAACAAAATTTTATAATTTTTTTTGCTTAAAGTGATACATTTTAAGGTGTAATGTAAGATAATATATTATATGAAAGCATATTAAAATATAATGTGCATAACAATATAATTCACATAATATATATATATATAATATATATATATATATATATATATATATATATATATATATATATATATATATATATATATATATATGAATGATGTGTTACTAAATGTTATCATACATTTTAGTATGTTTTATTTTCGTTATAACATATTGGGTCAAAACTCACAGAAATTTTAATTTGAAGGTTGACATGGCAGAATTTGGCAAAATTCATGGCACACACCAAGAAGCAACATAAAAGTTATGCTATTTTGTACCATTTTAATAGAAAATTAATAATTTTACATCTAAAATGAACATCATATTTTGAGAAAATTTTGTTATTTGTTACTTTTAAGTGATTCTAATAATGTGTAATGTTAGACAATATTTCATATTGTAGCAAATTATAATATAACATCATATATATAATATAATATAGTGAGTTAATTCATAATGTAATATGTTTTGTATGATATTGTATAGTTAGAGCTTGCACCATCACAAATTATAAAATGTTGATTATAATGTTAAGATGATGCAATTTGAAAAATACATTGTTAGGCTTTTGGTTGAAGTATTAAAGTGTGCATAAGAGAAGAAATAAGATTTGATGAGAATTCCATGTCAAGGACATGCAGATTCATTATGAATCACACATGCATTGGACATGACATGTGAGGGGTCTATATCGAGGCATAGAAGGAGAAAATCTGTAGGGATAATGTTTGAATTTTATTTGATATGATTTATGGAAAGAAGATCCGCTGGAGATAAGAATCTATAATCCATGGGATTAAGATCAATTGACTTAATTTGTTTTGTTTTAATTGATGTGGAGGCATATCTATTAGAGATTTGAGTCTGCTAGGGATCTATATATGAACCTTCTGGGGAAGCAGTTTGGGATATCCGGGGATTAGGATTTGAGTTTGATTTCATTTATTTTTGGATGTATCCACTGAGAGATAATAGTTGTATTTCTTGATTTAGACTCTATTGGGGAGTTGGTTTAATTTGGTTTCACTAATGAGGTTGGTTTTGAATTTGATTTTCTTGACTTTTTTTATATATGATTTAGCTCCACTAAAAGAAGGGTGTGATTTAAGTCCACTGGGAAAATCGATTAAGTTTAATTTAACTGAAGTTAATGTATGGACTTTGCATGGACCCACTAAGAAGGGGTTATATCAGCCTTGACCTACCTTAAGTTTACAAATCCAAAGGGATAGTCTGCCAGCTGTAGGGTAGAGCTAGCCAACCTAAGCGGTTGCCTTTCGATGTGCAATGACTGTGCTAGGAAGAAGGCATCGCAGACTTACATCTTCCAAAGCAAGGAACAACCACTGGGGTGACCTATTGGATGCACAACAAATCAAACCTGACCTAGTACTACTGAATGTCACTGGGGACTTATGTCAACTCAAAAGTAGTCAAGATTAATTTTATCTTAAATGTGATTTAATATGGTTTGGTTTAGTTTGATTTCAAATTGAGGGCATATTCACTAGGGATGTGAGCTCGATCAAATTTGATAGATTTAATTTATGGACCATGTCAATGTATGATGGACCCTCTGAGAAGGGCTATATAGGACTTGTCCTATCTCAGATTTACAAATCCAAAGAGATAGTTTACCGGTCATGGGGTAGAGCTAGTAGGAAGAAGTAGGCTTACATCTTCTAAAGTAGGGAACAACCGCTGTGACCTAGAAATACAATAAATTGAACCACTTAGAGACTATTGAGTGAATGCGGGACTTATATCAACTTAAGAGTAGTCAAGCGATTGCTATAGGGAGTTTTGCTAACACTGCCCTAAAGATAGAATACCTACTTAGGAAAAGGTACTACTAGGAGTGTCCTCCTAATACACAAGTGAATATATATATTATTTATAAGTTTGCATGGACCTTGTTGGTGTGCAAGATACCAGACTGAGAAGTGGCTATGTCAGCCTTGACCTATGGACCAAGGAAGAATCTGCACATCCATAAGACAGATTCTCCAACCATAGGGGTGGTTACTAGGAAAGGGGAACCATTGAATCCAATAGTAAATCAGGTAGTGTATAAATGGGGTGGACGCGTGATCCAAATATAGTGCCCATAAGAGAAGTGCTACTAGCATTATCATCACTCAGAAAAAAATAGTGTAGGCCAACTCAAGAAAGCATACTTACATCTACCATGAGTGGTGTATCCTAAGGTGAGAGAACCAACCAACCTAAGGTGTATCCATCATAATGAGTGGTGTATCCATTAGCATAGTGAGAACCAACCAACCTAAGGTGCAATGTGCAATGATCGATCTAGAAAGAAAGCATGTAGGCTTACAACTTTCCAAGCAGAACTGATCATTAATATTATACGGGGAGATGCTATCTAACCTAGAGTGACTACTAAGCTGGAGACCGAGGAAGGACTGACCTTGAAGCATTTTGGGAGGGAAGGAATCTAGGGGACTTATCCTAAACCTCAAATATACTTGACCCAATCACCAACAAAGGCTAATCTAAGAAGAAAGGATATACTCACATCCTCTTAAATGAAGCCAACATGAGGTACCGCCACAGGCCCTACCAAACTAATAAGGTGCTTATCAATGTGTAAAGGCCAAGTAAAGAAGGAAAGTATAGCTTACATCCTCAAAGCAAGAAGACCACTAGGGTGACCCACTAGCAAGGTAGCATGTCAGCCCGACCTAAAGTAGCTACTGAGTGAGTGTCGATGGGGTGTTATCTCAACTCAGAGTATCCCGAGACAAAAGATATGTGTTTGCTTTATATTTTTATGTGTAGTTTATGTTTGTGTTTTGTTGATGAAGGATAGGACACCACTCAAGTTTCATACACATACCCTAAACACATCATGGAAAATTCACAAAAAAATACTTTCAACATGGAAGAGATTGGATTCAAAATGGAATTTTCATTGACGATAACTATTTTCAAAAATGATTTATAATATTTAAGTATAGCCCATTGATTAGAAGCATTAGGCCCTTTCTATTATGATTAATAAGTTGATAAGATTCTCCTTGGAAGGCCTTCTCTATGGTGAAAGGGCCTTTCCAAGTGGGTTCAAAGTTGCCTCTCATATTACGATGGGAAACAATCAGTCTCTTTAGAGCTAAAATAAGCTCTCCTACTTAAAAATCTTTAAGATGGACCACCTTGTTGTGAGCTTGATTCATTTTAGCTTTGTATAACTTGAGATTTTGGCATACTAGTAGGCATCTCTTTTCTAAACATTCAAGCTCTTCTAACCATAACTTGGTGTTCTGCTTCTGTTGTGATCTTGCAACCCATAGCTATCTTAGTGATTGGAGTTAGACTTCTAATGGTAGAATAAATTCGGACCTATACACCAAGAAAGGAGTAGCTGAATTGGAGTTCTATATGTGAGTGGTAGGCTCAAACTAATTGCTCATGCACTATCTTTATTAGTGTCTTCTTTAATATTTGATGAGAGTTTTGTTGAAGGCTTCTCAAGTCTTTGACCTCGAGTAGTTGATGGTAGAATATCTCCAATCTATATTGTGTCTCTAGGAAAAGTTGTTGATATCAGTGCTCTTGAATGCAGTATCATTATTAGATATAATTCATCGATGTATATACAATATGGTTCTTAAAAAATTAGAGCACATGTTGAGCAGTAACCTCTCTGAGCTGAATCATCATCACCCATTTGGAAAAGTAGTCAGTGGCAGCTAAGGTAAACTGATGACCCTTGAAAGAAGGAGGATCAATCAGACCCACTATGCTGGTACTGTAACACTCAAATGATAATAATGCAATGTAGAAGTGTTGGGTGGTTGTAGGACCACATCGTATTTGACATTGGTGGCATCACTTAGTCTTATCCATGCAATCTTATCAATGGCCAATGGTATTCTAGTATCTTGATATTGGCTTTCATCTTCGCACTGCACTGGGTTACCCCACATAATCTGTGTTTGTCTAAACAATGTAACCACATATGATCAAAAGATCACTAGTACAACACATCCACAAGAGCATAAAAGTGCTCTACTTTATCCGATAGGCTTGGAACTTCTCTTGAGATAGTTTATCTTAATTTAAGTAATCCATGAATGGTTGCCTTCAATCTAACTCCTTGTCCTTCTTGGCAATGGAAACCTCCCCTTCAAGAGTGTACTTTTTGATGAGTTCAATATCAATAAGGGATAAGACTTATTTATTTTGGACCTTTATTGATTCAGACTCATCCTCTGGACATGCCAACTCCTTGTCAAGCTTCGCTAAAGAATACGCTATGACATTCTCTCCTCGAGGAATCTTATAAATGGTAACTTTTTGGATATGGGCCAACAACTCTATGGTGTACTTATTATAGTGATGGAGCTTGGGCTATATATCCTTAAAGGACCCAAGGATTTGGTTGATAATTAGCTGAGAATCACTGAAGATGTTGATGTTTTAGATGCTTAGAGTAACGACTAACTCTAGACTGCCAATCAAAACCACATATTCAGCTTCTTTGTTGGTGCAAGAATTGGATAGATGATATGAGAATCTCATAACATCATTGTCCAAAGTTAAGAGAATTATTCTTACCCCTGCCTTTCTTGGAATAGTAGATTGTGGTTCTTCTCCTCTTTGAGAGGAAGTCGCACCATCAAAGTACATCACCCAGTGGTGAATGCTAGTATCTCCTAAGTTCATGATTTGTTCATCTAAGAGATAATCACTAAGTAGAGAGTCAATAGAAAGTGGGTGCGTTGCTAAAAAATTTGCTAGTACTTATCCTTTCACTGCACCGAGGGGTATGAAGGTAATGTCAAACTACGAGAGGATCATGGACCATCATGCCAACCATCAAGAAGACGCCATGTCACGACATCGTAGTGGATTTCTCCTAGAGATTAAGTTCACTTTATGAGGAAGCATGTAGTGTAGCTTTTGGGATGCAAAGATTAAAGCTAGATAGTGCTTCAATGGTGGATAATTAGCAGGGATTAGACGCAAAGAGATATAGTGCATTTTCCTTCCCTTCATAATTAGCTTAAAAAGCACCAAAGGAGTTGTCTAACGCAAAGAGTGTAAAGTTTGAGTGGCTTGCCTGATAGGGTCGCTAGAAGGGTGACACATCGTAATGCTTGATGTCTGAAGGCATGCTCACACTTATCATCCCACTTGTACTTGGCATCCTTTTGACAAGTGCGAATGGTCGACAACTTCCATTGGATATAAAGCATCTTAGATACCAACCGCTTAGAATGATCCGAGTTGAGTTAAACTTTAGGGGTGGCATTTCTAATATTGCCTTGATCATCTCCAGATTGATTTCAATTCCCTGGTGTCATACATCAAACCCAAGGAATTTCCCTGAAGCTACTTCGAATGCACACTACAAGGGGTTCATTTTGAGGTTAAATTGTCTTAAATGTTTGAAAACTACTCTCAAGTCAAAGATATGCCATTCCTTTTCTCTACAATGAGATCATCACATAATAGTACTTAACTTGATGATGAATGAGTTCCAAATATTTGAGTCATAGCCTATTGGTATTTAGCACCAGCATTTTTAAGGCTGAAGGCATGAACCTTATAGCAATAGATTTTGATCGGGGTTCTAAAAGCAGTGTTTCTTTCTTCTTTAGGGGCCATCTTTATTTGGTTCTATCCAGATAAACCATCCATGAAATAGAAGAATGCATTAGATGACCACCATCACCGATTGGTATTAAAAAATTCATCTTTTGGACATGCCTTATTTAAATTTCTAAAATTGATGCATATGTGAATTTGGCCATTCTTTTCTTAACCAGACAATGTTACAAAGTGTAGGGTATTTTTCTTTTAGATGAAGCCAACATCGATCGTTTCTGACTTCAAAATGACCGTTGTTCTATGTCTAATCACATATGTCTTGCTTGATAGGGTAGTAGGCTCTATTCCTAGTTTATGGACTACCTCAAGAGCCAATCCAAAGCATCTCTTCATAACTCCATGTAAAGCCTTAAACCCAATAGCTTTAACTAAGTCAATTTCATTCAACAAATAACTAATATATGTCGAGCGTGGATCTTCTTCAATTCCTAAGTTGATTTCTTTGAGCTCATCGATGGTTGACTTGGTCTTTTCTTCAAACTCTTGCAGTGCATCTTTTACTTCAAAATCATTTATATCATCTGAAGTTTCTAAACACAGCTCCTCATATGAGTTAATGCAATTTGAAAAGAACCAATCTAACTCTAAATGATCGGTGATGACAAAGTAGTAATCGTCATCATCGACTAGACCCACTATACTGAATCCTAGTCTCGATCTTGATTGAGAGCTTTTGCATTTGTTCTTCCATATTCTTTCAACGTAGTCGACCTGTAAGCTTTGGACTTTCTAACAGTATGAGATTAACCTTTAATTATGACCATATGACAAGTACCAATCGAAAGGTAATTATATTAAATCATTATATGAATCATCCTCAATTTCTATATAAATTTCTTGACTTGAGGATGATGCTCCTAGAAAGAACCTCTGAGTCTTCACACCTGTTGACTTAGGGGCTTCTTTAACTACCAAACCCTCAACTTTTGAGAGCAAAGTGAGGTTAGAGCAAAGTGAGGTTAGAGATAAGGTTCCCAACTGATGCCTAACTGTTTCACATACAAACTTGGATGCACTTATTCTTTGCTTTGGAGCCCGATCTTCATCGTTATTTGGCTTAACAGCTCCAAGAGAATCTACTGCTAAGAAGAGCTGGCTGGTGTGCTAACCATATAAGACACATCCTATGAACTAGATTCTAAGTCTATATGGATAGCAAGTCTACTCTTGGTAGTTGGGACATATCTTCTGTTGGGTGGCCAATAAAGAGGTTTTCCACCCGTGGAACTGCCTCTATACTAGCCTATTCCTCTGCTTAGTGGAGGTTAAGTCGTCCTACCCATATGTTCAAATGGAGTAATGAACTATGGCTAGAATTTAATTTCATGCTCCACTTCCACCTCGAAGTCTATTTTCGGTCCCTTTTATTTTCCTTTTTTTTTTTTTTTTTTTCTTTTTCTTTTAACCCTAAACCCTTAACCCTAAAACCCTAAACCCTAAACCCTTAACCCTAAAACCTAAACCCTAAACCTTAAACCCAAAACCCTAAATCCCAAAACCTAAACTGTAAACCCTAAACCCCTAACTAACCCTAAACCCCAAAAAGCTAAAAACCTAAACTTAAACTAAATAAAATGTAAAAATAAAATAAATAAGAAAACCTAAACTAAAATAAAACAAAAAATAAAAAAATAAAAAATAAAAACTAAACTAAAATAAAATAAATAAAAACATAAACTAAACTAAAAAATAAAATAAACCTAAAAATAAAAAACCTAAATAAAATAAAAACTCCACTAAAAATAAAAATAAAATAAACCTAAAATAAATTAAAATAAAATAAAAACTAAATAAACACCTAAACCTATAAAATAAAACCAAAAAATAAATATAAAATAAAACCTAAACCCTAAACTAAAAAAAAATCTAAACCTAAATAAACAAAATAAAATAAACATACACCTAAACTAAAATAAGCTAAACTAAAATAAATAAAACATAAACCTAAACTTAAAATAAACTAAACCCTAAACCCTAAACTAAATAAAATAAAATAAATAAAAATAAACCTAAACCTAAACTAAAAACTAAAACCTAAAAATAAACCTAAAATAAAAACCTAAAACCTAAACCTAAAAAAATAAAATAAAAACCTAAAACTAAACCTAAGGAAAAAAACCTAAACCTAAAAAAAAAAACTAAACTAAACTAGAAAATAAACATAAACCTAATCTGAAACCTAAAAAATAAACCAAAATAAAAAAACCTAATCTAAAATATATGAACCTAAAATAAATTAACTAAACTAAATAAAAATAAAAAATAAACATAAATAAAAATAAAAAATAAAATAAAATAAAATAGATAATAAATAAACTAAATAAACATAAACCTACGAGTTTTACTTAATTTTTAAAAAAAATCCTAAACCTTAAACCCTAAACTCTAAATCCTAAACCCTACACCATAAAACTAACCCTAAACCTACAACCTTAAATCCTAAATCCTAAGCCTTAAACCGTAAACCCTAAACCCTAAATACTTAAAAACCTTAACCTAAAGTAAATAAAACCTAAAAATAAAATAAATAAAAAAACCTAAACCAAAATAAAATAAAATAAAATAAAATAAATTAAAATCCACACCTAAACTAAAAATGAAACCTATACCCAAAAAAATTAAATAAATAAAACTAAAAAATAAACTAAAATAAATAAAACCTAAACTAAGTTAACAAATAAAATAAATAAGAATAAAACCTAAATATAAAAAATAAATGTAAAATTAAAAAAATAAACCCAAAATAAATAAAGAAACAATAAAAAATAAACCTAAATAAAAACCTAAATAAAAAAAATAAAAAAAATAAAGCAAACTAAAACATAAACTTAGCTAAAAAAAATAAAATAAATATAAATAATAAACCTAAAATAAACTAAATAAACCTAAACTAGTAAAATAAACTAAACCTAAACCCTAAATTAAATTAAATTAAATAAACTAAAAATAATCCTAAACATAACCTAAAAAATAAAACCTAAAAATAAACCTAAAATAAAAACGAAAAACCTAAACCCTAAACCCTAAAGCATAAAAAAAGCTAAACCTAAACTAATTGAAACCTAAAATAAATAAATAAAAATGTAATCTAAAATAAAATAAATGAATAAAATAAAATAAAACATAAACTAAAACCTAAACCAAAAACCAAAGCCTAAAGAAGAAAATAAAATAAAAATATTAACAAACTAAAATAAAATAAATAAAATCCTAAATTAAACTAAAAAATTAAAACCTAACTAAAATAAATACTAGACATAAAATAAAAATAAAATAAACCTAAAATGAAATAAAATAAACATTAAATAAAAAATCTAAACCTAAAAAATAAACCTAAAAATAAATAAAAAAAATAAAACATAGACCCTAAACTAAAAACACCATAAACCTACAATAAAAATAAAATAAACCTAAACCTAAACTAAAACAAACTAAACTAAAATAAAAAAAAAACATAAACCAAAACAAAAAATAAACTATAGCTTACATAAACTTAAACTAAATAAAATAAAAAAAAAACTAAAAATGAACCTAAACCTAAAGTAAAAAATTTTAGCTAAAAATAAACCTCAAATAAAAACATAAAACCTAAACCTAAGAAAATAAATTAAAAACCTAAACCTAAACCAAAAATAAAAAAAAAATAAAACCTAATCTAAAAAATAAAATAAAAATAAAATTAAATTAAAAAATAAACCTAAACCTAAACCTGAACCTAAACCTAAACCTAAAAAATACTAAAATAAATAAACCTAAAATAAATAGACTAAACTAAATAAAAATAGAAATAAACCTAAATAAAAATAAAAAATAAAATAAACTAAAATAATTAAAAAAATAACCTAATAAACCAAAACCTACCAATTTACTTGATTTAAAAAAATTTAAGAAGATTAAAAAATAAATAAATAATTCATAAACCCTAAACCCTAAAACTACAACCCTAAATCCTAAACTTACAACCCTAAAACCCTAAAACCTGAAACCCTAAAACCTAAACCCTAAACCTTAAAACCCTAAACCTTAAACCCTAAACCCCTAAACCCTAAACACCAAACCTTATACCTTAAATACTAAACCCAAAACCCTAAACCCTAAAAACCTAGAAACCTAAAGCTAAACTAAATAAAACCTAAAAATGAAATAAATAAATAAACATAAACCTAAACTAAAACCTAAACCTAAACCTAAACCTAAAAAGAAAATAAAATAAAAATTAAAATTAAATTAAAATAAAATAAATAAAAACCTAAACTAAACTAAAAAATAAAAAACCTAAATAAAATAAAAGCTAAACCTAAACTAAAGATAAAATTAACCTAAAATAAAATGAAACAAAAACTAAATAAAAAGCAAAAATTGAAAAATAAACTTAATAATAAATAAAAAAGAAAACCTAAACTCTAAACTTATAAAAAATTCAAATAAAATAAAATAATTAAACCTAAACTAAAATAAACAAAACTAAAATAAATAAAACCTAAACCTAAAATAAACCTAAACCTTAACCAAAACTAAATAAAATAAAATAAACTAAAAAATGAACTTGAACATTGACTAAAAAATAATACCTAACAAAAAAACTAGAAGAAAAACTAAAACCTTAACCTAAAAAAATATAATAAAAACTTGAATCTACACCTAAAAAATAAATAAAAAAAAAACTAAACCTAAACCTAAACCTAAAAATTAAACTAAAATAAATAAACCTAAAATAAATAAATTAAACTAAATTTAAAAAAGTAAACCTAACTAAAAAAAATTAAATAAAAAAATAAAATAAATAAACTCAACATACCAATTTATTTAATTTAAAGAAAAATTTTAAAAAACCTTAACCCTAAACCCTAAACCCTGAACTCTAAACCCTAAACCTTAAAATCCTAAACCCTAAACCCTAAACCCTAAACCCTAAACCTTAAAACCATAAACCCTAAATCCTAAACCCTAAACCTTAAACAAGCCCTAAACCCTAAGCTAACCCTAAACTCTAAACCTAAACCCTAAACCCTAAACCTTAAATCCTAAATCCCAAAAACCCTAAACCATAAAGCCTAAACACTAAGCCCTAAACTTTAAACCCTAAACCCTAACCCTAAACCCTAAACCCTAAAACCCTAAACCCTAAAACCCTAAACCCTAAAAACTTAAAAACTAAATAAAAACTTAAAATATAAATAAATAAACAAACATGAACCTAAATAAAATAAAAATAAAATCAAATAAAAACTTAAATTAAAACCTAAAAATACAAAAATAAAAAAATAAACTAAAACAAAGGAATGTAAAACCTAAGCTAAACTAAAAAAAATAAAATAAACCTAAGAATAAAAAAGACTTAATAAAATAAAAACTAAACTTAAAATAAAAATAAAATAAACATAAAAGAAAATAAAATAAAAACTTAAACCTAAAAAATTAGCCTAAAAATAAAACTTAAAAATAAACAAAAAATAAAACCTAAACCCTAAGATATAAAAAACTAAACCTAAAATAAAAAAATTAAACAAAATAAAAACCTAAAATCTAAACCTAAAAAAATAAAATGAAAACCTAAACCTAAACCTGGAAAATATACTAAAATAAGAAACCTAAACTAAAATAAATAAATTGAAAAATTAAAATAAAAAATATAATAAAATGAAAAAATAAAGAAAAAAATTAAAATAAATAAATAATAAACTAAAGAAATTAAACCTACATGTTTACATAATTTTGTTTTAAACAAAAAAGAAATCCTTAAATGTTAAACCTTAAAACTAACCCTAAACCATAAACCTACAACACTAAACCTCAACCCTAAACCCTAAACCCTAATCCCTAAAAAACTATAAACCATAAACACTATATCCTAAACCCTAACCCTAAACCCTAAACCCTAAAAGCATAAACCCTAAAACCTTAAACCCTAAACCCTAAACCGTAATCCTATACCCTACACTAGAAACCCCAAACCGTAATCCTAAACCTAAAGTAATTAAATAAAATAAAAAATAAACATAAACCATAAAACCTAATAAACCTAAACCTAAACCTAAACACTAGGAAAGGGGTAAAACCTTGATGACAGGAACATCACCGTAAACCAAGTTTGCAGATCTGCAAGGAGGCTAAGGCAAAGGAAGGTTATCAGTGGTGGTGAGGATCTGAGGTACCGGGTGGATATGGAGGTGGTGGTCGGAGTAGTGGTGGTTATAGAGGTGGGAGGAGTGATGGTGGTTATAGTCATGGTGGTGGTAGAGAGAGAGAGAGAGATCAGGGATATGATGGTGGATCCCACTACTTGAGAGGTCGGGGTCATTCTTATGGGAATTGGAGAATCTGAAGAACTGCCAATTTGATCAGTTGCTTATTGAACTATTTGTTTGGTTTTTCTCTATGTGTGATCATTTTTTTATTTATGTCATCATTTGTGTCTTGGAAAACTTGACGTGTTACTTGGTTGATGAAATTGAAATGAAGAAATGTTGAATCTGAATTTGTTCTATGTTAAAAAAAAACCCTAATCCCTAAACTATAACCTCAACCCTAGACCTAAGACCTAAACCCTCAACCCTAAACACTAAACCCTAAAAACCCTAAACCCTAAACCCTAAACACTAAACCCTAAGCCTAAAAACCTAATCCCTGAACCCTAAACCCTAAACCCTAAAACATAAACCCAAACCCCAGGCCTTAAATCCTTAACTAACCTTAAACCTTAAATTCTAAAAAACTTAAAACCTAAATCTAAACTAAATAGAACATAAAAATAAAATAAATAAAAAAAACTTAAACAAAATAAAATAAAATAAAAACATAAACTAAAACAAAAAAAACTAAACCAAAACATAAAATGAAAATAAAATAAATAAATAAACCTAAACTAAACTAAAAAATAAAAACCTAAATAAAAAAAAAAATAAACTTGAATTAAAATAAAAAATAAACCTAAAGTAAAATAAAAAAAACTAAAAGAACTTAAACCTAAAAAATAAACCCAAAAAATAAAACCTAAAACTAAATTAAAAATAAAACCTAAGCCCTAAACTATTAAAAAATTAAACTTTAAATAAAAATAAAATTAACAAAATAAAATAAATCTAAACCTAAACTAAAATAAACTAAAACCTAAACTAAAACCTAAAATATAATAAAATAAAATAAAAAATTAAATTAAATAAAAATAAAAGAAATAAAAACCTAAACTAAACTAAAAAATAAAATAAACCTAAACATAAAAAACCTAAATAAAATAAAAACTAAACCTAAAGTAAAAATAAAATAAAATAAAACCTAAATCGTAAACTAAAATAATCCTAAACCTAAAAAAATAAACAAAATAAAATAAACCTAAACCTAAACAAAAATAAACTAAACTAAAATAAGTTAAACCTAAACCTAAAACTTAAATAAACTAAACCTAAACCAAAACCTAAACTAAATAAAATAAAATATACTAAAAATAAAAGTAAATCTAAACTAAAAAATAAAACCTAAAATAAACCTAAGGTAAAAACGTAAAACCTAAACCAAAATAAAACTAAAACCTAAACGGACCTAAAATAAAAAATAAAAATTAAACATATTAAAAAATAAAAATAAACTAAACTAAAAATAAACAAAATCCTAAACCTAAAAAAAAAAACTAAATAAAAAACTTAGACAAAAATAAATAAACTGAACTAAATAAAAAAAATTAAACCTGAAAAAAATTAAATAGACTAAAATAAATAAACTAAATAAACAAAATAAATTAAATAAACCTAAATATATTGGTTTACTTAATTTTAAAAAAAATCCTAAACCCTAAACCCTAAACCTTAAGCCCTAAATCCTATACCATAAACCCTAAACCCTAAACCTTAAACCCTAAAACTAACTCTAAACCCTAAACTTACTACCCTAAACATATAACCCTAAACCCTAAAAAATTAAAATAAAAAAATAAAAAAGCTATCCCTAAACCTTAAATCCAAACCCTAAACCCTAAACCCTAAACCTACAACCCTAAACCCTAAGCCTTAAACCCTAAAACTGTAAACCCTAAACCCTAAATCCTAAAACCCAAAACCTTAAACCCTAAGCCCTAAAACCTATAGACCTAAACCCTAAAACCTAAACCAAAAACCTAAACCCTAAAAACCTAAAATTCTAAACCAAACTAAATAAGATCTAAAAATAAAATAAATAAGAAAACTTAAACATAAATAAAATAAATTAAAAACCCAAATTAAAACCTAAATCTAAATCAAAAAATAAAATAAAAAAAAATGAAAACTGTACTAAAATAAAATAAAGAAAAACATAAACTAAATTAAAAAATAAAATAAACTTTAAAATATAAAACCTAAATAAAATAAAACCTAAATGTAAATTAAAAATAAACTAAACCTAAAATAAAATAAAATAAAAACCTAAACCAAAAAAATAAACCTAAAGACATATAAAAAATTAAACCTAAACCCTAAACTAAAAAAATAACTTAAAATAAACAACATAAAATAAAATAAACTAAAATAAACAAAACCTAAACCTAAACCTAAGATAAACTAAACCTAAACCCTAAACTAAATATAATGAAATAATCTAAAAATAAACATAAATTGAAACTAAATAATAAAACCTAAAAATAAACCTAAAATAAAAATGAAAAACCTAAACTAAGAAAATAAAATAAAAAACTAAACCTAAACCTAAAAATAAAAATTAAAACCAAAACCTAAAACATAAAAAAATAAAACTAAACTTAAAATAAACATAAATTTAAACCTAAACTTAAAAAATAAACTAAAATAAAAAACCTGAACTAAAATAAATAAACTAAACTAAATAAAAAAAAAATAAACCAAAATGTAAATCAAAAATAAAAAAGTAAAATAAATAAAAAATCAACTGAATAAATCTAAGCCTACAAGTTTACTTAATTTTTTTTAAAAAGACACTCTAAACACTAAAACATGCCTTAAACCCTAAAAAACCCAAAATCCTAAACCTACAATCCTAAACCCTAAACCTTAAACCCTAAGATACCCTAAACTTTAACCCTAAACCCTAAACACTAAACCCTAAACTAACCCTAAATTTTAAATCTTAAACCCTAAACCATAAACCCTAAACCCTAAATCCTAAACCCTAACCCTAACCTTAAACCCTAAACCCTAAAACCTAAATCCTAAACCCTAACCCTAACCCTAAACCCTAAACCCTAAAGCCCTAAACCCTAAACGTTAAACTAACCCTAAACTCTAAACCCTAAAAACCCCAAAGCCTAAACCCTAAACTAATTTAAAAATCTTTTTGATAATATCAAGAATATGGAACAAAAGGTGAAATATTTGTAAGAACTTGTTATTACTGATTGTTCTTTCTGTTCTAATCTTTCTTAACCTAAAGATAATCTCATTAAGTTTCAGGATTTGGAGGAGACTTATTGGAAATAAAAAGCTGCCTCTAAGCATCTTTCTAAGGGCAAGAGAAACACTAAATATTTTCATGCTTTGGAGATGAAAAGGAGAGTTCTTGGTTACATTCATAAAATCAAGAACTTTGATGGTTCTTGGCTTACCGAAAAAAAGGATATATTTTCTTCTATTATTATATATTTTAAAGATCTTTTAAAAAAAATTATCAATTTGAGCATTTATCCAATCCCTCTATCATCCCTTCTATTATGTCTACTGAGGATAATGAGTGCTTGGTTGATCCTCCATCTAATCAAGAAATTTATAATATTTTTAATGGTATGAATGTTAATTCTGTTGCAAGGCCAGATGGTTACACTACTTTATTCTTTCAAAATGCTTGGTTTATTATTAAAATTGATCTTGTTGATGCTGTTAAGGATTTTTTTCAAGGGAATTCTATTCCTATATATTTTACTATCACTTCTATTATTCTTAATCCTAAGAAAGATAATCCTAACTTTTGGAAAGACTTTTGACCTATTAGTCTTTGTACTTTTTTCAATAAATTGATTTCTGAAATTTTGATTAATAGGCTCAGTAAGTTTATACCTAAGATTATCTCTCCTAATCAAACTGGCTTTGTAAAAGGTAGAACTATTTTGGATAACATCTTGCTTGCTCAAGAATTGATTCATGATTTGAATGTTAAAACTATAGGTGGAAACTTACTTTTAACATTGACATCACTGAAGCTTATTATAACATTTCTTGGGATTTTCTTAATATCATTCTTACATTATTTGGTTTTTCTAATAATTTCCTTTCTTTGGTTAACAATATACTTAGAAATGTTTTGTTTCATTAGTTATCAATTGTGAAAACTTTGGTTTGTTTAATTCCTCTGAAGGTAAAAGACAAGGTGACCCTCTTTCTCCATCGCTTTTTATTATTGTGGTTGAATATTTGTCTCGCTATTTAATCTTTTTAGAAGAATTCTAGTATGTATTTCAGGAATCTTGGTGGTTTGGCTCTCTCTCACTTAAGCTTTGCTAATGACTCATAATATTTTTTATTGCTCGTTACATTATGTTAAAAAACTTAAGGATTTTTTAATTAAATTTTAAAATGAAAGTGGCCTTTTAATTAGTACTAATAAAAGTTGTTTAATCACTTCTACTTTTATTTTTATTTATAGAATTTATAAAATAAAGGACATCACTAGTTTTTCTCATCAAAATCTTCCTATTAAATATTTAGGCTCCCCTTTATATTGTGGCCATAAGGATCCCATCTCTTTGATGAGGTAATTCATAATATTCAAAATAAAATTTCTACCATTAAATTTCATTTTTTTATCTTTTGGTGGTAGATTAATTATTATTAAAAGTATTCTTTATTTTCTTCCTTTTTACTTGTTGCTTAGTATTGTTCCTACTTCCCATGTTCTTATCAAGATTGAAAGACTTTTCATTAAGTTTTTTTTAGGCTCTAGGAATTTGGCCAAAAGGCTTCATCAGACTTCTTGTTCTAATATGTGTGGTACTATTTATGAAGGTGGTATTGGGTGCAGACCTTTAAGGGATATTGCCAATGTTTTTTCATATAAATTTTGGTGGAATTTTTGGAAAAATGAAAGTTTTTTGGCTAAATTCATGAAATTTAAATATTGCAAAGGTAAGCATCCTTTAATTTGCAATTATAAACATGGTGACTCTATTGTTTGGAAATGGCTCTGTGATATTAAATGGAAAGTAGAACGTCTCATTTTTTTGGGTATTAATAATGGATTTTACTTCTTTAGGTGAGATAATTGGATGGGGGATTTTTCCAACGATTCTCTACTTAATACTCACTCTACTTCTTTAAAAGTTAGTCATTTTATTTATAATGGTGAATGAAATTTCTCTCTTTTAAATGATTTGATTCTTGATTTCATTAGTAATAACATCATTAATATTCTTATTGAAGGTAATTTTTTGGATCAAATTATTTTCAAAATTCATAGTAATGGAGAATTTTCTTTTAAAGATACTTTTGGCCTCATTCTTGGAAGAGGTCATTCTTGTAGTGAGAAGATCTCAAGTTCAAATAGAGATTTCCTAATTCAATATCCAAGTCACTATGCTTACTAACTTAGGAAATGCATTTTGAGCTAAATCCAATCTACTTGGTTTGATGCAAAATAAAGTCAAATATACAGCATAAATTAAATCAAGTAAATCAATGAAAATAAAATGGAAGTTCAAAGTCAAACCTAAAGTCAACTCTACTCAACCTAAGATTGACTTAAGTGGACCCACTTGGTCAAAAAGTCAACCCACTAAAATTTGACCAAATTAAATCATCAAAAATATTTCAAATGATCAAATAAACATGTTCAATCATAATGACAAAGAAATTTTAGTCCATTAAGGCCTAGATTAGGTAAGTTAAATTCCTTAAGTCGAAATAACCTAAATAGGCTACATTTAACTCAAAACCAAGGAAAATTCAAAGCACTTTCAACCAATGCAAATGGGATGGAGACTAATCCTCTTAAACCTTGTTAATGAGGGAATTAAGTGCTAATTAACCTCCCTAACTAAGCCACTTAAGGAAATGACAAAACCCATAATGAATTAAAAACATTCACCAAGGAAAGGTAAAATCCATTTTCCCTTCCCTATCTCCCCACCTCTTCAACCTAGACACTTGTGAGGTAGAGAGGGGAATCCTAGCAAGCTTCCAAGCTCTCTTCATTCCCCCTAGCCGACCAAGGATTAGCCAAAAAAGAGCTTTAAAGCTCTTGACCACATAGCAAAAACACAGATACACTCTTCCCCAAGGAGAATTGAAGTTCCCTTCACCTTCATACATCCAAATCGAAGCCAAATGAAAGCTCTTCCCCCTCCCAAGTGTTCTTAGCCATTGCTAACCACTAAAGCCAAAATCTCTCAAGCCTATTGTTGGTGTAGGGAACAATCTTTAATGAATTAACCCAATTCCTTTTGCAAGCAAGTTCGATTCAAGGTTTTGAAGCTCTACGATCAATTTCAAAGCCAATCATCCAACGAATTAAGGTATGCCATTAACAAGTTTTAGTTTTTCCTTAAATAATTTTATTGTGATCATTTTCAAACAAAACATGATTTTCAATAAGATCAAACCATAAATGATCATAGGATATCCTTCAATGATCATGTAATAATTAAAATCACTTGATTTCATGCTTTAGATCGTTCATAATTAGCAAAACACTATGAACGGCTCTTGACTCTCATAAGAAATGAAAGAGATGAGTCCTCTACCATTCAATCCATATATTTGGATTGGACGGTCTAGATCTAGGTAGACCAGATGAATTTTGCCCTTTAAGGAACCATGGGATCGATCCAGACCATCCGATCTTCGATCAGATGATCCAGGATCATCCCGCGTAACAGTGCAGGCTGACATGGCACCACATGGGCTCTGCATGGACCAACTCATGCATGCCACATGGCAAGACGTGCCACACAAGCACGTGCCATGCGGCATGCGGATCCCGTGCAGGCCCCTTCACTTAAAATTGTTAAATACCATTATTTAACGGTTCAAAATCATTAAAAAATTAATAGAAACTTATAAAATTTATAGAAAAATAAATATAAATCATAAAAATAGAAATGAAAGCTTTATGGATTCATCTTGATGAGAGGAATCCATAGGAATTAAAATCCCCAATTTTATTGGGTATTTTCTCCTTTAATTATAATTATTACATTAAACCCTAATTACTCTTTGATTAATTATCCAATCAATTTGAAGCTTTGGGAAATTGAAATTAAGCATAAAACACACCTTAGATGAATTTTTGGGGATTTAATTCACTAAATTCAAACAAAATTAAAAATTCATATGCTTAACCATTCAATCAATCAAATTAATCAATCCTTAATGAAACAATTAGGGAATTTTAATCTAACAACCTTAAATCACCCTAATAAACTTCAATGAACATTAAAACATCACTTAAACTCAATTAAACTTAAAAATCCTTAAATTGACCAAATTAGGTAATTAAATGAATTAAATATTTCAATTAAATAACCTAAATTTAATTAAATGATAGTAAGTCAACCAGTTAACCAACAATTATGAATAAACCCTCATTGGAAAGATACTTTAGTGAGGAATTTATAAAAAATAAAACCCTTAAATGAATCTCATTAAGTTAGGCCTAATTTAAGTTTTAATGAAATAATTAAAACTTTAATTACTCCCTAATTATAAATCAAATAAAGATGAAACTCTGAACATTTGAAATTGCTATGTAACCCCACTTGCCAAAAATTTTCAATCCCAATTGATTTTTGGATTAGAAGTTGTTAATTTTCTAAATCTTTAAGTCAATTTTAATCAAATATTAGGTTAAGGAAATTAATTAATCTAATAAATAAAGTGGTAATTGAAACCAATTTCAATCAAACATCAGAAAACTATTAATAAACTTCTCTAAATATACTAAGCCAATTGAAGTGATTAAACTCACTCTTAAGTTAATGAAGTAAAACCTTAGGTTAACAAAATTATTAATTAACTTAAACCTTAAACTTTGAATCAATGAAATTTAATGAAAACACTCATCTCTAATGAATTTAAGAATGAATCTAAAACTTAGGTCAATTAAATCAGATCATAAAATTAACCTGAGTACTTTTGCTTAAGCCTAATACATGAACAAACTTAAGGTACTAATTCATATTAATGAACTTAAACTTTAACCTTCCAAATCCATAATTTAATAAACTTAAATTAAATTGATTGAAATCAAACTTTAATCTAAACTCTTTAAATTAACATGAACCAAATCAAATGAAACCCATATAGCTTGAAACATGAACTTAAAGGAGCCTCAAAAACTCCTCTTTTACACACACTAGATCATTTAGGTCACAGACTCTAGATCTAGGTTAGATCATTTTTTGATTTTATTTAATCTTCTATGTTGTACTTCGCATGTCTATGTGGTATATTTCTTTAGATTGGATTCCTAGGCTTGTTTGTTTGTTGACCGATGTTGGTGATTTAGATTATTTTCTGCGGGGTTGTGTTAAAGGGATCTCTGCAATAAATAAATTATAAAATTATTATTTTCTTAGAGGTGCTAAAAATCTCATAACATAGTGTAGAGGATAGGTGGACCTGGCAAGCAACTAATGCTAAGCTCGTGTATTTGTGAAATATAAATTGCTTTATGTGTTGTATGTATTTCCTAACCTCTATTTTATGGGGTTTAGGATTTTTTTTTAAATTTTAAATGTAAATTTGAGCTTAGAATTAGGTTAGGATATATGAGGTCTAGGAGTAGGAGTGACACCCAACCGAAAATGGTGCAATTCTGTGGAGCCCAATGGATGTCCCTGAAGAAGGAGACTTTCCTGGAAAGAAGACCTATAGATCTAAACTTGTAGTTCTAGGCCGGGTTGTATAAGGGAAAATCTCAACTGCCCATTTTTATTTCTTTTGGATTGTACAGTGGTACCCTGCCACATTGACCTTTTTGTTATATAATTTAATTTGGCTTGATTTATTTTGTGGGTGCAATAGAAACAACATGCTTTTTCTAGATTTCTTTCTGTTCTATGTTTGTGTTGTCATGTATGCTTAGACGTAGGCTCATAGGATAAACTAAATTTTCTACCCAACTAAATCAATCAAAACATAAAAATAAATACAACTCATAATCTTCATATAAAAGCCTAGGCATTAAAGAAAGATAAAATATGTAGCAACCCCTTAGTTGGATGTTTTAACATCAGGCATAAATCATATTATTTCACTCTTGATTAAGGAAGGGTTCCTTCTTTGCCAGAGAACCTGGGCTTGCCCTTTGAGAGCCTATGATGGAAGAACACCTTCTTCTATTATGATTTGTCGCATAACCTTTTTCTAATTGCATGCATTAGGCATAAATTGCATTCCTATGACCTAAATGAATCTTGAGTCAAAATTCATAAAACTTGGAAAATATGCATTAGTTAGATGCATCCTCATGCCCTACATGATCTTAGGGATTAAGGAGTGAGTCTAGTTTCATAGATTTCTTTCCTAAAAATGCAACAACCCAGCCATCTTGCTTTCATGTGACCTGACTTCATAAATTTAAAATACACTATGGTGGTGTTAGCTGGCAGCCTTCTCTGAGTAAGTTGTAAGTCTAGAAGAGTCAGGAATAGGCTAGTTCCCTCGGGTGAGGAGAATAGAAAATGATTTCTAAGGATAGAATTAGGTCGAGCATCTGACATGTGTCAAGCACTAGGTTAGGCAAGCATCCTTTAGGAATAAGTCTTCAACCCTAGGCATTTTTATAGTCTTGTGCTATTAGAATCTAAGCCCTAGATTTCTAAGAAAATGAGAACTAAAAATCTAAAATTAAATCCCAAATTTGAAGTCCAATCATAGGATATTTGAAATGTCTACTGGGTATCCCAATATCAATAGGATTTTCCTACTATTTCCCATTTGACTCTTGAAAATGACTCTCTACAACTTGGACCACACCCAATTGAACTTCCAAAAATCAATCCTTTGAAAGCTACCTTAGTAGTCTTTAGAAATAACCATGTATTTCTTTAATTGAGAGTATTCTTAAGATGAGGCCTTTCCTAAGATGTAATTAACTATATAGGCTAACCTTTATAGGGAACCATGATCCAAAGATTAAATAAACCTTGTTCTACCTTTCCATGTAGTTCATGGGAAAATATGCTAGTTCACGAAAGACCCATTAGACGTAGGAGTCTTTTATTGAAATGATCGAATCCATTACAGGAGGGCATGTTTATCTTTCGAGATAATATGTTTATTCTTTAATGTCATATTTGGTCATCTAAATAAAATATTCCTAAACTCTTTGTGGTGTCATTTATTTTCTCTATTCCATAAAAAACACCAACATATTTTTTGGCGACTCCGCTGGGGATTGGTTCCTCTCTCCATCTTTATAAATAAAGGGTTATTTCTATATATCGACAGTGTACTAGTGCCACTCATCGGTCAAGGCTACCTTTCCGTTGGATATTTCATTCTTGGTTGACCTAATCCAACATCTTATATAGAGGTTCTAGAACTCTTCGTTTGTCATAGTTAAACTATTGGGTCCTAGAACCAAATCCCGAAATAAAATGAGAGAAATAAATGAAAACCAAGTCAGTTTTGTTAAGACCTAAATTTGGTCAAGATGGATTTGAAACCATTCCAATATGGAAAAGAAATGTTAAATTTAAAAAAGTATGAAAAATACTTCAAAATTTGAAAAGAAAATCTCCAAAAAAATAAAGTCTCAAAGTTAAACTTATCCTTGATCTTAGTTTGGCTTTGTACTAGACCTAAAGATAAGCAGGACAGGGTCCTTGAATGGATACCCTTTGTTTTACTACATTTGAAGATGGCAAACACCTAAGGATGTAGATTGAAATGAAGGCATTCCTTCAAATCCTGAGAAAATCCAAATCAAAAGGCAACATAGTTATGCCTATTGCCCCTTTACCATCACGATTGAAGTTTGAATTGCATTTTAAAAAAAAGGATAAAAACAAAAATCATCTCAAATAGAGATTTCCTTATTGACTTTAGGTAGAAGTTGATTAAGAACTAAATGTTTACATAAATGCAAATTGGTTTTTAATCTCAATTCATTTCCACTAGAATATTGGAAAATCAGTTGTTCAAGCTGATTGGCCAATTCTAAGGAGTGACTTGGAGGTAACCCTCTTTTAGACCTTTTCAAAACATTAAATTCTTAAGAGCTTAAAAGAGATTCAAAAGAGGAAGAGGAAATGACATAAAAAAAAAGTGAAAGGATTCAGTCTTGCTCCTAATCAATCGAAGAAAAGTGAGGGTAGAGAAAGAGAATTCTAATTCTCCTGATAAAGTTGAAATGAATGAAGTTTAAACTAATAAATTTAAATCAACTTCCTTAATGAGAGTTTCCTCTCATTAAATGAAATGATATTTTGAATGGCTTTAATTATAAAAAAGCTAAATCATGAAAAAACATAAATGAAGAGTTTAATCCTTCTAAATAAATCTTGATCTTAGGATTGGGTCCTAAGGGTGATATTTCTATCTCTTAGAGTAAAAATATGAAACTTTTATCTATAGTGAGTTGATAGATAAATCACTTAATTCATTGTAAATCAAATGGATGAATAAAGCCTTAGTTTTCTCTATTAAGAGACTAAGCAATTATATGCTTTTAATATAAAGTAAACCTAAGGCGAATCCTTTGCAATGTCTTATGATTGATTTGACATTATCTTAATGTCAAGTATGGTGATCAAAGATTTCATTGCATGTTGAGATTACCTTTAATCTTATATATGCTATAAAAGAATGCAAATGAAACTTGACTTTCTAATAGCACAAACATATACCAGAGGGACCTCATTTAAATGATGATCCTTTAAATGAATTGATAATGAGGTCTATTGATCTATTTAGAATAGAGTTATACCTACCTTCCCTGTATATCAAAAGGGAAATTCTTGAAATCAAATTCAAAATGGTAGAGTTATTCCACCTCAAATGACATTGAAAATAAATGGCAAATGAGTCATCTTCAAAATGTGATGTCTTGCCCATCTTAGAGAAGTTGCTTGCAAAATCAAGCATCATAATTCTCTATTAAAAATAATATGAAATACGAAATAAAATAAAAAAATGAAAAAAGATATGAAAGTAAAGCAAGGCATTACATAATCATGAATTTTTCCTTATTTAACCATAAGCAACTTCCTGATGTGGCATTCCAATATTCAAAAGGTTCTAGGGTTATCTTCTATGATGAAGATAGACTACTAAGAACTTATTGACATTTTAGTCGATGTAGAAAATTCAAAAGAAGAAAATCTCCAACCACTTGTTGATCTGGGTGCATCGATCAACATTAATTATAAATATGAAAGTGAATTTATATAGGCTAAATTCTAATCAAGCATTGATAAGATGAGCCATATAAATTCAATCAAATAAAGAAAGTAATTTTCAGCTTCATGAAAATTCAATCTAAAAAACACAACCTAGAAAAAGAAGTTGGTCTCAATCACATTGTTCATTGAAGATAAAAATTCAAACATGAAGAAAAGCAACTTAGAAATTCATGAAATATCTTTAAATGCTCTTGGATGGTCCTATGCAGCCCAAATAAATAAAATAAGGGAATCAAATGGAAAGAAAAAGAAGAAACATATTGATTGTTGAAGGATGTTCATATTCATCCTAAAGTGTTGAGTCTTTTGGAATATCATTCTGCTACTCCTAATTGACCTCACTACATATTTGATTCCATTAAAAAATTTGATTTCAAAAGTGTAAAGTTTTAAAGGAAGTCATTATGCCAATCTTAAATGACTCACCCCACTAAATAATTTTGAATTCATAAGTGTAACATCTTTAGAAAGTCATTTTTACCAAATTTAAATGGCTTTACTAGATTTATTGTTCCATGAAAAGATGAAAAAGAAATAGAAATGTTGGATCATATTATATGATGAATCAAGAAAAGACTTGAATCATATCAAAAAGTCAATCAATATAATGTTGTATTTGGACAAAAAGTCAAATACATCAAATTTCCATCATCATTTAGTGGAGTCATTTCATAAAGAGTGAAATGTTATTGAAATGTGTTAAATACATCAACCTTCTTAGTGAATCTTGTAACTAGAAAAATTACCAAATGTAACCTTTCATAAAGAAATGAAAACAGAATATTAGCAAATGAAAGAAAGAAAGAAATGTAAAGGGATGGAAGGACTATAACCAAGAGCAAAAGAATGAAGTCTAAATTCTAAGCATGTGGACATTTTTGACTTTAAAATTCTCCACATCAAAGTAAAATGGAAGGGTTAGAAGTTAAAAATTATCCATAGCTAAACAAAAATAATCAGATATCTCATGCTTTATCATTTTAGCCTTTATCATGATTGGGTGAGCTCACTTAGCAGGTTAAACAAAAAGATAGTGGATCTTCTTTTTCAGAAGTCCAAATTTTTTGAATGTCAAAGGTCCCATTGAGTATACTCTGATTCCATTACAAATGAAGTGAAAATACCCAATGTAAATGGACATTTTAACTTCAAACTTCTCCACATCAAAATAAAATGGTAAATTGTCCCTAGCTGAACAAAAATAAATAGATATTTCATACTTTATCATTTTAGCCTTTTCCATGATTGGGTGAGCTCGCTTGGTGGGTTAAAAGAAATAATAGTGGATCTTTTTTTTCCAGGGGTCCATATCCTTTGTATGGCAAAGATCTCATTGAGTATTCTCTAATTCCATTACAAGTGGCCTATAACCATAAACAAGAAAAGTTATGGAATCATAGAGCCATTGTAGGATAAAAAGCTTAAGTAGTTTGGGTCCTAACTTTCTTTTAATGCATAAATTTTGTTTAGATGTGTCTGGAGATTTATGTAGTCTTCAAGGTCCAGATGCACTCTTAAAATTTGAAGAAAATTATTCCACAAGTTGATATCAATGATCTAACTCTTTAATGAGTTAGCTATTGATGACTTGATCAACCTATCTTTTGGGTTTAAAGACTTCTTTATCTGGATATAAATTGAAATGATCTCTAGATGTAGTGGTCTATAAACTTAAGCTTGATGTCATTTCCATAAACTAAGTCCCTTGATGATTGCGATCAAATTCAAAAAGAAAAGTAAAATTTTTGCTAAATTAAAAGCTAGAAAATGATGGATATACATGAGAAGAAAACATTCTTCTTGGTTAGCTAACATCATTATTGACCCACATCCTTGGACTAGTGTAGAATTTAGGCTTTTTATTTTAGTTTATTTTTTCGGTTTAAGTATATTTTTAGTAGATTTTTATTTTTATTTTACTTTTTAGGTTTAGATTTTAGTATTAATTTTTAGGTTTAGGTTTATTTTTAGTTTATTATATTTTATTTTGTTTAGGTTTAGGTTTAGGTTTAATTTATTCTATGTTTAGGTTTAGGTTTTATTTATTTTAGTTTAGGTTTATTATTATTATTATTATTATTATTATTATTATTATTATTATTTTGCTTATTTATTTTTATTTTAGGTTTAGGTTCTCTTTTTAGTTAAGGGTTAAGGTTTATTTTTTATATATTTTTAAGTTTTATTTTTAGGTTTATTTTTTAAGTGTTGGTTTTATTAGTTTATTTTATTTTAATTTATGTTAATTTTAATTTTATTTTAGGTTTAGTTTTAGTTTATTTAGGTTTTTTATTCTTTAGTTTAGTTAAGGTTTTTATTTATTTTATTTTAGTCTAGTTTTATTTTTTATTTTATTTTATGTAGGTTTAGGTATTAATTTAGGTTTTTATTTTATTTTATTTTGGTTTAAGTTTTTTTTTTTTTTAGGTTTTATTTAGTTTAGGTTTAGGTTTTTAAATTTTTTTTATTTAGGGTTTATTGTTTAGGGTTAGTTTAGTGTTTAGAGTTTAAGGTTTAGGGTTTGGGGTTTAGGGTTTAAGTTTTAGTTTAGGGTTTAGAGTTCAGGGTTTAAGGATTTTGTTTTTAATAGAGAACAAATTCATATTTAACATTTTTTCTTTTCGATTTCATCAACCAAGTAGCACCTCAAGTTTTCTAAGACACAAGCGATGACATAGATAAAAAATGAGCACCTATAGAATAAATCAAAAACACTAGATTAGTTGAACTATCTCTAATGTAAAGATAAAGTTCCATAAGTAGTAGATTAGATCGATTGTTCTTCAGTTTCTATAGTTCCCATCAGAACCAACCCCGCCTCTCGAGTAGTAGGATCCGCCATCATACCCTCAATCTCTCCCTCTACCACCACCATGGTTGTAACCTCTATCGCTTCTCCCACCTCCATAACCACCACTGCTCTGACCACCACCTCCATATCCACCAGCACCTCAAAATCATCCATAACCACTATGATAATCACTGCCACAACCTTGTCCTCCACCAACAGATCTTGATTGAGCCTAGTTGATGATGTTCTCGAGGTTCCCATGCATCCTTAGAGTTTAGGGATTTTATGGCTTAGTGTGCAGGGTTTGGGGTGTGGTTTAGGTTATAAGTTTTTAGGGGGGTTTAGAGAGGTTTAGGGTTTAGTGGTTTGGTTTAGGGTTTAGTAGGATTTGTGGGTTTGTGGGTTTATGGTGGGTTGTTTGGGACAGGTGGGTTTAAGTTTTATTATTTAGGGCTTAGGAGATTTAGGGTTTTTTTTAAATTAAGTAAACCCGGTAGGTTTAGTTAATTTAGTTAATTTAGTTTTTTATTTATTTTAATTCATTTTTTTATTTTATTTTTATTTTTTTTATTTATTTAGTTGTTTAGTTATTTTAGGTTTATTTATTTTATTTATTTTAGGTTTAGTTTATTTTAGTTGAGTTTTTTTTCTTTGGTAAGTTTTATTTTATTTCTTTAGGTTTAGTTTATTTATTTTAGTTTAAGTTTTTGTGTTTTTTAGGTTTATTTTTTATGTTTTATTTTAGTTTATGTTTAGGTTTATTTTCATTTTATTTTATTTAGTTTATCTTTAGTTTATTTTAGGTTTAAGTTTATGTTTTATTTATTTTAGTTTATTTTAGTCAAGGTTTAGGTTTATTTTATTTTATTTATTTAATTTTATTTTAGGTTTTTTTTAGTTAAGGTTTAGGTTTTATTTATATTTACTTTAGGTTTTATTTTAGGTCCATTTTTTTAAGTGTAGTTTTATTAATTTTATTTTATTTTATTTTATTTTATCTTATTTTATTTTATTTATTTAATGTTTAGTTTTATTTTATTTAGTTGTTTTATTCTGATGTTTTATTTTAGTTTAGTTTAGGTTTTATTAATTTTATTTTATTTATTTTTATTTTTATTTTATTTTATTTTAGGTTTAAGTTTAGGTTTTAGTTTAGGTTTTATTTTTGTTTTATTTTATCTTTATTTAGGTTGGATCTTTATTTATCTGATTAGTAGGTCTTTTATTTAGCTAGCTTTTGGTCTTTAAGGCCAGGTGGGATCAGTGGTCTAAGGCTCAGGGTTTATGGCCCAGGTCAGGGTTTGGGGCCTGTGGCCCAGTGTTGGCTCAGCCCGCCCTCAGTGGCTGGGGTGGCCAGGGCCTGGGGCCCAGGTGCCCAGGGCCTCAGTCTTCTGGCCCAGGGCCTGGGCCCAGGCCCAAGTGGGCTCAGGGTCAATCAGGGTGGCCAGGATCTTAGGAGGGCCTAGGTCAGGTGGGTCAGGTGAGATCAGGTGGCTCACAACACAGGTAGTGTTGGGTGTCTCATATTTAGGCCTGGGTTAGCCTTTGGCGTGGTTTAGGGTCAGTGGCCCAGGGTCGAGGATTTAGGTCATGGCTCAGTTGGGTCAAGATCTTTCCAACAATCAAATTATTAAATTAGGTTTAGTTTATTAAGTTTATTTTTATTTATTTTAGTTTATTTTATTTTTTATTTTATTTAGTTTATTTTTATTTTTTATTTAATTTATTTATTTATTTTAGCTTTTTTTATTTTAATTTAGGTTTTTTTATTTTAGTTTATTTTTTAGGTTTAGGTCTAGGTTTAGGCTTATTTTTTAGTTGAGTTTTATTTTTTATTTTTAGGTTAAGGTTTAGCTTTTGTAAGTTTAAGGTTTAGGTTTTTTATTTTAGGTTTATTTTTTAGTTTAGATATAGGTTTATTTTTAGTTTATTTTATTTTATTTGCTTTAGGTTTGGGTTTTATTTATTTTAGTATAGTTTATTTTAGTTTGGGTTTTTTATTTAGTTTATTTTTTTAAGTTTAGGGTTTTTTTATTTAGGGATTAGGTTTTATTTTTTATTTATTTTTAGGTTTACTTTTTAGGATTACATTTTATTTCATTTTGTATAGGTTTTTTTATTTATTTTATCGCTTACTTTTTTATTTTATTTAGTTTTTTCATGTTTATCTTATTTTACTTTAGTTTAGGTTTTTATTTTATTTTATTTTAATTAATTAAGTTTAGGTTTTTTTAGTTTATTTTTTTTATCTTTATTCTCTTGGCCCATGCCTTTAACTGATCTATTATTAAGCCTTCTAAGGTCAGTGGCCTCAGCCTCTGGCCTGGGCTCAGGCCCAGCTCAGTGGCCTGTAGCCCAGTGGCCTGGGTTTAGGGCCCAGTCTGAGTGGCTCAGGGCCTAGGGTGTGGATCAGCAGCTCAGGGCACAGGGCCTGTGGCCCAAGGTCACCCAGATCTGGGGTCAGGGTCAGGGCCTTGGCTCAGGTCTGGGGTCAGCCTGCCAGGATTTGGGCTCCAGGCCTGTGGCCTAGGGCTTTAGGCCAGGGCCTAGGGTCTGCAGGCTAGGGTTGTGCTCATGGCCTGTCAGCTAGGCTCAGCTTCAGATCCCAAGTTTCAGTGGCCTGTGTGGTCCAGGCATCTTTCTAATCACAACCCGACAGTAAAATTTTAGTTCTTTTTTTTTATTTATTTTTGTTTATTTTATTTTTATTTTAATTTAGGTTTATTTTTTATTTTTATTTAATTTAGTTTATTTATTTTTGGTTTATTTTAGTTTATTTTTTAGGTTTAGGTTTAAGTTTAGTTTATTTTTTATTTGTTTTATTTTATTTTTATTTTTAAGGTTTAAGTTTTATTTTTATTTTATTTTTTTAGGTTTTATGTGTTAGGTTTTATTTTAGGTTTATTTTTAAGTTTTATTTTTAATTTAGGTTTTATTTATTTTTATTTTATTTTATTTTATTTAGTTTATGATTTGCTTTAGTTTATTTTAGGTTTTATTTATTTTAGTTTAGTTTATTTTAGTTTAGTTTAGGCTTTATTTTATTTATTTTTTTTTTTTTTTTTTTAGTTTAGTTTGGGTTTTGGGGTTTAGGGTTTAGGGTTTAGGTTGTAGGTCTAGGGTTCATGTTTTAGTTTTGGGTTAAGGGTTTTTGCTTTTTTTTAATAGAGAACAGATTCATATTCAACATTTCTTTTTTTCGATTTCATCAAACAAGTAACGCACCAAGTTTTCTAAGACACGAGCGACGACATAGATAAAAAATGAGCACTCACAGTGCAAATCAAAAACCCTAGATAACTTGAACTGTCTTTATTGTAAAGTCAGCCCATAAGCAGATTGATCGACTGCTTCAATTTCTCCAATTCCTATTAACCACCCGGCCTCGATAGTGGAATCCACCATCATATTCTGATCTCCCTTTGCCACCATCATGATTGTAACCTCCATCGCTCATCCCACCTCCATAACCACCACTACTCTGACCATCACCTCCATATCCACTAGCACCTACAGATCCCCAACCACCACTGCGATAACCGCCGCCTCCGCCTTTTCCTCCACTACTAAATCTAGACTGAGCATGGTTGACGGTGATGTTCCTGCTATTAAGGTTCTGCACATTCTTTTTAGTTTATTGGTTTTATGGTTTAAGTTTATTTTTCATTTATTTAGTTACTTTACTTTAGCTTTATGTTTAAGGTTGTGGGTTTAGTTTAGGTTTAGGGTGGGTGAGTGGTTTAGAGCTTTAGGTTTAGGTGTTTGTGGTGTGAGTAGTGACCAGGTCCATTTAGATTTATGGTCATTAGATTTAGGTTTAGGGCCAGTGGCCTTTTGAGGGTCAGGCCTGGGCCAGTGCTCAGCTTCTCAGTGGCCCAGGATCTAGTGGCTCAGGTTTAGGGCCCAGGGTCAGAGAGATTAGCTCAGCCTAGTCATGGCCTGAGCCCAAAGTCTCAGTTTAAGATCCAGCCAGTGGCCTAGGGCAGTTTAGTTTGTTTAGGCCATAGGTCAGATAGGCTCAGGATCTTGCCTGTAGGATCTTTTTAAAACAAATCAAGCAAACCAAGAGGTTTAGGCTCACTTATTTTATTCTTTATTTAGTTTATTTTTAGTTATTTATTTTAGTTTATTTTTTTTAGTTTAGGCTTATGCTTATTTTATAGTTTGGTTTTACATTTATTTTATTTTTTAGGTTTTGGTTTTATTTTTTTTTAAGTTTAGGTTTAGATTTTTATTTTATTTTTTTAAGTTTAGATTTTAGGTTTATTTTCAAGTTTTATTTTTTAATTTAAGTTTAGGTTTATTTTTTGTTTATTTTATTATACTTAGTTTAGGGTTTAGGCTTAGTATATTTTAGGTTTTGGTTTAGGTTTTATTTATTTTAAATTAGTTTATTTTAGTTTAGGTTTAGGCATATTTTATTTTATTTATTTTAAGTTTAGGTTTTTTGTTCAAGTTTGTTTAGGGTTTAGGTTTGGTTTAGGTTAGGTTTAGGTTTTAGCTTGTAGGTTTAGGGTTCATGTTTTAGTTTAGGGTTAAGGGTTTTTAATTTTTTTTAATAAAGAATAAATTCAGATTTAATATTTCATCTTTTAGATTTCATTAACCAAGTAACACACATAGTTTTTAAGACAAGCAACAACATAGTTAAAAATAGACCACGCAAAGAGCAAATCAAAAACCTTAGATAACATGAATTGTCTCCACTATAAAGACACAGTTCCATAAGCAGCTGATCAGATCGGCCATTCTTCAATTTCTCCAATTTCCATCAGAACCACCTCGGCCTCTCGTGTAGCGGGATTCACCATCATATCCCCGATCTCACCCTACTCTACTACCACGGTTGAAACCTCTGACGCTCCTCCCACCTCCATAACCACCACAGCTCCAACCACTACGGTCATAATTGCCACCTTCTCTCCACCCATCTAGACGAGCCGTTGATCACATGATGCTATCAAGGTTCTCGCCCATTCTTAGGGTTTATGTTTATTAGGTTTTAGGCTTAAGTTTATTTTTAATTTATTTAGTTACTTGGTTTAGGTTTAGGTTTGGGGTTTAGGTTGGTTTAGGTTTAGAGTTTAGAGTTTAGTTTTTGGGTTTATGCTTGGGGTTTAGGTTTTTAGGGTTGGTTTGGGTTTTAGGATTTAGGGTTATAGGGTTTAGGGTTTAGGGTTAGGGTTTAGATTTTAGGGTTTAGTGTTAAGGCTCTAAGGTTTAAGGTTTTGAGGATTCAAGTTTAGTTGAAGGTTCAGGGTTTTGGCATTAGGCTTTAGGGTTTTAAGGGCTAAAACCTAAACCTAAAAACCTAAAATAAAAAACTAAACCTAAACCAAAAAATAAAAAATTAAACTGAAACCTAAAAAATAAAATTAAAATAAATCTAAACTAAAAAAATAAACTTAAACCTAAACCTAAACAAAAAAATAAACTAAAATAAAAAACCTAAAATAAATAAACAAATCTAAATAAAAATAAAAATAAACCTAAATCAAAATAAAATATAAAATGAACTAAAATAAAAAAATAAACAAAATAAACCTAAACCTACCAGTTTACTTAATTTAAAAATAAATAAATAAAAACCCTAACCCTAAAACTAGTCATAAACCCTAAACCCTAAACCTACAAACCAAAACCCAACACCCTAAACCCTAAGCCCTAAGCTAACCCTAAAACCAAACCCTAAAGCCTAAACACAAAAACCTAAACCCTAAACACTATACCCTAACCCAAAACCCTAAACCCTAAAACCCTAAATCCTAAAACCATAAACCCTAAACCCTAAACCCGAAAAACCTAGAAACTTAAACCTAAACTAAATAAAAGCTAAAAATAAAATAAATAAAAAACCTAAACCTAAATAAATTAAAAAAAATAATATATTATAAAAACCTAAGCTAAAAGCTAAACCTGAACCTAAAAATAAAATAAAATAAACTAAAATAAAATAAATAATAACCTAAACTAAACTAAAAAAAGAAGATAAACTTAATAATAAAAAACCTAAATAAAATAAAATTTAACTAAAAATAAAATTAAAATAAACCTAAAATAAAATAAAATAAAAAATAAATAAAAACATAAACTTAAAAAATGAACCTAAAAATAAATAAAAAATAAAACTTAAACCATAAAGTAAAAAAAACTAAACCTAAACTAAAATAAACTAAAATAAATAAAACATAAACCTAAACCTATACCAAAACCTAAACTAAATAATATAAAATAAACTAAAAATAAAAATAAACTTAAACCTAAACTAAAAACTAAAACCTAAAAATAAACCTAAACCTAAAAATAAAATAAAATAAACTAAAATAAAATAAATAATAACCTAAACTAAACTAAAAAAGAAGATAAACTTAATAATAAAAAACCTAAATAAAATAAAAATTGAACTAAAAATAAAATTAAAATAAACCTAAAATAAAATAAAATAAAAACTAAATAAAAACCTAAACTTAAAAAATGAACCTAAAATATAACCTAAAAATAAATAAAAAATAAAACTTAAACCATAAACTAAAAAAAAACTAAACCTAAACTAAAATAAACTAAAATTAATAAAACATAAACCTAAACCTAAACCAAAACGTGAACTAAATAATATAAAATAAACTAAAAATAAACCTAAACCTAAACTAAAAATAAAATCTAAAAATAAACCTAAACCTAAAAATAAAATAGAATAAACTAAAATAAAAATAATAATAACCTAAACTAAACTAAAAAAGAAGATAAACTTAATAATAAAAAACCAAAATAAAATAAAAACTAAATCAAAAATAAAATTAAAATAAACCTAAAATAAAATAAAATAAAAACTAAATAAAAACCTAAACTTAAAAAATGAACCTAAAAATATAACCTAAAAATAAATAAAAAATAAAACTTAAACCATAAACTAAAAAAAAAAACTAAACCTAAACTAAAATAGATAAAACATAAACCTAAACCTAAACCAAAACCTAAACTAAATAATATAAAATAAACTAAAAATAAACCTAAACCTAAACTAAAAACTAAAATCTAAAAATAAACCTAAACCTAAAAATAAAATAGAATAAACTAAAATAAAAATAATAATAACCTAAACTAAACTAAAAAAGAAGATAAACTTAATAATAAAAAACCTAAATAAAATAAAAACTAAATAAAAAATAAAATTAAAATAAACCTAAAATAAAATAAAATAAAAACTAAATAAAAACCTAAACTTAAAAAATGAACCTAAAAATATAACCTAAAAATAAATAAAAAATAAAACTTAAACCATAAACTAAAAAAAACTAAACCTAAACTAAAATAAATAAAACATAAACCTAAACTTAAACCAAAACCTAAACTAAATAATATAAAATAAACTAAAAATAAACCTAAACCTAAACTAAAAACTAAAATCTAAAAATAAACCTAAATTAAAAACCTAAAACCTAAACCTAAAAAAAATAAAATAAAAACCTAAACCAAAACTTAAAAATAAAAGTAAAACCTAAACCTAAAAATAAAATAAAAATAAAACTTAACTAAAAAAAAAAAGCTAAAGCTAAACATAAACCTAAAATAATAAACTAACATAAATAAATCTAAAATAAATAAACTAAACTAAATAAAATAAATGAAAATAAATAAAAATAAACTGAATAATCTAAATAAACCTAAACCTTCCGGTTTACCTCTTTTAAAAAAAAAACCTAAACCCTAAACTATCCCTTAACCCTAAATCCTAAAAATAAAATAAACAAAAAATGTAAACCTACCGGTTTACTTAATTTGAAAATAAGCCTAAACTAAAGCCTCAACCCTTAATCTAAAACCTAAACCCTAAACCCTAAACACTAAACCCTAAAAAAAAAAAAGAAATAAAAAAATAAAAAAAATCCCTAACCTTCAACCTTAAAACCTAAAACTAAGCCTAAACCCTAAACCCTAAACCCAAAATGTACAACCTTAAACTCTAAACCATAAACCCTAAAACCCTAAACAACAAACCTAAAATCCAAAACCCTTAACCCTAAACTGTACACCATAAACCCTAAACACTAAACCCTAAAAACCCTAAATTCTAAACCTAAAACCTAAAATACTAACCCTAAAACTTAAACCTCCTAAACCCTAAACCCTAAACCCTAAAACCTAAACCCTAAACCATGAAACCTAAACCTAAAGATAAAATAAAATAAACTCAACTAAAAAATAAACCACTAAAAAAAATAAAATAAACCTAAAAAAATAAAATAAATAAACCAAAATAAAAAATAAACTAAATAAAATAATAAATAAATCTAAATAAAAATAAATAATAAAATAAACTAAGTAAACTAAATAAACCTAAACCTACCAATTTACTTATTTTAAAAAAAAACCTTAAACCCTTAATCATAAATCTTAATCCCTAAACCCTAAACTCTAAACCCTAAACCTTAAAACAAACCCTAAACCCTAAACTAAAACTTGAACCCTAAACTTAACACCTAAACCCTAAACCCTAATCCCTAAACCCTAAACCCTAAACCCTAAACCCTGAACCTACAACCCTAAACCCTAATCTCTAAAACCCTAAACCCCAAACCTAAAATCATAAACCTGAAACCCTAAATCATAAACCATAAACCCTAAACCCTAAAACTAAATAAAAACATAAACCTAAAATATAAACTTAAATATAAATAAAAAATGAAACCTAAACCCTAAACTCAAAAAAAAACCTAAACTTAAAATAAACCAAATAAAATAAACCCTAAACTCTAAACCTAAAGCCTAAACACTAAATCCTAAACCCTAAACTCTAAACCCTAACCCCAAACCCTAAAACCTAAACCCTAAAACCCTAAACCCTAAACCCTAAACCCTAAAACCTAAACCCTAAACCATGAAAACCTAAAAACTTAAACCTAAAAGATAAAATAAATATAAAACTCAACTAAAAAATAAACCTAAACCTAAAAATAAAAAATAAACCAAAATAAAAAACCTAAACTAAAATAAATAAAGTAAAATTAAATAAAGTAAACTAAATAAAAATAATAAATAAATTTAAATAAAAATAAATAATAAAATAAACTAAGTAAACTAAATAAATTGAAACTGACTAGTTTACTTATTTAAAAAAAAACTTTAAACCCTTAATCATAAATCTTAATCCCTAAACCCTAAACCTTAAAACAAACCCTAAACCCTAAACCCTAAATTAAAACTTGAACCCTAAACTTAACACCTAAACCTTAAACCCTAACCCCTAAATCCTAAACCCTAAACCCTAAACCCTGTACCTACAACCCTAAACCCTAAACCCTAAAACCCTAAACCCCAAGCCTAAAATCATAAACCCGAAACCCTAAATCATAAACAATAAACCCTAAACCCTAAAACTAAATAAAAACATAAACCTAAAATATAAACCTAAATATAAATAAAAAATGAAACCTAAACCCTAAACTAAAAAAAACCCTAAACTTAAAATAAACCAAATAAAATAAACATGAACCTAAACACAAATAAACTAAACTAAAATAAATCAAACCTAAACCAAAACCTAAAATGAACTAAACCTAAACCTTAAACTAAAAATAAACCTAAACCTAAACTAAAAAAAAACAAACCTAAAATAAAAACCTAAATTTTAAACACAAAATAATAAAATAAAAATTTAAACCTAAACCTAAAATTAAAAAATAAAATCTAAACCAAAAAAAATAAATAAAAATCAAACTAAACTAAAAAATAAACTTAATCCTAAAGCTAAACTTAAAAAATAAACTAAAATAAAAGAAACCTTAAACTTAAACTAAAATAAATAAACTAGACTAAATAAAAATAAAAATCAAAACCAAATTAAAAATATAAAATAAAATAAATTAGAATAAGTAAGAAAATAAACTAAATAAACCTAAATAAAAATATATATTAAAATAAACTAAAATAAAAAAATAAACTAAAAATTCTAAACATGTTGGTTTACTTAATTTTAAAAACAAAAAAACCTTAAACTTGAATCCCTAAATAATAAATCCTAAACCCTAAACAATAAATGAGCCTAAATCATAAAAAGCCCTAAACCCTAAACCCTAAACTATAAACCCTAACCCTAAGCCTAAATTCTAAACACTAGCCCTAACCCTAATCCCTAAACTTTAAATCATAAAGCCCCAAACCCTAAACCCTAAACAAACCTTAAACCCTAAAAACCCTAAACCTTAATGCCTAAACCCTAAAACTTAAAGCCAAAATCCTAAACCCTAAAGCCTAAACACTAAACCCTAGACTAACCCTAAACCCTAAGCTAACCCTAAACTCAAAACCTTAAAAACACTAAACCCTAAAGCCTAAACACTAAACCCTAAACCCTAAATCTTAAACCCTAAACCTTAAAATCCTAAACCCTAAAACTATAAAAAATAAATCCTAAGCCCTAAACATTAAACCCTAGAATCCTAAAAACTTAAACCTAAATTAAATAAAATCTAAATATTAATTTAAAAAAACTAAACCTAAATAAAATAATGTAATAAAATAAAAGAAATACCTAAACTTAAACTTAAAAATAAAATAAAATAAAAAATAAAAATAAACTAAAATAAAATAAAGAAATTCTGAAACTAAATGAAAAAATAAAATAAACCTAAGAATAAAATACTTTTATAAAATAAAAATAAACATAAAATAAAAATAAAATCAACTTAAAATAAAATAAAGTAAAAACTAAATAAAAACCTAAACCTAAAAATTAAATCTAAACCCTAAACTAAAATAAAAATAAAATAAACTTAAACCTAAACTAAAATAAACTAAACTAAAATAAATAAAACCTAAGCATAAACCTTAAACTAAAGCTAAACCTAAACCTAAACTACATAAAATTAAATTAACTAAAAATAAATCTAAACATAAACTATAAAATAAAACCTAAAAATAAATCTAAAATAAAAACCCAAAACCTAAACCTGAAATAATAATGTAAACCTCGACATAAAAATAAAAAATAAACCCTAAACCTAAAAAATAAAATAAAAATAAAACTCAACTCAAAAATAAATCTAAACTTAAACCTAAACCAAGAAAATAAACTAAAAGAAAAAACCTAAACTAAAATAAAAAACTTAAAATAAATAAAATTAAAAAATAAAGATAAATAAAATAAAAATAAACTAAAATAAATAAAAATAAACTAAACTAAATAAACCTAAACCTATCAATTTATTAAATAAAAGCTAAACCTTAAATTGTAAAACCCTAAACCTTAAACCCTAAACCCAAACTCACCCTAAACCCTAAACCCTAAACCTATAATCCTAAACCTACAATCTTAAACCCTAAACCCTAAACCTGTAACCCTAAACCTACAATCCTAAACCCTAAACCCTAAATACTAAAAAACCCTAAACTCTAAAACCTAAACCTTAAACCCTAATTATAAACCCTAAGACATAAAAGCATAAATCCATCCTTAAACCCTAAACCATAAACATTAAACCCTAAACCCTAAATCCTAAACCCTAAACTCTAACCCTAAACCCTAAACTTGAACCCCAAACGTTAAAGCTAAACCTAAAGTAACTAAATATATTAAAAAATAAACCTAAACCCTAAAACTAATAAACCTAAACCTAAACCTAAACCCTAAGAATGGGAAAAACTTTGATGGCAGGAACATCACTGTCAAACAGGCTCAAGCTAGATCTAGCGAAGGACGTGAAGGTGGAGGCAGCGATTATCACAGTGGCGGTGAGGGAACTAGAGCTGCTGGTGGATATGGAGGTGGTGGTCAAAGTAGTGGTGGTTATGGAGGCAGGAAGAGCAATGGAGGTTACAGCCATAGTGGTGGCAGAGGGAGAGATCGGGGATATGATGGTGGATCCTGTTACTCGAGAGGCTAAGGTGGTTCTGATGGGAACTAGACAAACTGAAGAACGATTGATCCAATATGTTGCTTATGGAACTGTGTCTATACAATAAAGATGGTTCTAGTTATCTAGGGTCTTTGATTTGCTCTATGGGTGCTCATTTTTTATCTATGTCATCGCTTGTGTCTTAGAAAACTTGGTATGTTACTTAGTTGATGAAATAAAAAAAAGAAAGGTTGAATCTAAATTTGTTATCTGTAAATAAAAGGCCAAAATCCTAAATCCTAAACTAAAACTTGAACCCTAGACTTGAAACCTAAACTCTAAACCCCAAACTCTAAACCCTAAAAACCCTAAACCATAAGCGCTAAACTATAAAACCTTAAACCCAAAACTCTGAGCCATACGCCCCAAACCTTAAATCCTAAACTCTAAACCCTCAATTAATCCTAAACCCGAATAAACTAAAAAGTTAAGCCTACATAAAATAAAACCTTAAAAATACAATAAAAAAAAGAACATAAACCAAAATAAAATAAACTAACGAAATAAAATAAAAACCTAAACTAAAACCTAAACCTAAAAAGAAACTAAAATAAAATAAATAAAAACCTAAACTAAACTAAAAATAATAATAAAACTAAATAAAATAAAAACTAAACCTAATATAAAAATAAAAACTAAATAAAAACTTAAACTTAAAAATAAACCTAAAAATAAAACCTAAAAATAAATAAAAAATAAAACCTAAACCCTAAACCTAAAATATTTGAAACCTAAACCCTAAACCCTAAACCCTAAAACTCTAAACCCCAAACCTAAAATCATAAACCTAAAACCCTAAATCATAAACCATAAACTCTAATCCCTAAACCCTAAACCCTAAAAATCTAAAAACTTAAACTTAAAAGATAAAATAAAAATAAAACTCAACTAAAAAATAAACTTAAACCTAAAAATAAAAAATAAACTAAAATAAAAAACCTAAACTAAAATAAATAAGCCAAAAATAAATAAAGTTAACTAAATAAAAATAATAAATAAACCTAAATTAAAATAAAAAAATAAATTAAATTATGTAAACTAAATAAACCTAAATCTACCAGTTTACTTATTTAAAAAAGAACCCTTAAACCCGAAATCATAAACCTTAATCCCTACCCTCCTTAACCACCCTAACCTAAGCCCTTAAAAACTTGAAGCCCTAAACCCTAAACTAAAACTTGAACCCCCAACTTAACACTAAATCCTAAACCCTAAACCCTAAAACGCTAACTAACCCCACCACCTGCTACTAAATCCTAAATCCTAAACCCTAAAACCCTAAGCCCCAAACCTAAAATCATAAACCTGAAACCCTAAACTCTAAACCCTAAATCCTAAACCCTAAATCCTAAAACTAAATAAAAACATAAACCTAAAATATAAACCTGAACATAAATAAAAAATGAAACCTAAACCCTAAACTCAAAAAAAAACCTTAAACATAAAATAAACAAATTAAGATAATCGTGAACCTAAACACAAATAAACTAATCTAAAATAAATTAAACCTAAACCTAAACCTAAAATGTACTAAACCTAAACCCTAAACTAAATAAAATAGAATAAACTAAAAATAAACCTAAACCTAAATTAAAAAAATAAACATAAAATAAAAACCCAAAATAATAAAATAAAAACCTAAACCTAAACCTAAAAATAAAAAATAAAACCTAAACCCAAAAAATAAAATAAAAATAAAACTAAACTAAAATAAAAAAAAACTAAAATAAAAAATTGAAACTAAAATAAATAAAATAAACAAAATAAAAATAAAAAATAAACCTAAATAAAATTTAAAAAATAAAATAAACTAAAATAAATAAAAAATAAACTAAATAAACCTAAATAAAAATATAAATTAAAATAAACTAAATTAAAAAAATAAACTAAAAAACCTAAACATGTTGGTTTACTTAATTTTAAAAATAATAAAACCATAAACCCAAATCCCTAAACAATAAATCCTAAACCCTAAACCCTAAACAAAAAAACAAAAAACTAACCCTAAACCTTCAACCTTAAACCTACAACCCGAAACCCTAAAAAGCCCTAAACCATAAAAAGCCCTAAACACTAAATCCTAAACCCTAAACCCTAAACCCTAAACTCTAAACCCTAACCCTAACCCAAAATTCTAAACCCTAACCTTAACCTTAAATCCTAAACCCTAAACTAACCTTAAACCCAAAAAACCCTAAACCCGTAACCTTAAAATCCTAAACCCTAAAACTATAAACTATAAAACCTAAACCCTAAACCTTAAATGCTAGAATCCTAAAAGCTTAAACCTAAATTAAATGAAACCTAAAAACAAAAAAAAATAAACCTAAATAAAATGTTGTAATAAAATAAAAGAAATACCTAAACTTAAACCTAAAAATAAAATAAAATAAAAAATAAAAATATACTAAAATAAAATAAAGAAATTCCTAAACTAAACTAAAAAATAAAATAAACCTAAGAATAAAAAACTTTTATAAATAAAAATAAACGTAAACTAAAAATAAAATCAACTCAAACCAAAATAAAGTAAAAACTAAATTAAACCTAAACCTAAAAATAAATAAAAAATAAAACCTAAACCCTAAACTAAAAAAAATTAACCCTAAAATAAAAATAAAATAAACCTAAACTTAAACTAAAATAAACTAAGCTAAAATAAAAGAAACCTAAATGTAAACTCTAAACTAAAGCTAAACCTAAACCTAAACTACATAAACTAAAATAAACTAAAAATAAATCTAAACATAAACTAAAAAATAAAACCTAAAGATAAACCTAAACTTGAAAAAAAATGTAAACCTTGACATAAAAAGAAAAAATAAACCCTAAACCTAAAAAATAGAATAAAAATAAAACTCAACTCAAAAATAAATCTCAACTTAAACATAATCTAAAAAAATAAACTAAAAAAAACCTAAACTAAAATAAATAAATCTAAAATAAATAAACTAAACTAAATAAAAATAAAAAATAAACATAAATAAAAATAAAAAATAAAATAAACTAAAATAAATGAAAAATAAGCTAAATAAACTAAATAAACCTAAACCTATCAGTTTACTAAATTTAAAAAGAATGCTAAACCTTAAATCATAAATCCTAAAACTCACCCTAAACCCTAATCCCTAAACTTATAACCCAAAACCTACAATCCTAAACCCTAAACCCTAAACCCTAAACCCTATAAAACCCTAAACTCTAAACCCTAAACCCTAAACCCTAATCATAAACCCTAAACCATAAAAGCATAAACCCTAAAACCTTAAACCCTAAACCATAAACACTACACCCTAAACCCTAGTGGTGGCGGAGGGAGAGATCGGGGATATGATGGTGGATCCGATTACTCGAGAGGCCAAGGTGGTTCTAATGGGAACTAGATAAACAAAAGAATGACCGAATCGATATGCTGCTTATGGAACTATGTCTTTACAGTAAAGATGGTTCTAGTTATCTATGGTCTTTGATTTGCTCTATGTGTGCTCATTTTTTATCTATATCTTTGCTTGTGTCTGAGAAAACTTAGTTGATGAAATAAAAAAAAGAAATGTTGAATATGAATTTATTCTCTGTTAGAAAAAGGACAAAACCCTAAATCCTAAACTAAAACCTAAACCGTAGACCTGAAACCTAAACTCTAAACCCTAAACCCTAAACCCTAAACCCTAAAAACCCCAAACCATAAACCTTAAACTGTAAAATCCTAAACCCAAAAGCCTAAACTAAACCCAAAACTCTAAGCCCTGCACCCCAAACCTTAAATCCTAAACTCTAAACCCTCAATTAACCCTAAACCCGAATAAATAGAAAAGTTAAGCCTAAAGTAAATAAAACATAAAAAATACAATAACTAAAAGAACATAAACCAAAATAAAATAAAATAATAAAATAAATAAAAACCTAAACTAAAACCTAAACCTAAAAAGAAACTAAAAAAAAACTAAACTAAAATAAAATAAATAAAAACCTAAACTAAGCTAAAAATAATAAAAAAATAAAATAAAATAAAAACTAAACCTAATATAAAAATAAATTAAAATAAAAACTTAAACCTAAAAACTAAACCTTAAAATAAATAAAAAATAAAACCTAAACCCTAAACCTAAAATATTTTAATCCTAAACCTAAACCTAAACCCTAAATAAAATAAAATAAACTAAAGATAAACCAAAACGTAAACTAGAAAATAAAACATAAAATTAAACTTAAAATAAAAAGCTAAAACCTAAACCTAAACCTAAAAAAATAAAATAAAAATATAAACCTAAAGCTAAAAATAAAAAATAAAACCTAAACTTAAAAATAAAAAATAAAACCTAAACCTAAAAAATAAAATAAAAATAAAAATCAACTAAAAAATAAACTTAAACCTAAACCTAAACCTAAAAAATAAACTAAAATAAGAAACATAAACTATAATAAATTAACCTAAAATAAATAAACTAAACTAAATAAGAAGGAAAAATAAAGATAAATAAAAATAAAAAATAAAATACACTAAAATAAATAAAAAATTAACTAAATAAACCTAAACCTATCAGTTTACTTAATTTAAATAAAAACCCTAAACCTTAAATCTTAAACCCTAAATCCTAAACCCTAAACCCAAAACCCTAAAACTAACCCTAAACTTACAACCCTAAACCTTAAAAAACCCTAAACCCTAAAACAAAATCCCTACACCCTAAACATTATACCCTAAACCCTAAACCTTAACACTAATCCCTAAACCCTAAACCTCAACCTAGCTTAACTAAATAAATTTAAAAATAAACATAAACCCTAAAACCTAATAAACTTAAACCTAAACCTAAACCCTAAGAATGGGAAGTACCTTAACGGCTGGAACATCACCGTCAAATATCTTATTCTAAATCTAGTGATGGAGGCGAAGGCGGAGGTAGTGATTATCACAGTGGTGGTGGGGGAACTAGTGGTGATATTGGATATAAAGGTGGTGGTCCTAGTAGTGGTGGTTACGAGGGTAGGAGGAGCAATAACACGTGGTGGTGAGGAGAGATGGGGATATGATGGTGGCCCATGAGAGGCGGGTGGAACTAGAGAAAATGAACGTCCAATCCAATTTGCTGCTTATGGAACTGTGTCTTTATAGTAAAGACATTTCTAGTTATCTAGGGTCTTTGATTTGCTCTATGCGTGCTCATTTTTTATCTATGTTGTTGATTATCTCTTAGAAAACTTAGTGAGTTACTTGGTTAATGAAATTGAAAAAAAAAAGAAATGTTGAATCTGAATTTGTTCTCTATTAAAAAAACCAATAACCAAAAACCCTAAACTAAAGCTTGAACTCTAGACCTAAAACCTAATTCGTAAACCTAAACACTAAACTCTAAACCCTGAACCCTACACCCCAAACCTTAAACCCTAAACCCTAAACCCTCAACTAACCCTAAACCCTAAACCCCAAAAAGCTAAAAAGCTAAACCTAAACTAAATAAAACCTAAAAATAAAATAAATAAAAGAAACCAAACCAAAATAAAATAAAAAAATAAAATAAAATAAAAACCTAAACTAAAACCAAAACCAAAACCTAAACTAAACCTAAACCTAAGAAGAAACTAAAATAAAAAAATAAAACTAAATAGAAATAAAATAAGTAAAACCAAAACTAAACTAAAAAATAAAACCTAAATAAAATAAAACTAAAAAATAAAAATAAAATAAGAAAATAAAATAAAATAAAATTAAAAATAAAGCTAAAATAAAATGTCAAATAAATAAATAAAACCAATAAAAGATAAATAAATAAAATAAACTTAAATATACCTAAACTAAAAAATAAACCTAAAATAAACATGACTAAAGAAATAAAATAAAACCTAAATGTAAAAAAAAGAATAAAACTAAAGTAAACTAAATAAACCTAAACCTACTAGCTTACTTAATTTTAAAATTAAAATTAAAAATTAAAAATTTTAAAAAAAAACCATAAACCCTAAACCCCTATAATCCTAAACCCTAAACCCTAAAAAGCCACTAAACCCTAAACCCTAAACTCTAAACACTAAACACTAAACCCTAAACCCTAAACCCTAAACCCTAAAACCTACAACCCTAAACCCTAAACCCTAAACGTTAAACCCCAAACCCTAAACCCTAAACCCTTAACCCTTAACCCTAAAACCCTAAAAACCTAAACCTAAACTAAATAAGACCTAGAAAATAAAATAAATAAAAAACATTAACTTAAATAAAATAAAATAATAAAAACCTAAACTAAAAATAAACCTGAACCAAAACATAAACACAAACCTAAACGTTAAAAATTTTTTTTAAAAAAAAGTCTAAACTAAAATAAAAACCTAAACTAAACTAAAAAAAAATAAAATAAACTTAAAAATAAAAAACCTGAATAAAATATAAACTAAATGAAAAGTAAAAAACAAAATAAAATAAAAACTATATTAAAACCTAAACCTAAAGAAAAACCTAAACCTTAAACTAAAAAAACCTAAACATAAAATAAATAAAATAAAATAAACCTAAACTCAAATAAACTAAACTAAAATAAATGAAACCTAAACCTAAAATAAACTAAACCTAAACTCTAAACTAAATAAAATAAAATAAACTAAAAAAACTTAAATATAAAGTAAAAAAATAAAACCTGAAAATAAACCTAAAATAAAAAGCTAAAACCTAAACCTAAAAAAATAGAATAAAAACTTAAACCTAAACTAAAATAAAAAAAAATGAAAACTAGTAAAATAAAATAAATAAAATCAGGAACAAAATAAAATAAACTAGGCTAGGCAAACCTAAAGATTAAATTAGATAAAAGCAAAACTAAAGACAAATAGTATAAACTAAAGTAAAGATAAAATAACCAAATAAAGATCTAAAATAAAAACTAAATAAAATAAATAAACTTAAATAAAAATCTAAAATAAAATAATCTAAAATAACTAAAAAGTAAACTAAATAAACCTAAATCAACCACTTTATTTAATTTTAAAAAAAAAACTCTAAACCCTAAACCCTAAACCCTAAACCCTAACCCTAACCCTGAACCCTAAACCCTAAACCCTAAACTAACCCTAAACCCTAAACCCAAAACCCTAAAAACCTTAACCCTAATCCCTAAACCCTAAAGCCTAAAGCCTAAAGCCTAAAACCTAAACCCTAGACCTTAAACTAACCCTAAACCCTAAGTTAACAATAAACACTAAACACTAAACCCAAAACCCTAAAAACCTTTAAACCATAATCCCTAAACTATAAACCATAAACCCTAAACACTAAAAACCTAAAATGTAAACTTAAACCTAAAAAAAGTAAAAAGTAAAAAAATAAACTAAAATAAAATAAAGATAAATCCCAAACTAAATTAAATAAAATAAATTAAACTTAAGAATAAAAAACATTCCTAAAAAATAAACATAACATAAAAATAAAATAAACCTAAAATAAAATAAAAACTAAATAAAAACCTAAACCTAAAAAAATAAACCTAAAAAAACATAAAAATAAATAAAAAATAAAACCTAAACCCTAAACTCAAAAAAAAAACCCTAAACCTAAAATAATAATAAAATTAAAAAAATTAACATAAATAAAACTTAAAACTAAAACATAGTAAACCTAAACATAAACTTAAACTAAATAAAATAAAATAAACTAAAATTAAACCTAAACCTAAATTTAAAAATAAAACCTAAAAATAAAACTAAAACCTAAACCTAAAAAATAAAATAGAAATTTAAACCTAAACCTAAAAATAAAAAATAAAACCTAAACCTAAAAAATAAAATAAAAATAAAACTCAACTAAAAAATAAACATAAACCTAAACCTAAACCTAAACCTATGCCAAAAAAATAAACTAAAATAAAAAACATACACTAAAATGAAATAAACTAAACATAATAGAAATAAAAAATAAACATAAATGAAAATAAAAAATAAAATAAACTAAAATAAATAAAAATCAACTAAATAAACTAAATAAACCTAAACCTCTCAATTTACTTTATTATTTTTTAAAAAACCCTGAACCTTAAATACTAAACCCTAAACCCTAAAACTAACCCTTAACCCTAAAATTACAACCCTAAATCCTAAACCCTAATCCACACCCTAAACCTTAAAAGCATAAACCCAAAACCCTTAACATTAAATCACAACTCTAAACACTAAACCCCAAACCCTAAACTTAAATCTAAAGTAACTAAATAAATTAAAAAATAAACCTAAACCCTAAAATATAATAAACTAAACCCTAAGAATGGGCAGAACCTTAACGGTAGGAACATCACCGTCATATAGGCTCACTCAAGATCTCAAGGGTAGGTGGGGAAGGTTATCGCAAGTGGTGGTGGGGAATTGAGCCGTGGATATGGAGGTGGTGGTCAGAGCAGTGGTGGTTATAGAGGCGGGAGGAGCGACGGAGGTTACAACCTTGGTGGTGGCAGAGGGAGGGATCGAGGATATGATGGTAGATCTTGCTACTCAAGAGGCCAGGGTGGTTCTGATGGAACTAGAGAAATTGAGGAACGATCGATCTGATCTGTTGCATATGGAATTGTGTCATTATAGTAAAGATAGTTCTAGTTATCTAGGGTCTTTGATTTGCTCTATGTGTGCTCATTTTAAAACTATGTCATCGCTTGTGATTTAGAAAACTTGGTGTGTTACTTGGTTGATAAATTCAAATAAAAATGTTGAATCTAAATTTGTTCTCTATTAAAAAAAAACCAAAAACCCTAAACCCTAAACTAAAACTTGAACCCTAGACCTAAAACCTAAACCCTAAACCCTAAACACTAAACCATAAAAATCCCAAACCTTAAACACTAAAACTCTAAATGCTAAACCCAAAAACCTAAGCCCTAAACCCTAAACCCTAAACTCTATACCCCAAACCATATACCCTAAACTCTAAACCCTCAACTCACCCTAAACCCGAAACCCTAAAAAGCTAAAAAGCTAAATCTAAACTAAATAAAACCTAAAACTAAAATAAATAAAAGAACCTAAACCAAAATAGAATAAAATAATAAAATAAAATAAATACCTAAACTAAAACCTAAACCTAAACCCTAACCTAAAAAGAAACTAAAATAAAAATTAAACTAAATTAAAATAAATAAAAACCTAAACTAAACAAAAAAACCTAAATAAAATAAAAATAAAACCTAAATAAAATAAAAATAAAACCTAAAATAAAATAAAATAAATCAAAAATAAAATAAAATAAAAAACTAAACAAAAATTGAAACCTAAAAAATAAACCTGAAAAGAAAACCAAAAATTAAATAAAAAAGAGGACCAAACCATAAACCTAAAATGTACTAAACCTAAACTTAAACCTAAACCTTAAATAAATTAAAATAAACTAAAAATAAACCTACCCCTAAAAAAATAAAATAAAAACCTAAGCATAAACCAAAAAATAAAGACTAAAAACTAAACTAAATAATAAACCTAAACCTAAACCTAAACTAAAATAAATAAACCTAAACTAAATAAACAAAACTAAATAAAATTAAAATATACAAATAAAAAATAAAAATTAAATAAACTAAAATAAATAAAAAGTAAACTAAAAAAACTAAATAAACCTAAACCTACTAGATTACTTAATTAAAAAAATTAAAAATTAAAAAGACTAAAAAAAACCCTAATCCTAAACCATAAACCATAAAACTAAACCCTAACCCAACAATACTAAACCCTTAATCCTAAACCCTTAAACCCTAAACCTTATACCATATACCCTAAACTCTAAACACTAAAACTTTAAATCCTAAACCCTAAACCCTAAAACATACAACCATAAACCCTAAACCCTAAACCCCAAACCCTAAAACCTAAAAACCTAAACCAACAAAACCTTAAACCCTAAACTCAAAACCCCTCCTCCTTCCACTCGGCTACGCTCCCTCTCTGGCAATTTTGTGTTCTTGTGCATTCTCTCATGGTTTGATTTGCCACCCGACATGTTCTGTGTTCCTCATTTGGCCTCTACCACGATCATGTTCCCGTGCAATTCTCTATGGTTTGGCCGCATTTCAGGCCACCCCGATCATGATCTCTATTTTACTACTAGTTTGTGCTTCTTTTGGTTGCTTATATGATTCTAACCTAATAATCAGGCGAGGCATCGCACAAGAACCAACTCGCTTTTGGATGTGCCTTTTCACCTCCGACCCTAAAGGTATTTTGGATATGATTGCATCCTAACGCTTCTATCAAGTCCTTTAAGGATGCTCTTCGTGTAAGATCCCTAACTCTAATGCCTCGGTTAACTTAATTTCAATCTCTTTTCATGGATTATCGGCTGTCATGTGTTCTGACCAGGATGTGGAGAAATTAGCTAAGCCTTTTAAATTCTCTTTGGTTGGTAAATTCTCTTTACGGCACCCTACTCTAGATAATATCAGATCTTTCTTCCATAGCTTAAAGCTTTCGGGAGTCTTCACTATTGGGCTGATTGATCCTTGACATATCCTCATTCAGTTATCAAATAATTTAGATTATTCTTGAGTCTTTGCTCGTCGCTCCTATTTTGTGTATAATTATCAAATGAGGCTCTTGAAATGGTCACCCCTCTTTGATGTCAAAGAAGAATCCCCTATTGTCCCTCTATGGCTTGCTTTTCCTAACATGAGAATTCACTATGTTACTCACCAAGTTTTGTTTGAGGTTGGGGCCCTATTTGGTAGACCCCTTCAAATTGATCAAGCCACTACCGCTAGATCTCGCCATAATGATCTTGGTTGAGATTGACATTACCAAAAAATACCCCAAAGAAGTTTGGATTAGTTCAAAAAAATTTGGATATAACCGAAAGTTGAATTTGAAAATTTCTCTTTTGCTCTCACTGTAAGATCCATGTCATCAGGACACTAATACCTCTCTTGGAACTAGGAAAACCAATAAGTTAGCTTATGTGCCTAAAGTTACTCATAATGGATTACATCCTCCTACACCTACCCCTTTACTACTGATTGATTTGTCTAATGAAAAACATTCTGACCTTGGTATAAATACTACTATTGAGGTGTGTTTTGAAACTAATGATAACTTACCTAGCACTACTCCTACTTGCAATAATTTGGCTTCTCATGACAAACCTTTGCTTCATTTGAATCTTAATGACAATCTGAATGGAAAGCTTATATTGGATCAAAATAATGTAGATCCTTTGGTGTCAGACCACAATCTGAATATGCATCATGGCAATGAAAATGTTATTTGTACTATTAATGGTGCAAGAACCTCCCCTTCTACTTCTCTACAGAGTGATACTCAGGCTATCCAAATTTCTCATTCTAGCTCTGATACTGATGAAGGAGAAATCACCACTACTAAAACATTGACTTATACTACTCCTATTCTGGATACCAAAAACCAATCCCTTTCTGGTGGAGATACTTTAGATTCTGATAGACCTTTCCAAACTGTTATTAAAAAAAATCTTATAAAGCCAAAAATGACTAATAATAACTTCACTAGAACCACTCGTTCTTCTCTTACACCTCACAAATAATTATGTCCTCATCTCTTCCTTTTTCCATTTTCTTTCTTTATCTTTTCTTTTTTGGATTTTTATTATGATCAATTTTCCTATTTGGAATATCCGGGGTTGTGGGACACTCCCTGTCTGCACAACCATGTTAGGAGCCTCTGTCACGCTCATAACATCAAACTTCTTATTATTATTGAGCCTTTCATTAACTCTTCCAAGATTTCCCATGTTGCTAGATTGCTTGGATTTCAAAATTTCTTCTTCAATCTTAATAATAAAATTTGGTGTTTTTGGAATAATTTAATCACCATTTCCATCATTGATCATCTTGATCAATTGGTTAATGTCAAAATCTCATTAGGTGAGTTTTTGACTTTTGGCACCTTTATCTATGCTTCTTGTAATAGAGCCAGTAGGAACATCCTTTGGAATCATCTAAGAACCTTCGCCTCGCTAACCTTTGGTTGGGGTGATTTCAACACTATCATTGCTTCTTGAAAGGAGGGGAGGATGTTCTCCAAACCTCCATTCCATGGAAGACTTCTCTAATATGATCCTAGATTATAATCTGATTGACTTTGGTTTTTCAAGGTCGGATTACACGTGGCATAACTCTAGACTTTGGCAACGTCTTGACAGGACCCTCTTTAATTCTCTTTGGATCAATCAATGGCCTCTTACTTTTATTGAACATTTGAGCAGAATTTTGTCTGATCATGCTCCTCTTTTGATCTCTATCAAAACTCCTCCCCTTAATCCTTCTACTCCCTCACCTTTTCGTTTCCAAAATATTTGGACCAAACATGATGATTTCACTAATGTTGTTTTCACTAATTGGATGGCTCCTGTTCACCCGGATAATTCTGTTAAAGGCATGATTCGGCTTTGGCTTAAGCTCAAGAGGCTTAAACAAAACCTCAATTGGTGGAACAAGCATATTTTTAAAAATATTTTTACCAATCTTAAAGCTATGGAATAAGTGGTTTGTTCTCTTAGAGAGGCTGTCTTAACTGACCCCAGTAAGCTTGATGAGTTGAGCATTGCCAAAGATAGTTTGATTAATTACCAAAATATGGAGGAAACCTATTGGCGTCAAAAAGCCGCTAGCAAACATATTGCTGATGGAGACAGAAACACTAGGTATTTCCATGCTATTTGTAATAAACATAAAGCTCTAAACTCGATTAAGAAAATTAAGAACCCTAATGATGGCTGGATAACTGATAACAATGAAATTAAGGACTATATCATTCATCACTTTCAAAATTTACTAAATTCTAATCCTTCATTAGATACGCCCTCCAACACCCATCTAATCTCTTCTATGATTAGCAATGAGAATAACCATTTGCTCACTATGCATCCCTCAGAAGCGGAGATTAGTAGTACTCTCAATAGCATGAACACTGATTCTATTGCTGGCCCTAATGATTTTACGACTCATTTCTTTCAGCATTGTTGTCCTTTTATTAAATCTGATCTTGTTAATACTGTTATTGATTTCTTTGATGGAAGCTCTATTCCCAAATATTTTTCAAGTACTTCTATTATCCTTATTCCCAAAACCATCAATCCTAAATCTTGGGGCAATTTTAGACCTATTAGTCTTTGTACCTTTTTCCAAAAACTCATTGCTAAATTAATTAATAATAGGATTAGCCCCTACTCCATAAAATCATCTCCCCTAACCAAACTGGTTTCATTAAAAATAGAGCCATATCTGATAATATTCTTCTCGCTCAAGAGCTGGTTCATGACATTGATGTTTCTTCTAGAGGAGGTAATATGCTTTTCAAACTGGACATCTCTAAAGCCTTTAACAACCTCTCGTGGGATTTCCTCTTTTGAATCTTACATTTGTTTGGTTTCTCTGATAATTTTATCTGGCTTATAAAAAGTTGTATCACTAATGTCTGGTTTTCTATTATCTTAAATGGTGAGTCCCTTGGTTTCTTTTCTTCGAGCCATGGTTTACGTGAAGGTGACCCTATTTCTCCTTCTCTTTTTATCATTGTTGTTGAATATCTTTCGAGAAGCCTCAATGATCTTTTCATTAAAAAACCTAACATGGTTTTTAAAACTCATGGTGGTTTCCCTATTTCTCACCTTAGCTTTGCTGATGATTTTATAATCTTCTGCAATGCCTCCCTTCAACATGTTAAAACTATTAAGAATCTCTTAAATGATTTTGGCAAAGTTAGTGGTCTCTTCCTTAATGAAAGAAAATGTTGTTTTATTCCCTCAGCTAAGATTCCTACCAATAGACTCAATCAAATCTCCAGAATTACTAATTTTAAGCAAAGTCAACTTCCCATTAATTATCTCGGGGCTCCGCTTTTTAAAGGCTAGAAAAGACCTCATCTTTTTGATGACCTTATTTAGAAAATTTCTAATAAAATTTTGGTTTGGGAATTTCATTTACTCTCTTTTGGTGGTAGGCTAACCTTGATTAAGAGCACTCTTAATTCCATGCCTTTATATTTCATCCAAACCATTGTGCCGACCATTTCTAGCATCAATAGAATTGACTGTCTCCTAAATAAATTTTTTTGGGGCTCCAATACCTCTTCTAAAAAATGCACTGGACCTTTTGGTTTAAAAGTTGTGGCACTTTTGATGAAGGTGGTCTTAGTTATAAATCCATAAAAGAAGCTATCAATCCCTTTTCCTGACTGCTAAATATTGTCAGGGTTAGCACCCCCTCATTTGTCCCTTTAAGCCGGGTGACTCTCCTGCATGAAAAAGACTTTCTTCTGTCAAATGGGATGCAAAATCCTTAATTTTTTGGGGCATTAACTCTGGCGCCTCTTTATTTTGGCAAGATAATTGGAGTAGATGTGGCTCCATTAATGACTTACTCTCCACCCATTCCACTTCCACTATTAGAGTAAACTCTTTCTAGCATAATAATAAGTGGAACAATAGTAAGCTTGCTGATTTTATCCCTTTTATTTTCTTGAATATGGTTACTACTATTCCTATCACTCCACACAATCAAGATCATATTCTCTTTAAGCTCTCTCATAATGGTGATTTCAACCTCAAAAATGTGTGGCACCACATTAAAGATACTCATGATTCCTCCTATGTATTCTCCAAACTCTAGAATAATAATATCCCTACTTCTTATTTTGTTCTTACTTGGCATATTCTAAAAAATTTTATCCCTGTTGATTCCTTGTTGTGGGGTAAAGGGTTCCACTTACCCTCTAAATGTCAATGTTGTTCCCATATTGAGAATGTTAATCATGTTTTTGTTAATGGGGTCATTGCTTCTAAACTTTGGATTTGGTATGATGATCTTCTTAACACTATCAATTTCAATGGCTCTCTTACTTTATATCAACTTCTTAAAATCTATTTTGATAATACTATTAAAGGTCACATTAAAGTTATCATTGCTATCACTCTTATCTGGTTCATATGGATGGACTGCAATGATGCAAAACACCGTGGCATCCCTATGAACCACGTGAGGATTATCGCTAAAACTAAAAACAAAATTCATGACTTGTTTAAAGACAATCTCATTCATTACAGATAATTCAAAGGTTGCCAATAAAATTGTTTGATATTAATTTCCAAAATGACAAGATCTTTATCAAAAAATAATTATCAATGGCTCTCTTGACCATATTATTATATTTTTGAACTCCATTGTATTTAGTTTATGTGCTTTATCTTATTTTCGAAGCTATGGGCTTCTTCAAAGCTCTTGAGATTTTCCACCAAAATGGCTGGCTCAATATTTGGATTGAGGTGGATGTTGTTCTGCTGATTGATCTTTTGACCTCCACTAAGATGAGCAGCACTAAATTGTACTACCTCCTCAAGCAAACTAGAGCTCTTCTTTCCCAACTGAATTTTAGCATCACTCATGTTTGGCGTGAAGGAAATGCTTGTGCTGACTACCTTGCCAATCTGGGTGCTAGATCCGATGGTATCATCTTCTTTAATCAACTCACCTTACCCAAACACTTGCATGGGCTGGTTAACTTGGACAATTATGGGTTTCCTTATCTCAGAACTTAATCTACCTTTTTGATGTGTACTATCCATTCATCATTTTACTGTATGCCTCTTTACTTTATGGCTTTCTGTTCCTTTTTGGGTCTTTTGTGGATGTTTCACATGGATATTATTTGCTATCTTGATTTCTGTGGGCTCACTGCTTTTGGCATTTACACTGACAAAGGGCTGTTGTTGAGCTATGTGCATACTAATATCCTGCATTAGAATTTTGTTGAGCTACGTGTCAACAACTATTGGTTTTATAACAATCATTACTGGAGGGAGATATTTATCATGATGGGTTTAGCTACTGCCATTATTTACTGCAACCGGCTATTTCTCAAAGATATTACTGCTTAGAGCATCTTAGTTACCTATGTTTTTTCTATGCATTATATTAGTGTTCATTACGATGGTTGCAATATTTATTTTGAAGATTTACTGTTAGGTTGTTGGATTTTAGCTGATAATGATTGGTGGCTAGCTTTTGAAATGCTGCTTGTATCCTCTATTAGATCTGGGTCACTCGATATTCTCTTTGTCTCCATTTGATGACATTTTCCTTTATTTTGAGAGTTATCTTTTATTTTATTTTTCTACATGAAGAGGTTTTGGGGTCTTGCTATTTCTGCCTCTCCTATGCTTCATAACCTTACCTTCACATCCTGTATAAATAATAGATGCAACATCCTGGTTAAAAATCTTTCTTTATAGATTTTGAATTATTTCCTGATTTTCAATATTCTTGATGATGTGGGTCTTGCTACTGGTCTGTTTTTTTATGCTCCTTTGCTCTTTAATGGCTTATCCTATGTTTGGAATTGTTTATTAATTTTCACTCAGTATGATTTCTCTGAGGATGATATTTCTGCTAACTCGCTATTTTTTTTTGTCCTAGTGGATCTCATCATGATGAGACTCTTTTGAACCCTATGGTGGCTCATGCCACTTCTTTTATTGGCTTACCCTATAGTTGCAATCATTGTAGTGTTGTTTTACGCTATGACTGTTGGATTTCTGGATTCACTGTCCTGCAGGCTAATCTTGTTTTAATCTATGGCTGTTGGATTTCAGGCTATTCTGTGTCCTGCAGGCTGTTGGATCATCTGCCTTTATATAATGTTTGCACTACTAATAATTGGGATGATGTTGTTTTCACCTGCTGCTGTTATTTATTTCCTAGTTCAGCTAGTCTTGGCCAGACCACTTCATTAACTATCTGGGAATTTACTTATGCACTGTATAATTTCAATGGTTAGTTTTATGCCAAACTTGTTATTTTTTTATTTCTTGGTTGTTGAATGGTCTAGTTACTATCTTATATCCAGCAAGCTGTTGCTGGGGTTGTTTATCTATTTTAGAGGGTGATTTTGGTGTTGTCTTGCTGTTTATCTTTGACAACCTTTTTTCCTCAACCTGTCAAGCGAGATTTTGTTATTTCCTGTTCTATTTTATTATTTCCTTGCAAGTTTGGATTCCCTTAATGGCTTCTCAGTTAGCCTATACTGTGGTTGAAGGTTTTTCTGCTACCCTGATCTGCTTTATTTTGGAAGGTTTTTTCTTTTTACTATCCTTTGAACCCTTTTGCTACCATTGTTGGTTTTTGGTCTTTAGGGCCTTTTGACCAGCTGGTGGACTTTATGATTAATATCTGTTCCTTATTTTTTGATTCTCTGACTATTTTTTCTTTTATCAATGGGGCTACTGCTATTTTTTCCTGCTTCTATTTTTTCCCACTTGGTTCTGTTTCCATTGAGCAGATATCGGTGATTTTCCATTTGATTATTTGGATCTTTACATATGTTTTTGGGTGGACTCTTGGCCAGCTTATTGGTATTAACTGCCTTGGTTGTTGGCTGAACTGGACTAATACTCTACATGTTGTCTCTGGGGTTTTGGTTTATTTTGCTCAGCAACTCTCTATTGAAGTTGTTGATTGCTTGGTGGATTTTGCCTTGAACCCTTTTAATGGTTTATTATATGCATATCACCTTAATTCATTGGTCTACTTTATCTGATACTATTTTCTCCATCTTCTTTCAGTTAAACCTGTATCTATTGCAATGTTTATCCTGGATGAGTGGCTTTATGGCAAGCTATCTGGTTTTTGTTCTCTAGCTAGTTGTTTCTTGTCTTGGATATTTGTTATCTTGGCTTTTCAGGGCTCCTATGTTGGCTCCATCCTGGTTGGCTGTAGGACTTCTGGGTCCTATGTTCAGCTAGCTATTTCTGACATTGCTATTCTGATGGTTTTTGGTGATTACTGTCCATGTTCGCCTTCCGATACCTATTTTTATGCTCTATCTACTTGGTTATTAAATATGGCAATGTCTTCTCTGATGGAGAAGTTTTATGGCCAACTTGTTGTCCCTTCTTGTCTTGGATGTTGTTGTCTTAAGTGTTGCTATCTTGGCTGGTCTTTGCCTTGGTTACCTGCTGTCTTGCTCTTTCTAGATTCTAATGTTGATATTCATTTAAATCCATTTTTTGATTTTTCTTCTAGTGGGTTCCAATGTTGCATTAACTTATTTATTGTTGGGGTTGTCTTTTGGAATGCCTATGTTGTTTCCATCTGGGCTGCTATTCATCTCTTGATTGTTATGATCTACATTATCTACTGTTGTCTCTATTCCCATCTCGTAGGTTGGTCCATATATGCACCGCCTCTACGACCGGGGTACTATGGACGCTTCGCTTTTACTTTTGCTCTCTTGGTTTTTATTGATCTAGATTATATGATTTTTGGTTCTGAATGTTGCAACTGGAGTTGTAGCTCCGACTGTGTGGTTGTAGGTTTTACTGCTACCCTGATCTGCTTTATCTGGAAGGTTTTTTTTATTATCCTTTGAACCCTTTTGCTACCATCGTTGGCTTTTGGACTTTAGGGCTCTTTGACCAGCTGGTGGACTTTGTGATTATTATCTGTTCCCTATTTTTTGATTTTCTAACTATTTTTGCTGTTATCAATTGGGCTAATGCTGTGTTTTCCTGCTTCTATTTTTTCCCACTTGGTTCTATTAACATCGAGCAGATCCCTGTGATTTTCCATCTAATTATTTGGATCTTTACCTATGCTTTTGGGTGGACTCTTGGCCAGCTTGTTGGTATCAACTGCCTTGGTTGTTGGCTGAACTGGATTAATACTCTACATGCTGTCTCTGGGGTTTTGGTTTATTTTGCTCAGCAACTCTCTATTAAAGTTGTTGATTGTTTGGTGGACTTTGCCTTGAACCCCCTTAATGGGTTATCTGCTGCTATTTTCTCCAACTTCATTCAGTTAAATTTGTATCTATTGCAATGTTTATCCTGGATGGGTGGCTTTATGGCAAGCTTGCTGGTTTTTATTCTCTAGCTGGTTATTTCTTGTCTTGGATATTTGTTGTCTTAGTTCTTAAGGACTCCTATGTTGGCTCCATCCTGGTTGGCTTTAGGATTTCTGGGTCCTATGTTCAACTAGCTATTTCTGACATTACTGTTCTTATGGTTTTTGGTGATTGCTGTCTGGGTTGCTGCCTTCCAAATACCTATTTTTATGCTCTACCTACTTGGTTATTAACGATGGCAATGTCTACTCTGATGGAGAGAGATTTTATGGCCAACTTGTTGTCCCTTCCTGACTTATGCATCTGTGGTCAATTGGGCTGGGGGTTTACTGACTTTCTGGTTTCTTGCAGCTTACATAATTCCCCTCGCTGGCAATGTGGTGTTGATTTTCTATTGTTTGTTGCTTATGGGCTTTGTAGCCGGCCTGAAGACCATTTTAATTCTTGCCTCTCTTATCTTTTCCCTACCATTGTTAGAATAATGCAGATCACTATTAAGATGCTCTTAACTAATTCATATTCAAACCCTATTATGCTCTATCTGAATGGGTTGTCTTATAGTGAGCTTGCTACCTAATGCTGTATCTGATGAACTTCTTGTATTGGTGCTGGGCATTCAGTGACATGGTGTCTTATATCGGGTCTTATTTCTAGGATGGGAACCCCTTTCTCATTCTGACTTTTGTTGATTCTCTATCTACCCTGTATTTGATTATAATTGTAGGTACTAAGGATATCAAGACTTTTATCAAATGGATGCAATACAGGTTTGTTGGCTATGATGGCTGTGATGATTTCACTCCCTTTTGGTTTGGTAGTAGCTCTTGTGATGTAACCCTTCTGCTGAAGTCTAGATGCTCATATTTGCATCTTCCCCAACTTATGTGTGAGCTGAGCCTTCTCTATCACAACTCTTTACTATCATTCTCAGATTATGCAGTTTTTAGTTATCATTTTGTCTGTATTACCTTAACTGCTCTAACTTTTCTCTGTTTACATTCTTGCAGGTGCTTCTCTCTTATCCTCTTGTAGGTTTGCTCCAGAGTGTCATGCATTCTCCCATCCTATAGAGCATTAGCCCCAATCTTCCACTGGCTTATTATGTTAATCAATTTGTATCTTTTGATTGCTTTATTGTTTTCTTTTGATTTTGGTTGTACTTAGATAGGGGATTTACTCCCTTGGCTTATTGTAGCTCTTTGAGCAATATTTCTGGAGTTTATCCCCTTTAAGGACCTTGTAACCCTCTTTTTGTGGCAAGAAAATTCCCCTACATGGGGTTCCCAAAAAAAAAAAACCTAAAAACCTAAACCTAAACTAAATAAAACCTAAAAAAATACAATAAATAAGAAAACCTCAACCAAAACAAAATAAAAAAATAAAATAGAATAAAAACCTAAACTAAAACCTAAACGTGAGCCAAAACATAAACTTACACCTAAACATTAAAATAAAATAAAATAAAAACTAAGAAATAAAAAATAAAAACTAAAATAAATAAAAACATAAACTAAACTAAAAAAATAAAATGAACCTAAATCAAATAAAAACTAAAAGCAAAATAAAAATAAAATAAACTTAAAATAAAATAAAATAAAAACTAAATTAAAACTTAAACTTAAAAAATATATAAACCTTAAACTAAAAAAGAAACCTAAACCTAAAATAAACTAAACCTATAAAATAAAATAAACGTAAGCTAAAAAATAAAACCTAAAAATAAACCTAAAATAAAAAACTAAAACTTAAGCATAAAAAATAAAATAAAAACCTAAACCTAAACCTAAAAATAAAAAAAAATCCTAAAATGAAAAAATAAAATAAAATAAAAGCTAAATTAAAAAATAAACATAAACCTAAACCTAAACCTAAAAATTAAACTAAAATAAAAAAGCTAAACTAAAATAAATAATCTACACTAAATAAAAATAAAAAATAAACTTAGATAAAATTAAAAAAAAATAGAGTAAACTAAAATAAATAAAAAATAAACTAAATAATCCCAAACCTATCGATTTACTTAATTAAAAAAATATAAAATCCTAAACCCTAAACCTTAGCCTAAACCCTAAACCATAAACCCTAAACCATAAACCCTAAAACTCTAAACCCTAAACCCTAAACTAACCCTAAACCCAAAACCTTAAACCTTAAAAACCCTAAACCCTAAACCCTAAAGCCTAAATACTAAATCTTAAACCCTAAACTAACCCTAAACCCTAAGTTACCACTAAACACTAAACCTTAATCCCATAACACGAAAAACCCTAAACCCTAAACCTTAAACCCTAAACCCAAACCTTAAACCCTAAACCTTAAAATCCTAAATCATAAAACCCTAAACCATAAAGCCAAAACCCTAAACCCTAAAAACCTAAAAACTTAAACCCAAATCTATAATTAAAATAAAATATAAAATAAAAATAAACTAAAATAAACTAAAGAAAACTCAAGTAAAATAAAATAAACTAAAATAGACTTAAACAAAATAAAAGAAAACTAAATAATAACTTAAACCTCAAAATAAACCTAAAATCAAACCTAAAATAAATAAAAAAATAAAACCTAAACCTTAAATTGAAAAAGAAACCCTAAACCAAAAATAAAAATAAAATAAACTAAATAAACTAAAATAAATAAAACCTAAACCTAAAATAAACTAAACCTAAACATATACCTAAACTAAATAATATAAAATAAACTTAAAATAAACTTAAACCTAAACTAAAAAATAAAACCTAAAATAAAAACCTAAAACATAAACCTAAAAAAGTAAAATAAAAGCGTAAACCTAAACTTAAAAATAAAAAAGAAAACTTAAACCTAAAAACTAAAATAAAAATAAAGCTCAACTAAAAAATAAACCTAAACCTAAACTTAAAACTAAACCAATAAAATAAACTAAAATAAAAAACCTAAACTAAAATAAATAAATGTAAAATAAATAAATTAAACTTAATATAATTAAAATATAAACATAAATAAAATTAAAAATTAAAAATTTAAAAATCAATTAAATAAATTTAATAAATCTAAACCTATCGATTTACTTAATTTAAAAAAAACCCCTAATCCTAAAATTTTAAACCCTAAACCCTAAATCCTAAAACTATCCCTAAACCCTAAACCCTAAACCTTCAACATTAAACCCTAAAAACCTTAAACCCTAAACCATAAACCCTATTGCTTAACCCTAAACCCTAAAATCATAAACCCAAAAACCCTAAACCTTAAACCATAAATAATACACTCTAAACCCTAAACCCTAGCCATAAACCCTAACCCCTAAACCCTAAACCCTAATCCCTTAAACCCTAAACCCTGCACCCTAAACCCTAAATCCTAAACCTACCACCCTAAACACTAAAACCTAAACCATACACCTTAAAAAACCTTAAACCCTAAACCCTACCCCAAAACCCAAAGCCCTAAAAGCATATACCCTAAAACCTGTAACCCTAAACCCTCAACCTTAAAGCTTAAACCCTAAACCATAACCCTAAAACCTCAACCCTAAACTCCAAACCTTAAACATGAACCTAAAGTATCTGAAAAAATTAAAAAATACACCTAAACCTAAAACTTAATAAACCTAAACCCAAACCTAAACACTAAGAGTGGGCAAAACCTTGATGACAGGAACATCACCGTTAGCCAGGCTCAGTGTAGATCTAGCATGGAGGCGGAGACAGTGGTTATCACAGTGGTGGTGGGGAATCTAGAGGTGCTGGTGGATATGGAGATGGTGGTCATAGCAGAGGTGGTTATGGAGGTGGGAGGAGTGACATAAGTTATAGTCGTGGTGGTGGTGGAGGGAGAGATCAGGGATATGATGGTGGATCCCGCTACTAGAGAGGCTAGGTGGTTCTGATGGGAACTGAGAAATCAAGAATGACCATCCTACCTATGGAATTGTCTTTACATTAGAGATGGTTCTAGTCTAGGGTTTTTATTTGCTTATCGTGCTCAACTTTTATCTATGTCATTACTTGTGTCATAGAAAACTTGGTGTGTTACTTGGTTGATGAAACCGAAAAGAAGAAATGTCGAATTTAAATTTTTTTCTCTATTAAAAAAAAACCAAAAACCCTAAACACTAAACAAAAACCTGAACCTTAAACTTAGAACCTAAACCCTAAACCCTAAACCCTAAACCCTAAAAACTCTAAACCCTAAAACCCTAAACCCTATACCCTAAAACCCAAACCCTAAACCCAAAACCCAAAACCTCAAACCCTAAACTCTAAACTAACCATAAACCCTAAACCCTAAAAGCAAAAAAGCTAAACCTAAACTTAATAAAACCATTAAATAAAATAAGCCTAAACCAAAATAAAATAAAAACATAACCTAAAAACTCAACCTAAACCTAAACCCAAAAAAAACTAAAAACTAAACTAAAATAAAATAAATAAAAACCTAAACTAAACTAAAAAATAAAAAATCTAAATAAAATAAAAATATAACCTAAAAAAACCTAAAATAAATTAAAATGAAAACAAAATAAAAACCTAAACCTAAATGATAAACTAGAAAATAAAACCTAAAAATAAAAAAAATATAACCTAAATCTTAAACTAAAAATAAAAACCTAAACCTAAAATAAAAATAAAATAAACGTGAACATATACTAAAAAAACCTAAAATAAATAAAACCTAAACCTAAACCTAAAATAAACTAAACCAAAACCTAAACCTAAACTAAATAAAATAAAATAAATTGAAAATGAGACTAAACTAAAAAAATAAAACCTAAAAATAAACTTAAAATAAAAAACCTAAAACCTAAACCAAAAAAATAAAAAAAATAAAAACCTAAACCTATAAATAAAAAATAAAACTTAAACCTAAACTATAAAATAAAAATAAAACTAAACTAAAATATAAACCTAAACCAAAACCTAAACCTAAAAAGTAAACTAAAATAAAAAATGTAAAATAAATAAACTAAACTAAATAAAAATAAAAATAAACATAAATAAAAATAAATAATAAAATAAACTAAAATAAATAAAAAATAAACTAAATAAATCAAAACCTACTAGTTTACATAATTTTAAAAAAATTCAAAAATTAAAAAATTAAAAAAAACCCTTACCCTAATCCCTAAATCCTAAAATTAACCCTAAACCTTAAACCCTAAACCCTAAACCTACAACCCTAAACCCTAAACCCTAAATACTAAAATGCTAAACCCTAAACCCTAAACCCTAAAACCTACAACCTTAAACCCTAAACCTTAAACCATAAACCATAAAAACTAAAAAACCTAAAACCTAAACCTAAACTAAATAAAATTAAAATAAAATTAATGAAAAACCTAAACCTAAACCTAAACCTAAAAATAAAATAAAATAAAAAATAAAAACTAAACCCAAATAAAATAAATAAAAACCTAAAATAAATTAAAAATAAAATAAACCTAAAATTAAAAATCTAAATAAAATAAAAAATAAAATAAAAACTAAACCTAAAAAAACCTAAAAAAACTTAAAAATAAATAAAAAAATAAAACCTAAACCCTAAACTAAAAAAAACCTAAACCTAAAATAAAACTAAACCTAAACTAAAATAAAATAAACTAAAATAAATAAAACTTAAACCTAAACATAAGATATAGTAAACATAAACTCTAAACTAAATAAAATAAAATAAACTAAAAATAAACTTAAACCTAAACTAAAAACTAAAACTTAAAAATAAACCTAAAAGAAAAACCTAAAATCAAAACCTAAAAAAAATAAAATAAAAACCTAAACCTAAACCTAAAAATAAAAAGTAAACCTAAACTTAAAAAATAAAATTAAAATAAAATGAAACAAAAAATAAACCTAAACCTAAACCTAAAAAATAAATAAAATAAAAAACCTAATCTAAAATAAATAAACTAAACAAAATAAAATCAAAAACACTAAACCTTAAACCCTAAACCCGAAATCCTAAACCATATATCCGAAACCCTAAAAACCCTAAAACTAACCCTAAACCTACAACCCTAAAGCCTTAACACTAAACCCTAAACCCTAAAGCCTAAACCCTACACCCTAAACCCTAACCTTAACCCAAAACCCTAAACCCTAAACCTTAAACCCTAAAACCCTAAACCCTAAACTTTAAACTAACCCTAAACACTAAACCCTAAATCATAAAAACCCTAAACCATAAACCCTAAAACCTAAACATACCATAAACCCTAAGCTAACCGTAAACCCTAAACTTAAACCCTAAAACTCTAAATCTTAAAGCCTAAACATTAAATCCAAAATGCTAAACCTTAAACCCTAACCCTAAACCCTAAACCCTAAACCCTAAAGCCTTAAACCCTAAACCCTAAATCCTAAACCATAAAAACTTATAAACTTTAATCTAAACTAAATAAAACCTAGAAATAAAAAATAAAAAAAACTGAAACTTAAATAGAACAATAAAATAAAATCCTAAACTATAACTTAAACCTAGACCTAAAAATAATAAAAAGTGAAAATAAAATAAAATAAATAAAAACCTAAACTAAACTAAAAATTAAAATAAACCTAAGAATAAAAAACCTAAACTAAAATAAATAAACCTAAAATAAAAACCTAAACTAAATAAAAATATAAAATAAAAAAAAACAAAAATAAAAAAATGAAGTAAACTAACATAAAAAAATAAACTTAATATGCTAAATAAACCTAACCCTATCGATTTACTTAATTTAAAAAAAAAAACCTTAAACCCTAAATCCTAAATACTAAACCCTAAACCCTAAACCTTAAACCTTAAACCCCAAACCCTACAACCAAACCTAAAGTAACTAAATAAATTTAAAAATAAACCTAAACCCTAAAATCTAATTAACTTAAACCTAAACCTAAAGCCTAAGAGTGGGTAAAACCTTGACGATAAGAACATCACCATCAAGCAAGCTGAGTCTATATCTGGTGACGGAGGGGAAGGTGAAAGCGACGATTATCACAGTGATGGTGGGGGATCTGGAGGTGCTGGCAGATATAGAAGTGGTGGTCAGAGCAGTGGTGGTTATTGAGGTAGGAGGAGCGATGGAGGTTACAGTCGTGGTTATTATAAAGGGAGAGATCAGAGATATGATGGTGGATCCAGCTACTCGAGAGGCTGGGGTGGTTTTGATGGGAACTAAAAAAACTGATGAATGGCCGATACGATCTACATTTTAAGGAACTGTGCATTTATAGTAGAGATAATTCTAGTTATTTAGGGTTTTTAATTCGCTCTATGTGTGCTCATTTCTTATCTATGTCGTCACTTATGTCTTAGAAAACTTGGTGTGTTACTTAGTTGATGAAATTGACAATTAGAAATGTTGAATCTAAAAATTTTCTTTATTAAATAAATAGAAAAAACCCTAAACCCTAAACCTTAAACCCTAAACCCTAATCTCTAAACCCTAAAACCATAAACCCTAAACCCTAAACCCTAAAACCTAAACCCTAAACCCTAAACCCTAAACCCCAAACCCTAAACCCAAACTCTAAACCCTAAACCCTATACCCAAAGCCTTAATCCTAACCCTAAACCCTAAACCATAAACCCTAAAAACATAAACCCTAAAACCCTAAACCCTAAAATCATAAACCCTAAAATTCTAAAGCATAAACTGTAAACTCTAACCCTAAACCTAACATTCTACTTAATTTAAAAAAATAAAAATATAAAAATATAAAAATATAAAAAACATAAAGAAAAACCTAACCCACAACCCTAAACCCTAAACCATAAACCCTAAACCCTAAAATCTTAAAAACCTAAACCTAAAATAAATAAAAACTAAAAATAAAATAAATAGAAAAACCTAAATCTAAATAAAGAAATAAATACAAATGTAAATTAAAACCTAAACCAAAACTTAAAAATAAAAAAAAATAAAAACTAAAAACAAAATTAAAATAAAATAAATAAAAACCTAAACTAAACTAAAAATATAAAATAAACCTAATGATAAAAAATAAATGTAAAATAAAAAAATAAACCTAAAATAAAATAAAATAAAAACTATTAAGTAAATTATAATAAAAACTAAAATAAAACCCTAAGACTAAAAAGAGAAACCTAAATATAATAAAAACTAAAATAAAAACCTAAACTAAACTAAAAATAAAAAAAATTGAAATAAAATAAAAACTAAACAATAAATAAAAATAAAATAAACCTAAAATAAAATAAAATAAAAACTAATTAAAAACCTAAATCTAAAAGATAAATCTAAATATAAAACCAAAAAAAAAACCTAAACCCTAAACTAAAAAACCTAAACCTAAAATTAAAATAAAATAAATAAACTAAAATAAACCTAAACCTAAACTAAAATATACTTATCCTAGACCTAAACCTAAAATAAACTAAACCTAAACCCCAACCTAAACTAAATAAAATAAAATAAACTAAAAATAAACATAAACCTAAACTAAAAAATAGAACCTAAATTGAACCTAAAATAAAAACCTAAAACCTAAACCTTAAAAAAATAAAATAAAACCTAAACCTAAACCTAAATATAAAAAATAAAACCCAAAATTAATAAATAAAATAAAAATAAAACTTAACTCAAAACTAAACCTAAACCTAAAAAATAAACTAAAATAAAAAACTTAATCTAAAATAAATAAACTTAAAATAAATAAACTAAACTAAATAAAAATAAAAAAAATAAAATAAACTTAAATAATTAAAAAGTAAACTAATTAAACTAAATAAACCCAAACCTACTTGTTTACTTAATTTCAGAAAAAACTCTAAACCCTATATCTTAAGCCCTATACCCTAAAACTAACCCTAAACCCTAAACCCTAAACCTACAACCATAAACCTACAACCCTAAACCTATAATCCTAAACCCTAAAACTCTAAACCCTAAACCCTAAGCCCTAAATCCTAAAACCCTAAATCCTAAACCCTATTCCCTAAACCCTAAACCCTAAACTCTAAACCATAAAACTTACAACCCTAAACCCTAAACTAACCTTAAACCCTATGAATGGGCAGAACCTTGATGTTAGGAACATCACCGTCAACTAGGCTCAGTTTAGATTTGTCAGTGGAAGTGTAGGTAAAAGTGGCAGTTATCGTAGTGGTGGTTGGGGATCTGGAGGTGCTGGTGGTTATGGAGGTGGTGGTCAGAGCACTAGTGGTTATGGAGGTGAGAGGAGACAGGTTACAAACTGTGGTGAGAGGGAGACCGGGATATGATGGCAGATCCTACTACTCGAGAGGCAGGGTTGTTTTGATGGAAACTAGAGAAATTGAAGAATGCCCGATCCAATCTACTCCTTGTGGAACTGTGTCTTTATAGTAAAGACGGTTCTACTTATCTAGGGTTTTTGATTTGCTCTATCGGTGCTCATTTTTATATCTAGTCATCGCTTATGTGTTTGAATACTTAGGGTGCTACTTGTTTCATGAAATCGATAAGAAGAAATATTGAATCTGAATTTGTTCTCTATTAAAAAAAATAAAACCTAAAATCCTAAACCTAAAACTTAAACCTTAAACCCTAAACCTTAAACCCTAAACTCAAAACCCTAAACCCTAAACCCTAAACCCTAAACACAAAACCCTAAAAAGCTTAAAACCTAAACCTAAACTAAATAAAACCTAAAAATAAAATTATAAAAAAATATATAAACAAAAGTAAAATAAAATAAAGTGAAAACATAAACTAAAACTTAAACCTAAACCTAAACCTAAAAAAAATAAAATAAAAATTAAAAACTAAACTAAAATAAAATAAATAAAAACCTAAACTAAACTAAAAAAAATAAAAAACCTGAATAAAATAAATCTAAACCTAAAATAAAAATCAAAGAAACCTAAAATAAAACTAAATAATAACTAAATAAAAATCTAAACCTAAAAATAAACCTAAAATAAACTAAAATAAATAAAAAATAAAACCAAAACCCTAAAATAAAAAAAAACCTAAAACTCAAATATAAATAAAATAAACAAACTAAAATAAACCTAAACCTAAATAAAAATAAATAAATCATAAATGTAAAATTAAAATAAACTAAACTAAATTAAAGAAAATAAAATAAACTAAAAATAAGCCTAAACCTAAACTAAAAATAAAACATAGAAATAAACCTTAAATCTAAACCTAACAAAATAAAATAAAAACTTAAGCCTAACCCTAAAAATAAAGAATAAAGCCTGAAGCTAAAAAATAAAATAAAAATAAAACTCAACTAAAAAATAAACCTAAACCTAAAAAATAAACTAAAATAATTAAACCTAAAATAAATAAACTAAATAAATAAAAATAAAAAATAACCCTAAATAAAAATAAAAAATAAAATAAACTCAAATAAATAAAAAATAAATTAAATAAACCTAAACCTACCTCTTTACTTAATTTAAGAAGAAAAAAAATAAAAACTAAATCATAAACCCTAAAACTAACCCTAAATCCTAAACCAACAACCTTAAACCTTAAACCATAAACCCTAAAACCCTAAACGATAAACCTTAAACCCTAAACCCAAAACCCTAAACCCTAAAACCTAAACCCTAAAACCCTGAACCCTAAACCATAAACCCAAACGCATAAAATAATAAACCCTAAATACTAAACCCTAAACCCTAAACCCTAAATGCTAAAACCTACAACCCTAAACTTTAAACCCAAACTCTACACCATGAACTAACCTTAAACCCTAGTAATGGGTAGAACCTTAACGGTAGGAACATCACCATGAACTAGGCTCAGTCTAGATCTAACGGAGGAGGCGAAGGCAGAGGCGGTGATTATCACAGTTGTGGTGGGGGATCTAGTGGTGCTGGTGGATATGGAGGTGGTGGTTAGAGCAGTGGTGGTTATAGAGGTGAGAGGAGCGATGGAGGTTATAGTCATGGTGGTGAAAGAGGGAGAGATCGGGGATATGATGGTGGATCCCGCTACTCGAGAGGCAACGGTGGTTCTGATGGGAACTATAGAGACTAAAGAACGTTTGATCTGATCTACTGCTTAAGGGAACTGTAGAGATTGAAGAACTCAGGGATATGTTCTTTTCTTTCCATTAGAGGAGGTTCTATTTATCTAGGGTTTTTTATTTGCTCAATGGTTGCTCATTTCTAATCTATGTCATCGCTTGTTCTGAGAAAACTTAGGGTGCTACTTGGTTGATGAAATTAAAAAGAAGAAATGTTAAATCTAAATTTGTCTTCTATTAAAAATAAACTTTAAACCCTAAACCCTAAACCTTAAACAAACCCTAAACCCTATGAATGGGTAGAACCTTAAAGACAGGAACATCACTGTCAACTAGGCTCACTTTAGATCTAGTGGTGGAGGTGAAGGCGGAGGCAGCAGTTATCACAGTAGTGGTGGGGGATCTAGATGTGCTGGTGGATATAGAGGTGTTGGTCAGAGCAATGGTTGTTATGGAGGCGGGTGGAGTGGCAGAGGTTACAGTCATGGTGGTGGCGGACAGAGAGATCGGGGATATGATGGTGGATCCCGCTAGTAGAGAGGCGGGGCTGGTTCTGATGGGAGCTAGGAAAACTGAAGAATGACTGATCTGATCTATTACTTATGGAACTATGTCTTTATAGTTGAGATAGTTTTACTTATCTAGGGTTTTTGATTTGCTCTATGGGTACTCATTTTTTATCAATGTCGTCGCTTGTGTCTTAGAAAACTTGGGGTGCTACTTGGTAGATGAAGTCAAATAGAAGAAATGTTGAATCTGAATTTATCCTCTATTAAAAAAAATCTTAAACACTAAACTAACCCTAAACTTTAAGAATGGGCAGAACCTTGATGACAGAAACATCACCGTTAACTAAGCTCAGTCTATATATGGCGGTGGAGGTGAAGGTGGAGGTGGAAGTTATCGTAATGGTGGTGGGGGATCTGAAGGTGCTGGTGGATATGAAGGTGGTGATTAGAGTAGTAGTGGTTATGGAGGCTGGAGGAGTGACAGAGGTTACAACAGTGGTGGTGGATGGGAGAGAGATTGGGGATATGATGGCAGATCCTGCTTCTCAAGAGGAGAGGGTGGTTCTGAAGGGAACCGGAGAAATTGAAGAATGGTCGATCTGATCTACTTCATATGGAACTATGTATTTATAGTAGAGATGGTTCTACTTATCTAGGTTTTTGATTTGCTCTATGGGTGCTAGTTTTTGATCTATGTCACTACTTGTGACTTATAATACATGGGATGCTACTTGGTTCGTGAAATCAAAAGAAGAAATGTTGAATCTGAATTTTTTCTCGGTTAGAAATAAAATCTTCAACCCTAAACCGTAAACTAAAACTTAAACCCTAAACCTTACACCCTAAACCCTAAACCCCAAACCATAAACCCTAAACCCTAAACCCTAAACCCTAAAAACCTAAAAACCTAAACCTAAACTAAATAAAACCTAAAAATAAAATAATTAGAAAACCTAAAACAAAATAAAATAATAAAATAAAATAAAATAAAAACATAAACTAAAACCTAAACCTAAACATAAAAAGAAAATAAAATAAAAAAATAAAAACTCAACTAAAATAAAATAAATAAAAATGTAAACTAAACTAAAAACTAAAAAACCTAAATAAAATAAAAATTAAACCTAAAATAAAAATAAAATAAAGTAAAAACTAAATAAAAACTTAAACCTAAAAAATAAAAATAAAAATAATACCAAAACATAAATAAAAATAAAACCTTAATCCTAAATTAAAGAAAAAACCAAAATCTAAAATAAAAATAAAATAAACCTAAACTACAAGTCTTTCAATTTAGCAAATATTTCAAGGAGCTAAATTTGTGCTTTAAAAATCTCTCTTTAGTAGGATTTCAATGCTTTAAGGCAATGCTCAAGATCTTTGCGAATTAGGGAGACTTGATGCAAAGTATTATTGAATGAGATTTTTATAATAGTGATTGTATCTGACAAAATCTCTTGATAAGTAGTGTGTAACAGGAATAATCCAAACTCAATATCTTTCCATAGAGATTTCCAAAACTATAGCTCTCCTACTTTTAGGGTCAACGTTGCAACATAATGTAACAAATAATTCACTTCAACACAAAGCAAGAAAGCTCAAGTAAAACTCTGAAGTCAATGCTTAGAAACAGCTGGCATAGTGTTGTGAGAGATTTAATACACTCATAGATTTTTTGCTGACATCTAAAATATGATTTAAGAGAGATTTTGGATCCCAACATAGTATCTATCATATTTTAATTTTTTTATTGGTAGTAGTGTTACTTCATTTAGATGTAATCATTTGAATATGATTTAATGGTGGAAAGAATAATTTTTACATTTGATGACATTCTATTAAGTGCAAGAATTTTTTGATGTTATTTGAAATCTAAAGTTTCTTCAAAAGCCACATGCAAATTAATTTTATGTAGTTCCTCTTTTAAGTATACGGCTCAAGTTGATCTAAACCTAAACAACATTAGTTTAATCTTTCCCTAATGTTTAGAAGATAACAACAATACTTCAAATTTGTTCATGTACTCATTTATAATTTTGGTTTTTTAGTTTAGCGAGTTAAACTCTAAATAATTGATCTTAGTAATATAAAGACAAGTATTTTTTTAACAACAATTTCATTTCAACCATGTAATAACTTGTTCTAATCCCAATCTTCCCGGCTCTCTATTTCTATCCAATTATTTTTGCTTAGTGGTATGTTTTAATCTTATAAATAAAAACCTAAACTAAAACCTAAACCTAAACATAAACATAAACGTAAAAATAAAATAAAATAAAATAAAGAAAAACCTAATCTAAATTAATAAACAAAATAAACCTAAAAGTAAGAAACCTAAATAAAACAAAAACTAAATGTAAATTAAAAAAATAAACCTAAAATAAAACTAAATAAAAAGTAAAACCTAAACATAAAAAAAAACTAAACTAAAACATAAAATAAACATAAACTTAAACCTAAAGAATAAACTAAAATAAAAAACCTAAAATAAATAAACTAAACTAAAAAAAATAAAAAAATAAACCTAAATAAAAATAAAAAAATAAACTAAACTAAAATAAATAAAAAATAAACTAAATAAAGCTAAACTTGTTAGTTTACTTAATTAAAAAAATACCCTAAACCGTAAATCTTAAAACCAAAATCCTAAACCCTAAAACTAACCATAAATCCTAAACCCTAAACCTACAACCCTATACCCTAAACCCTAAACCCTAAAACTAACCCTAAACCCTAAACTAAAATAATAAAAAATAAACTAAATAAAGCTAAACCTACCAGTTTGCTTAATTAGAAAAAATATGCTAAACCTTAAACACTAAACCCTAAACCCTAAATCCTAAACCCTAAACCCTAAACTCTTAAACTAACCCTAAACACTAAACCCTAAACCCTAAATCCTAAACCCTAAACCCTAAACTCTTAAACTAACCCTAAACCCTAAACCCTAAACCCTAAACTCTAAACAAATTTATAGAAGAGATGGTTCTACTTACTTAGGGTTTTTGATTTGGTCTATGGGTACTCATTTTTTATTTATGTTGTTGCTTTTGTCTCAAACTACTTGGTTGATGAAATCAAAAATAAGAAATGTTGAATCTAAATTTGTTCTCTATTAAAAAAATAAACCCTAAACTCTAAACTAAAACATAAACCCTAAACTAAAAATAAACTGAAATCATAAATAATAAGCCCTAAACCCTAAAAACCTTAAACCCTAAACATGAAACCCTAAAGCTTAAACCCTAAACCCTAAACCTAAAACCTAAAACCATAAATCCTAAAATAAACCCTAAAGCTACAACCCTAAACCTTAAAACCTATAACCCTAACCTAAACCCTAAACCCCAAAACCCTAACCCCTAAACAAATTTAAACCATAAACCCAAAACTCTACCAACTAAGCCCTAAACTTTGGATAAAGATGTCATAATTATGGTAGCTAAAGAAAATGTCTTCAAGAGAATTTCCCTTGACTATTAGAGATTTGAATACCCTAAACCCTAACCCTAAATCATATTACAATATCGTATATTATAGTGTAATGTAGTATCATAAATTTAAGCATGTAGGGATGTGTTTTTGGATGTTATAAGATGTTTTAAAATTTTTTAGTAGATTATGGTATTGTGCCCTATAGTCTATATTAATATAAATCATAAAAATGTTGATTTAATAAACCAAATGATGAAATTTGTTAAATTTGAAGTGGGAATTTGGTTGTAGTACCAAAGTTGTGTCATGCCACTTGTAGTCTAGAAAGTAAGATTTTATGTTCAAAATAAATATTATCTATTGTAGCATAGTATAGCATCATATATCATAATAAATTATTCTATGCATTTTAAATTCTTTTTGTATTTTATAATCATGTCAAATACACTAGGATTATTTATAAAAGGTTGATTTATACTTTAAAATGGTGGAATTTGGCCAAATTCATAATTTAGAGCATGGCATCATAATATATTGTTCTAATTTAAAATAATAGTAGTGACTAAAATATATAGTTTTTTTTATTTAAACTAATTTTATAATTTTATCTTAAGCAATCCCTTATGATGTGATATGCAATATACTATAATATAATATGTTATGGTGTATCATAATTTAGGATGCAATAACATAGTGTAACATCATGGATTGTAACATACGATTGTGTATTCTACTTGTTGTTAGCATATTTAGTTTGTTATAGTATGATGTAGTAGAGTTTGTACTAGTATAATTCATAAAAAAGCTCACTTATAGGCTGAGATGATGGGATTTGGCCAAATTTAAGGAAAGCTTTAGGGAACATCATTGGGCGTGTGGTATGGTGTGTTATTTAATCAAAATAATGGAATTTTTCATCCCAAATAATATTCATTTTTCAACCAAATTTTATGGATTTTTTGCTTCAAGTGATTCATTTTCAGGTGTAATGTAAGATAATATAAGATATGAAATCATATTAAAATATAATGTACATAACAATATAACATCACATGAGACAAATTGCCCATGTAAGTGGTCATTTCCATTTCTTGGCCACTTGGTACTCTCTCAATGGTCCACCTAGGCACCTAGGACACTACCCAACCTGACCCAAGGGGTGGTTGGTTCGGCCATGACCCATGGGAGGTGAAATAACTTCACCCTTCCCATTAGAGCCATGATTCCTATTTGGCAGCTGCCTCCACACCTTCAACCAACCAAGTCGAGCCAACTCACCTCCTCCCTACCACCCACGACTCACTCACTTGGCCGGACAGCCACTATAAGCCAAACTCGATCCCACCATCCGATCAAGATGAAAAGGGGTATACACCCCCTCATTTCCACTCAAACACATGCAAAAATCATTCCTCAGAGCCCTAACTACCCAAGAAGAGCCTCTAGAGCCATTCCTAAGCTCCCAAGCCCATTCCTTGATCAAAAAATGCCATTCTCGTCTATCCTGAAATAGGACACTCCCATTTCTAACCTAACTTCCAAATTTCTCCATCAAACTCAAATAAGCTTTGCATGCACCTTCTCTAGTCCTCATCGAGTAAGAATAAATCATCTCCTGAGCTTCTTGAGCACTAGAGGTGGGACTTCGATCAAAGCTGAACTCCAAATCATTATTTCATGGCCTTTCGAGTGAACAATAAGGAATTTATCCAATTACTGCTCAACAAGGATTCATCTCCACTATATGAAGCTTCCTTAATTATTCAAGCCACTGATCTTGAGCTCTGTATGCCTCCAAAACTGATCCTTAGGTTAAAAAGGGTTGGAGGTTTTTGAAGAAAACTTGTATCTCATGTGATCTTGACTGTTGGATCCCCTCTAATCGATGTCGTAAGGGTCTGGAATCCTTTTGGAGTTGATCCAAGCTCAGGTAAGCTCGGATCAAGTGAGTAATGGCAGAAAACTCCATTCTTCCTCACTCGTGTGACATTAGATCATGCACCGTCCATTCCACGTGATTAGAATAGACAGTCATGATTAGTTCAACTAGATCGATCTATTTTAATCTTATTAAGCTGTGGGATTAATCATAGAGATCGGACGATAGATGAGAAAGCACATCGGCTACCACCATGTAGGTGCTGAGTCAGATAAGTTTTAAGTAGCCAATCTTGCGGTGCCATGTAGAAAGCTCACCAAGTCAGTGCGCCATGTGGTGCTAATAGGATTAGGCTTTAATTAGCTTAATTAATCATTTTTAATGGCTAAAACTTCTAAATATCATAAAAAATCATAGAGAAATAAAAAAATTGCAAATAAATACTCATTTTAAAATTATTTTCATAGCAGAATTAATTAAAAATGATCTAAACTAATTTTAAATAGTAATTAAAGTTCAATTACAAAATTAATTTTCTTAATTACTCCTAAATTACTTGAGCAATTAATCCCAAATTTTGTGGGAAAATTTAATGGGATGACCTCTTCCTCCTATGATTTTCTTGGGATTTATTGCTCACTTAATTAAGAAAATTGACTAATTAAACCTTAACTGCTCTTTTAAGTTAATTAAGAACTAATTAATCTCATGAATAGTGATAAATTAGTTAATTAAGTTTATTAATCATTGTTCAACAATAAGGGAACTAAGGATTAGGGTTGGGCCTGCTTTCCCTAAGTTCATTTCACCCTTGTTTAAAATGAAATTAATTATGATTTAACTAATTAATTAAATCACTTAATCAAATTAAATTTATAATCAGATCAGACCTTAATTAATAAAATCATCGAGTAGATCTTTAGGTGTTTAGCAACCTAAAAGATTTTAATGAAATTATGATTAGTCCACATGAGTGGGAAAACCATAAGAGTAATTAATTAATTCCCTTAATCTAATTAACTATTAATTATGAACCAATTGCATTTGGCCCCTTTTATTTTCTAGGATCATTGCAAGTTTATTTTTCATGCATAATATGTTGGCTCATAATTATTTAGTTAATTACTTTAAGGTGACATAGGTAAGGGTAATTAATTCATCTAATTAAGGGTTAAACTTAATTAACCAATAAAATCAACTTAATTACATTTCCTTAAATAAAACCAATAATGTGGGAATGGATTTAAAATAACAAGTGATTATTTCTCTTCTCCTCTTTAAATCAAATAAAATCCAAAACTTAATTAATAAAGAATCTTTGGTTTGATTTAAATAATCTTATTTGATTTGATTGTCCTTAAGAACTAGTTTGGTTGAATGAATCACATGCTTATATTTGATTGCCCTCTTTCCAATCATGTTAAATTTGCTATCTCATTTGAATTCATGCATCCATCTTTTCAAAATCAAGTTAAATAAAATGGATTTCTTTTATCTAAGCTTGCATGAGTTGATTTAATTTAATATATGCATTACTATTATCACTATTAAATTCAAATGTATTTTTCAAAGGATTATAAATGAATAATAATATGTGATATGATGCTAGTTATAAATACATAAGAAATGCATGTGCTTATAACTTAAGTGTATGAATGTTGAGTTCTCTTTCCTCTATTCATGTGTTGACTTATTTAAGATTACATGGTAATGGGTATATAGTCTGGATATCCGAAACACGAGGCTTTAGCTAGCCCCAAGGAGGTCATTTAATCACCTCACATCCCTAGTTTAACAATGACACGTACCGATTTGATTTCATTCTTATGTATTTCAATATTAGAATTTGGATAGAACTATAATTCACATATATAAATGATTCAATAAAAAAATATAAAATCTTTGCATGGTTTTCTTTCCCTTATTTATGTATTTATCCATGTGTGTCCAAGGAAAGCAATTTCTTATGTCCTTTCTGTATAAGAATTTGGATAAAGTTTTAAATTAATATTTTTAAAAAATTTAGTCAGATAAAATATGAATTATAAACATAGAGATACATTTATCATTTAAGGTGCTAAAATATGTTACATGTATAGATACACTTAGGATTAAATAAGATGCATGCTACATGTGATGGAAAGGAATGAATTAATATATGTCAACTGGTAGTAATTCAATTAAATTAATCTTATGATGCCTTTCATTTTGAATAGGATTATTTAAAGTGAACCTAAACTTCAGATTAATTAAATCATTTAATAAGCCATTCACTAAAGAGAACTAAATCAAATTAATATACTTTAGAAAGTGACTTAAGGTAGGGATGAAAGAGGGCAATTCTCTTTTCCTTTCTTCATAACACTAAGTTTCTAAGTGTAACTAAATGAAATAAAAGAAAACATAAATTAAAATTCTCAAATCAATTAAACTACTTCAAGTGAAATCAACAATTCATGTCAAATTGAATCCTTCTACACTTAGAAAATACAACACTAATGCCTAACAAGACTTACCACACAAACCTTAATACACACATTAGAATTAAGTCACCACTTCTAGCTTTAAGATAGGATGGCGTATGATGTGATGTATGTTTTATTTTATGATGTATTATTTTAGATTGGTTGTTAGGGCATAAGCTTCGTAGACTGGATGATAGGCCAATATTAGCCTAATGATGTTTTTTGTATGGGATTATGCTTAAGGGATGCTTAAAAATAAATGTGAATGCTCTTTTTGCAAGTTGCTTAAATCTTTAAGCATAATCCAAGTTAGGACAGGTGGGCTTAGTTACCCATGTGTAGGGTGCTAAGTATAAATTATAAATACAACTGCTTGGGATTATATGTATATTTAGCAAAGCTTTATCTTGCATGTGTAGTTAGATTTGTTTTCCCACATAAATGTAAGTTTTGTAATAGGAATTAAGATTGGTGCTATAGGGGATTAGGACGAACAGTGGCCAGAAGGCTTTGACCTGGGGTGCCCTATGATACCTTTGAAGCAAGCACCTTTAAAATCAAAAAGGAACCAAATTAGAAATGGAGATATAAAGAAAGAAGTCCCCCATAGCATTTAATACTATTATAATTATTCATCTTTTCTCTCTTCGGGTTGTAGGGTGGTACCCGATCGCATTGGCCTTTTATTCTTTTATGATAGTTTATATAATTGTTTGATGTTATGTTTACATTGTGCATTAGGATGGCATGCTTTTCATAGTTTCTTAAATGATTGATACTTTAATGTGTGGCTTGGATACTATTAGGCCCTTAGGATAAAAAATAACTTTTTTACCCAACTAATCACTCATAACTAAATTTTAAACAACTCATAACCTCATCAAAAATCCTAAGACATAAATAAGATAATTAAAATATTTAGCAACCCCTTAGCTATATGTTTGTATGTTTCACATCATGCATGCATATTCTTTGTCTCTTGAATATGAAGGAGCTCCCTCCTTGCACGATAAAGAAATGCTTGACCTGTGAGGGCATCCCTTGTGATCGAAAACACCTTCTTCTTGCTAATTTGATCCATAACCTATTTCATCATGCATTTAAGAAAAAGAAATCCTAAAGCCTGTATCAAAATGATGTGTCTAAAGTGAAATAAAATTTGAAAAGATTTTGCATCTATAGATTAAGTCATATGCTCATACCACTCATACTCTAGTCTCTAAGGGAGTGTGTTTAGGACTTTAGTCTCTTTCTAGTTAAATAAATACCCTAGCATTCTTGCAATTCATAAGACCGAACTATATGGTTTTAAATTCATAGGAGGAGTTAGCTGGCGGCCACTCCAGCCGATTATAAGTCCAAAAGTCAGATAATTTATTCTCTCTTATGGAGTTAAACCCTTATGTACATATATCACTTTGATTTACGTCGTACTAAAGCTCCCTTGATTTAGGATCTGAGGTAGCTATTCCCTTTGGGGTACGAGCATAAATCCTTACCTCTTAAGAATTTCCACAACCTTGTGTTGGTTGAGTATAAGCCGTAGTAATCTAATTAAATTTCAACTCAGAACATATAAATCTCCTCAACTTTAAAATTTATAAAGCCCAATCATAGGATAGATTGGAATGTTCATTAGGCTTCTTAGTATCTTGAGCATTTCCTACTTATATCATTTGGATACCAAAAATAAGTCTTCTCCTATATCTTTCCCAATTAATTTTCCAAATACAACTAATCTTTTGATAATCTAACCTTGAAATCTTTGGAAATGATAATTGTCTACTTTAATCGAGAGTATTCTTATGAAATTTCATTTCCTAAGATGTAATTAACTATGGAGGCTTGCCTCCATATATGGGAAATATAAACCATGCTTTGTAGTAAATCTCTTTATTACGTGATTAGGTCTATTGTAGGGTGATGCCTCTATCTTTCGAGATAGTATATCATACCTCAATATTGTACATAATCACCTCAAGAAGTACACCCCCGCCCATACGATCTGGATGGTGTCCCTTTCCATACATCTAAAAATAATCACCATAAGGCCCGCTTGCCTTGTTGATTGAATCCTCTCAACATCATCCTTTCTATTTGGAGTTTGGGGATGTCGATCCTCTAGTAGGCAAGGGTTCTTATACTCATAATTTTGATTGAAACACCTAGGTCAACCAAAACTCTGGATAGACTATATCTGCCAACATCCACAGTAATATAAAGAGGTGGTTGTGCTAGGTCCCCTCCGCCCCAGGAGTAAGCCTTCATCGCTGAATGTAACTCTTAAGATGTCCTTCGAGTGGCATGCCTCCTCTTTAGTAGCAGTTACTGAGCTAAGCATATCTCTAGATAAAGTAAGGCCTTGATTAGAGATTTTCTCATCTCTTTAGATAAGACAAGGGCGTCGTATATGCTTAACTTAGCTGAAAACTTTCTAAGGTGAGCCAAGACATCGTAATCAAATTAAACCTAGACACTCAACTAAAACAAAAATTAAACCAAAAATAAAAATAAAATAAACAAAATAAAATAAACCTAAACCTAAACTAAAATAAATAAGACCTAAACCAAAACATAAAATAAAAACCTAACTAGTAAACAAAATAAATTAAATTAAAAATAAACCTAAACCAAAACTAAAAAATTAAACCTAAAATTAAACCTAAAATAAAAACCTAAAACCTAAACCTAAAAAAATAAAATAACAACCTAAACCCAACAATAAAAAATAAAATCTAAACCTAAAAAATAAAATCTAAACCTAAAAAATAAAATAAAAATAAAACTCTCCTAAGAAATAAACCTAAACCTAAACTTAAAAAATAAACTAAAATAAAGAACCTAAAATAAAATAAATAAGCCAAAAATTAATAAAGTATGTTAAAGAAAATAAAAATAAACTTAAATAAAACATGAATTCTTCTCAAAAAAAAAAACCAAAACCCTAAACCCATAAACCTCAACCTAAACCTCCCAAAACCATAAGCCAAAAAATCTTAAACCATAAACCATAAACCCTAAACCCAAAATTTAAACCCTAAACCCTAAATCCTAAACACTAAACCCTAAACCTAAAACTAAACTAAACCTAAACTGCCAAAAAAAAAACTTTAGACCTTAAACCATAAACCCTAAAAAGCTAAAAAACCTAAACCTAAACTAAATAAAACCTAAAAATAAAATAAATTAAAAAAATAAAATAAAATAAAAACATAAACTAAAACCTAAACCTAAACCTAAACCTAAAAAAAACAAAAAAATTAAAAACTAAAGTAAAGTAAAATAAATAAAAGCCTAAATTAAACTAATAAAAAATAAAAAACATAAATAAAATAAAAGTTAAACCTAAACCTATACTAAAAAATAAAATAAAATAAAAAAACTAATTAAAACTAAAAAAACTTAAACCTAAATAATAAACCTAAAACTGAAAGTTAAAAATAAATGAAAAATAAAACAGAAACCCTAAACTAAAAAAAAAAATCTAAACCTAAAATAAAAATAAAATAAACCTAAACTTATAATAAAATAAACCAAATTTAACTAAATAAAACCTGAACCTAAACATAAAATAAACTAAACCTAAACCTAAAAATAAACTAAATAAAAAATTAACCTAAACCTAAACTAAAAAATAAAACCTAAAAATAATATTAAAATAAAAACTAAAAACTTAAACCTAAGAAAATAAAATAAAAACCTAAACCTGAACCTAAAAAAAAATTTTAACCACGGAAAATAAAATAAAATAGAACTAAACTAAAATAAACTAAAACTTAAACCTAAACCTAAAATTAAACTAAAATAAAACCTAAACTAAAATAAATAAACCTAAATAAATAAATAAAATAAATTAAAATAAATAAAAATAAAAATATACCTAAATCAAAATAAAAAATAAAATAAACTAAAATAAATAAAAAAACTAGATAAACCTAAACCTACTAATTTATTTAATTTTTTTAAAAAACCCTAAGCCAAAACCCTAAACCCAAAATCTTAAACCCTAAATCTTAAAACCCTAAACCCTAAACACTAAACCCTAAAACTTACAACCCTAAACTGTAAACCCTAAACCCCAAACCCTAAACCCTAAACCTTCAACCCTAACACAAACCTAAAATTAAACTAAATAAAACCTAAAAATAAAATAAATTAAAAAACCTAAAGCTAAATATAATAAAATAAATAAAATAAAAAACTAAACCTAAACCTAAACCTAACTAAACCAAAAAATAAAATAAAATAAAAAATAAAAATTAATATAAATTAAAATAAATTAAAACATAAACTAAACTAAAAAATAAAATAAACCTAAAAATAAAAAACCTAAGTAAAATAAAAAATAAATGTAAAATAAAAATAAAATAAACCTAAAATAAAATAAAATTAGAACTAAATAAAAACCTAAACCTAAAAAATAAACAAAGAAATAAAACCTAAAAATAAATAAATAATAAAACCTAAACACTAAACTAAAAATAAAAAAACCTAAACCTAAAATAAAAAAAATAAATTAAATCTAAACCTAAACTAAAATAAACTTAACTAAAATAAATAAAATAAAATAAGAATAAACCTACACCAAAATTAATAAATAAAACCTAAAAGTAAACCTAAAATAAATACATAAAACATAAACCTTAAAAAAAATAAAATATAAATCTCAACTTAAACCTAAAATAAAAATAAAACCGTAAAAAAAATTAAATAAAAAAAAACTCAGAAAATAAACCCAAACCTAAACCTAAACCTAAAAAATATACTAAAATAAAACCCTAAAATAAAATAAATAAACCTAAAAAAATATATAAAACTAAATAAAAATAAAATAAGCCTAAATAAAAATACAAATTAAAGTAAACTAAAATAAAGATAAAATAAACCTAAACCTATCGGTTTACTTAATTAAAAAAAAACCTAAAACTACAATGCTAAACACTAAACCATAAACCCTAAAATCCTAAACTCTAAACCCTAAACCCTAAAACCCTAAAATAATAAACCATAAACCCTGAACCCTAAACCCTAAACCCTAAAACCATAAACCCTAAACACTAAACCCAAAAACCTACAATGCTAAATTGTAAACCCTAAACCCCAAACACTAAACCCTAAACACCAAATCCTAAACCCTAAACCCAAAAAACCTAAAAACCTAAATCCAAACTAAATAAAATCTAAAAATAAAATAAGTAAATAAAACCTAAACCTAAATAAAAGAAATAAAATAAAATAAAATAAAAATCTAAACTAAAACTTAAACCTAAAAATAAAATAAAATAGTAAAAATATAAACTAAACTAAAATAAAATAAAATAAATTTAAACTAAGCTAAAAAATAAAGTAACCTAAAAATAAAATAAAATAAAATCTAAACATAAAATAAAATTAAATAACTAAAATAAAATAAAATAAAAGCCTAAACCTAAAAATAAACCTAAAATAACCTAAAAAATAAATGAAAATATAATTTAAATCTAAAAAAAAAACCTAAACCTAAGATATACTAAATTAAATAAACCTAAACCTAAAATAAACTTAACCTAAACCATAAACTAAATAAAAAATTAAACTAAAAATAAACCTAAACCTAAACAAAAAAATAAAACATTAAAATAAAATTAAAATAAAAACCTAAAACCTGAACCTAAAAAAATAAAGTAAAAACCTAAACTTCAATTTAAAAATAAAAAATAAAACCTAAACCAGAAAAATAAAATAAAAATAAAACTAAACTAAAAAAATAAACATAAACCTAAGCCTAAACCTAAAAAATAATTTAAAATAAAAAAACAAAACTAAACTAAATAAAGCTAAAATAAATAAACTAAACTAAATAAACCTAAACATTCCAGTTTACTTAATTTAAAAAAAAAAAATTCATGAAGCCTAAACCCTAAACCCTAACCCCTAAACCCTAAATCCTAAACCCTAAACCCTACCCCCTAAAAATCCTGGCTCCTAAAATCCTAAACCCTCAACCCTACCTACCAAAATCCTAAAAAACTAAACAAAATAAATAAAATAAAATAAATATAAAACCTAAACAAAAAATAAAATAAAATGGATTAAACCTAAAAACCTAAACCTAAACCTAAACCTAAACCTAAAATAAAAATAAAACTATACAAAATAAATTTAAAAAAACCTGGACTAAACTTAAAAAAAATAAACCTAAAATAAAACCAATAATATAAAAATAAATGTAAAATAAAAATAAAATAAAATAAAAACTAAATAAAAACCTAAACCTAAAAATTAAATCTAAAAATTAAACCTAAAAATAAATAAAAAATAAAACATAAACCCTAAACTAAAAAAAGAACCTAAACCTAAAAATAAAAAAATAAAATAAACTTTACCCTAAACCAGAATAAACCAAACTAAAAAATAAAGACCTAAACCTAAACTTATAATAAACTAAACCTAAACTCTAAACAAAATAAAATAAATTAAACTAAAAATAAAGGCTTAAACCTAAACCTAAACTAACAAATAAAACCCAAAAATAAGCTTAAAATAATAACCTAAAAGCTAAACTTAAAAAAATAAAATAAAAACCTAAACCTAAACCTAAAATATAAAATAAAACCTAAAAAAATAAAATAAAAATAAAACTCAACTAAACAAAAAGCTAAAATAAAAAACATAAAATAAAATAAATAAAACTAAAATAAATAAACTAAACTAAATAAAAAAATAAACCTAAATAAAAATAAAAAATAAAATAAACTCAAATAAATAAAAAATAAACTAAAAAAACTTAATAAACCTAAACCTACTAGTTTACTTAATTTCAAAAAAAACTCTAAACCCTAAATCCTAACCCTAAAGCTAAAGTAACCTTAAAGCTAAGCTAAACTCTAAGCCTACAACCCTAAACCCTAAAACCCTAAATCCTAAACACTAAACCATAAACCCTAAACTTTAAAGCCTAAACCCTAAACCACAACCTAAAACCTCAACCCAAACCCCAAACCAAACCCTAAACTAATCTTAAACCCTAAGCCAACCATAAACCCTAAACCCTGAACTAACCCTACACCCTAAGAATGGATAGAACCTTGACGGTAGAAACATCATCATCAATTAGGTCTGGAGGTGTACGCGAAGGTGGAGGCGGTAGTTATCACTATGGTGGTGGGGAATCTTTAGGTGTTGTTGGATAAAGAGGTAGTGGTCGGAGTAGTGGTGGTTATGGAGGCGGGAGAAGCGATAGAGTTTATAGCCGTGGTGGTGGAGGAGAAGAGAGAGATATGATGGTGGATTCGCTTCAGGGAGTGGTTCGAAGGAACGGAGAAATTGAAGAATGGTCAATCCGATCTACTGCTTATAGAACTGTGTCTCTACATTAGAGATAATTCTACTTATCTAGGATTTTTGATTTGCTCTATTCGAGCTCATTTTTTATCTATGTCCTCGCTTGTGTCTTAGAAAACTTGGGGTGCTACTTGGTTGATGAAATAAAAAAGAAGAAATGTTCAATCTGAATTTGTTTTCTATTAAAAAAAAACCTTAAACCTTAAACCATAAACCCTAAACACTAAATCCTAAACTAAAACTTAAACCTTAAACCTTTAACCTAAACCCTAAACTCTAAACCCTAAACCCTAAACCCTAAAAACCCTAAACCCTAAACACTAAACCCTAAACCCTAAGCTCTAAAACTAAATCATAAACCCTAAACCATAAACCCTAAACTCTAAAACCTAAACTTTAAACCTTAAACTCTATACCCTAAACCCTAAATCTTAAGACCATAAACCCTAAACCCTAAAACCTACAACCCTAAATCCTAAACCCTAAACTAACCTTAAATCCTATACCATAACCATAAACCCTAAACCATAAACCATGAATAAAGATGTCATTAGGAGTAGATCTAAAGAATGACCTAATCCTAACGTAGTTAAGGTAGCTAATGAAAATGTCTTCAAGAGACTTTCCCTTGATTATTAGAGATTTGAGGACCCTAAACCCTAACCCAAAATCATATTATAATACCATATATTATTGTATAATGTAGCATCATATATTTGAGCATGTAGTGATGTGTTTTTGGAGATGTTTTGAAATGTTTTAGTATATTATGGTATTGTGCCCTATATTCTACATTAATGTAAATCATAAAAATAATAATTTAATAAATTAGATGATGAAATTTGTTAAATTTGAAGTGGGAATTAGGTTGTAGTACCAAAAGAGTGCTACACCACTTGTAATCCAAAAAGTAAGATTTTATGTTCAAAATAAATATTATATGTTGTAGCATAGTATAGCATCATATATCATAATATATTATTCTGCATTTTAAATACTTTTAGTATTTTAAAATTATCGAGCCTACTACTAGCATTATTTATAAAATATTGATTTATACCTTAAAATAGTGGAATTTGGCCAAATTCATAATAGGTAGAGCAAGGCATCATAATATATTATTTTAATTTAAAATATGTAAGTGATATGACTAAAATATATAGTTTTTTATTATTTAGACAAATTTTATGATTTTTTTATCTTAACCAATCCTTGTGATATGATATGCAATATAATATAATATAATATAATATGTTATAGTGTATTATAATATTGGATGCCATAACATAGTGTAGCATCATGCATTATAACATTCTATTTTGTATTACTACTTGTTGTTTAGCATATTTTAGTTTGTTATAGTATGATGTAGTAGAGTATGTACTGGTATAATTCATAAAAACACAGATTTATAGGTGGAGATGATGGGATTTGGCCAAATTTAAGGTAAGCTTTAGGGAACATCATTGGGGTGTGCTATGGTGTGTCATTTAATCAAAAGAATGGAATTTTGCATCCAAAAGAAATGTTCATTTTTCAACCAAAGTTTCTAAAATGTTTGCTTAAAGTGATTCATTTTAAGGTGTAATGTAATATATTATATTATATGAAAGAATATTAAAATATAATGTACATTATAATATAACTTCACATATGTATGAATGTGGTGGTGTATTACTAAATATTATTGTACATTTTAGTTTGTTTTACTTTGTTATAACACATTGGGTCAAAACTCAAAAAAATGTTCATTTGAAGGTTTAGATGGAAGAATTTGGCCAAATTCACAGCACACACCAAAAAACAATACCAAAATTATACTATGTTGTACCATTTCTATTAAAAAAATAATAATTTTACATCCAAAATGAACATTATTCATATTTTGAGAAAATTTTATTATTTGTTCTTTTTAAGTGATTCTAATGAGATGTAATGTTAGACAATATATTATATTATACAAATTATAATATAACATCATATAAAATAATAAAATATAGTGTGTTAATTCACACTATAATATGTTTAGCATGATATTGTATAGTTAGTTTGAGCTTGCACCATCACAAATCATAAAATGTTGATTATATTATTAAGATGATGTAATGTGAATGAATACATTGTTAAGCTTTTGATTGAAGTATTAAAGATGTGCATAATAGAAGAAATAAGATTTGTTGAGATTTCCATGTCAAGGACATGGAGGGAGATCTACTAGGGGATCACACATGCATTGGATATGACATGTGAGGGGTCTACATTGAGGGCATAGAAGAAGAAAATATGTTAGGGATAAGGTTTGAATTTGATTTGATTATATGATTTATGGAATGAAGATCCACTGGGGATAAGAATCTATAATACACCAGGGATTAAGATTGAATTGACTTTTATTTCTTTTGATTTAATTGATATGGAGGCACATCTGCCAGAGATATGGGATCGAGTCCACTGGGGATTGGGTATATGAACCTTCCACTTGGGAAGCAGGTTCAGGAAATCTACTAGGGTTTGGGATTTGAGTTTGATTTCATAGATTTTTTTTGGGGATGTATCCACTGGGAATAAGAGTTTGGTTGGATTTCTTCTATTTAGACTCTACTAGGGAAGTTAGCTTAATTTGGCTCCACTGGGAGGTTGGCTTTAAATTTCTTTGTTCACTTGACTTGTTTATATATGATTTGGAGCTCCACTAGGGACAAGGGTGTGATTTAACTCCATTGGGAAAAATTAGATTGGGTTTAATTTAATATGAGTTAATGTATGGACCTTATCAGTGTACAATGGACCCACTAAGAAGGGGCTATATCAGGATTAACCTACCTCAGGTTTACAAATCCAAAGGGATAGTCTACCGAATGTGGGATAGAGCTAGCCAACCTAAGGGGTTAGCTTTTGGTGTGAAATGGTTGTGTACTAGGAAGAAGGCATAGTAGACTTACATCTTCCAAAGTGAGGAACAACCATTGGGGTGACTTATTAGATGCACAACAAATCAGACCTGACCTAGGGCGACTACTAAGTGAATGCTGCTGGGGACTTATGTCAACTCAAAAGTAGTCAAGATTAATTTTATCTTTACTTCATGTGATTTGATATGGTTTGTCTGGTTTAGTTTGATTTTGACTTAAGGTCATATCGACTGGGATGTAAGCTCAAACAAATTTGATAAATTTAATTCATGGACCATGTCGATGTGCGATGGACCCACTGAGAAGGGGCTTGTTGTGAAAAATATTCTTGCCTTCATCTATACTCTTTTTTTTGAAGAGGATAAATGAGAATAGAAATATTACTTTGAGTTGGGATGCACATAGATCCTCAAATGTGCTTATTCGTGATGTCATGATCAAGGAATAGTGTACTATGGGAGATAGAAGTCACTATGCTTTAATGGACCTAATCACCTTAATAAGGACTCCTAAGGATGATGGGTATGCATATGTAGTAGAGATTCTTTCCCTACTTTACATGGAAAAGTAAAGCAGGGTTTATTTTAAATCGGGTTCATTAAGTTCCCTACAGGGGTAAGCCCCCATAATTAGTTACATCCTAAGGGATGGAATCCCTTAGGAATACTCTCAATTAAGGTAAATGATCATTGTCTTCAAATATTTCAATAGGAAAGGACTATCAATCGATTAGCTCATTTTTGAAGATCAAATGGGATTGATCAAAGAGAGGGAGTTATTATCGAAGCCGAAAGGAAGATAAGTAGGAGATGCCCACGATACTAGGAAAACTTAGCGAGCATCTTAAACTATCCTATGGTTGGGATTTATATTTTTGAAATTTATTTAATTTGTTTGAGTTGCATTTTTCATTAGAAATTTAGGGCTTATGCTTTCATTACACAAGATTATGGAAATGCCTAAGAGGTGAGAAATTATGCTTATGGCTCACAATGAGGAGAAGCAACCTCAAAACCTAAATCTAGGGAGGTTTGGCGAGGGATGAAAGCACAACCTAAATCTATGGCAAAAATGGGTAATTGATTTGTCTCCACAAGAGAGGACAAATCACCTAACTTCTTAGACTTACACTTGCCTGGGGGTGGCCGCCAACTAACTCCTCCTATAATTTTTAAATTCATGTAGGCAAGTCTTATGCTTATGCAAGATAGTTAGGCTATTATTTATTTAGAAAGAGACTAAGTCCTTAAACTCACTCCCTAAAGAGACTAGATCATGTAAGGGCATGCTTCAAATGGCCTAAATCTAATAAAATTAAAATTTCATTTTATTTTTATTTTTGGATAATTATTTTTTTTGGCTAATAGGATTCATATGCCATGCGAAATAAAGTTATTATCCAAAATCAGCGAGAAGGGAGAAGGTGTGTTTCCACCTTAGCTCTCAAAGGTCAAGCCAAGTTTCTCTAGCAAAGGTGGAAGCCCTCCAATCAAGAGTGAAATAAGATGCATTTGTTGATGATATTGTAAAAGAAATACTCATCTAGCTAAGGGGTTGCTAATTCTTTTATTTTGATTTTAATCCTAGGCTTTAGGTGAGGTTATGAATTCTTTATTTTTAGTTTTGAGTTGTTATGTTTGCTAAAAGATTTATTTTTCCTGAAGAGCCTAATCCACATCCAGGCCATGCATAAAGCAAGGAAGAAACTAGGAAAAGATGCCACTTAATGCACAAGCTAAATAATTCATCAATTAATTTATAAAGCTAATCAGAAAAAGAATAAGAGGTTGTTATGGTCGGGTACCACCACACATACCCAAAAAATAAATTGGGTAGTCGAGCTCTACCCTTATACAACTCAGATTACAAAATGAATTTAATTACAAATAAGTAAGGAATTCATTATTATGGGGGTCTTCAAGCTTCATTCTTCATTCTTCTTTTCTTCTTTCTTCTCTTCTTTCTACATTGGTTCCATCTTTTAGATCGTTGGAAGGTGGATGCTCCAAGGCTTCACATGGTGCATAAGATGAAATCTTATGACCAATGTTCATCCTAATCCCTATAACAATCATTCCAAAATCTTAATGTACAAATGTACATGAAAAGGAAAATAATGGAAATCTACACACTAGATAGAGATTAGCAAAAGCAAATCACACAAATCCCAAGCATGCATATTAGACTTATCACCCCACACATGGGTGATTAAGTCTACCTAGCCTATTGGATTATGCTTAGGGGTATAAGCACCTGCAAGCAAAAGCATTTATATTTTTATTTATTAAAGTGCCCCTTAAGAATAATCTCTTACAGAAAATAATGATTAGACTAAGATCACCCCATCATTCATTCTATGCACATACATCCTAACATCCAGTCTAAAACATATATCACAAAACAAAATAAACATCAAACCATGCACCGACCTAACCTAAAGTTAGAAGTGGTGACTTAGGCTAATATGTGTGCTTTGAAGGTTTGTGTGGTATACTTAGCTATGGCTTTAAGTTAGAAATTTCTAAGTGTGAGAAATGTTCAACTTAGAGGAGGATTTTATTTAATTTGTTTAATTGTTTTGGATTGATTTTATTTCATGTTTTGATTAGGTTCAAGTAAATCCTACAATTAATTACTAAGTTATATAGAGAGAGAAAGAGAAGGGAACTTCTCTTTCCTTTCCTAACGTAAGTAATTTCTAAGGTAAATTAACATTTTTGGTTTTTTAGTGAATGTTTTGATTAAGTGTTTTAATTAATCCTAAGTTTAGATGAACTCTAAACAAACCCATTCAAAAAGAAAGGCATTTTAAGATTAAATAAAATGAACCAAATCCACAAAATATACATAACTTCATTTCTTTCCCAACATGTATAACATGCATATGAATGAGTCTTAAGCATATCTATACACACAAATGAGAATATTTAACACACTTTATGAATTTTAAGGGAGTAATTAGGAAATACATTTGCAATTTCCGCAACTAAGCATTCAATAAATCCCTAGAAAATTAGGGGAGGCAGAAGTCATCCCCCAAAACATACCCATGAAATTTGGGATTAATCAAAAGATTAATTAAGAGGTAATTAGCAAAATAATATTTCCATTAAAACCTAAAATCAGAGAAAACTATAATTTAAAATCCAATGAAATCATTTTTAGAATATTCTAGATTAAATTATCTATCCATAGAAATTTACCTCATATTTTCAAAATTTTATTGAGGAGATATGAATTTTGAGTTTATGGGATTAATTAATTAAATCTCTAATTAATCCCCAGCTCATAGCATGACGCGGTCACATGCTTCAAAGCAAACACGTGGGTTACTTAAACGTTGCATCATAGAGGTGGTGTGACAATGGGACGTGATTTGATCCCTACTGTTCGGTCAAGGATTGAACGACCAGGGATCACCCCGTGGTTTTAAAAGAGATAAATGATTTATAAAATGTGTGTTAATCTCGTACGTCCATCTAAAATGCGGATGGATGGCCAGATTACCCGATTTTCCACGAGGATAAATGGAGACCGTCCATGATTTAAGGAAAGATCTTAGCTCAATTGAGCTCGGATTGAGACAAGATTTTACCCACACCATCATATGTTAATGGCAAGCCTATCCGACGGTGGAATTCTCATGCCATGATAATTTCTTTCACAAAGGACCAATACCTCCTAAGCATAGTTGTCAAAAAATGTCATACCTCATCGAAGATGATCACAGGCACTCGAGTTCGATGAGGTAGCTTTATCTAGTGGAGATGAAGCCTTGTTGAAATTTTCAAGCCTTGGGGTTGAGTAGATCTCTCTACGGACCAACACCTCTTCCTCTTGCTTGCAGTTTTGATTAAATTCAATGTCTCCTTACTTTGGGAACTTGAATGAGAGCTTGGGTGCATTCAAATTGATCCCCTGAGGGAGTGTACAAAGACAATTGAAATGATTTTGAGTGAAGAGGAAGTTAGGAAATGAGAGGAGCTCCCCTATTTTCTAAGGAAGGAAATCGAGAAAGCTTGATTTCAATTCCTTCTAGGAAGCTTAGAATGCTCTCTAGCCTAACACTCTAGGACTCAATCGATAATGAGGGTGTTGAATTCAAATGGAAATGGGAGCATATCTCCCCCTATGGAAATCTGACGACCAAAGCTTGGGTTACCATTTTGATCCAATTGACCATATGGAAAGGGTTGGTTGGGCTGTTTGAAGTTGGCACATGGTTGGTTTGAGCTCTTGGGTGGATTGGCAACCTCCCATGTGCTTCAAATCAAGTGGAGGAGGTTTTTTAGCCAATTTGTCTAGTCGGTTTTGGCATTGGGTCCATTTGGGCTAACCCAAACCCATTTGGTTTGGTGCACCACTCTCCATTGGGTCCACTTGACCTATTAGGAAGGTATCAAGTTGACATGAAGAGGGCTTGACTAAATTACCCATGGATTAGATCAAAATTTTCTCTATGGCCTAGGGGTACAATGGTCATTTTGCTGATTATTAAATTTGGATATGTTGGGTATATGAAGAAAATAGGTTTGGCCAAGTTTCATTGGATTTGGAGTTCATTTGATATGGTTTGGCTCATGTTGACCCATTAAGGTCAAAATGGGTCAACTTGGGTCAAGTTGACCAATTGGTCAAATTGGGTCAAACCAAGGGTTGGATCAAGTTCATATGACCATTTGAAATGTTTTGGTGGACTTTGGTTTGATTTAAGTTTGTTTAGTTTTGAATTTGGCTCATATGACTTCATTTAGGTCAAATGGGTCAAGTTGACCAATTTTACCCATTTGACCTATTTAAGCAAGGTCATGGGTAGATTTAGGTTTGGTTAGTCATATGGAGTGGATTGGTTTCTTTGTTTCTAATCAATTTTGGTTAAGTTTGAATTTGGCTCAACATGACCCCTTTAGGTCAAGTTGGGTTCAATGTCAATTTGACTAGGTTAGGTCTAGTTGGCCAATTGAGGCTTTGGTCAAGTTCAACAAGTCATTTGGAATGAACTTGACCATTGGTTTCAATCAATTTGGCTTAGATCAAGTTTTGACACATTTTGACTTTTAGGTCAAGTTGGGTCAACTTGGTCAAGTAATTAGGCTAGGTTAAAATGTTGACTTGGTCAAGTTCAAACATAGTTCATGAATGAACTTAGATCATTGGTTTTTCAATTTTGCCTATGGTGAATTTTGGCTGTTAGGTTTCATTTTGGCTAAGTGTTGACTTGGTCAACCCTTAGGTTTGACTTGGTTTGACCCAATTTGATTGATTGATCATCCCATGATGATTGTTGATCATGATGAGAGGCATAGGTGAATAAGATTTAATCCAATTTGGTTAGGATTAGAATTTGGCTAATAAGGGTACTTTATGTCACTTTGGGTCAAGTGAGCCTAAGTGCATCAAATGGCTTGGTCAAAGCTTGATTTGAGTTTGATTGAACTTGTATATGGACTTATGATTAATATAATTCCATTTGCAAGTGGTTTTAAAGTCAAATGGGTTTTGATTCATTTGACAATTTCATATTCAAAGGAAGAATATGAATGGATTTGGGGTTTGATTTTTGAATTGGATTTTGGTTTGGTGATTGAAGTTTGTATGTATATTTGGATTCATGATTGTAGGGTTGATTGAATCATGAAAAAAAAAATCAAGTTTGGCTTGATTTGAAGTTGATTTGGCTAAGTTCAAAATTTTGACTTGAAAGGCTTAGGTTGGATTTTGAGTGGATTTGAGTTTGATTTTTGGAATTGGTTTTGATTGTTTGAATTTATATTTCATTTATATATGTGAATCTAAATGAGAATATAAATGTGTTATGAGAAAATTTCAAGGGTTTGAAGTGATTTGATCATGATTTAGGCTAAGTCCATTAAAAGGAATTTAAAGGACTTAGGAAATTTTTAGAGTTTGAAGCTTGAATTTTTGAATTTGGTTTGATTGATTTATATTTATATTCCATTTATATGAGTGAATATAAATGACAATATAAATGGGTATGACAAAATCCCATGAATTTGAATTGACTTGAACATGATTTTAGCTAAGTCCATGAAGGAAAACTTAAAGGACTTAGGAATTTCATGAATTCATTTGAATTTTGAGATTAGTTTGATTGGTTTGAATTTATATTTCATTTATATATGGGAATATAAATGAGAATATAAATTGATCATGAGAAAATCTCATGAGTTTGATTTGGTTTAGATCATGATCTAGGCTAAGTCCATTAAAGGGAATTAAGGACTTAAGAAGGATTTTAAATTTGGAATTTACATTTTAGATTTGATTTGGTTGATTTATATAAATATTTCATTTATATAAGTGAATATAAATGAGAATATAAATGATTTATGAGAAAATCCCATGAGTTTGAATTGATTTAGAGTTGATTTTGGATAAGTCCTTAAGAAGGGAATTAAGGGACTTAGGAAATTTCATGAATTGATTTTGAATTTTGAGTTTAGTTTGATTGGTTTGAATTTATATTTCATTTATATATGTGAATACAAATTAGAATATAAATAAATTATGAGAAAATCTCATGAGTTTGATTTGGTTTAGATCATGATTTAGGCTAAGTCCTTAAGAGAAGATTAAGGACTTAAGAAAGATTTGGACTTAGGAATTTCATTCATGGGTTTCAATCATGGATTTCAATTATGAATTTCAATCACATGGAGTTTATTTGAGTTCGGAGAAAATCAAATAATACTGATTTAGAGTTTGACTTGAAGAAAGGAAAGTGAGGAATGGTTCAAACTAAGGGTAGGCAAATTTTCCTAACACCACTAAGGCATGACCTATTCCTATGGCTAACTCTTTTAAATCTCTAGGGCTAGGTTGAGTGTCCACCTAATCACTAGATGTGTCTTAAGACTATGGAACTCTTAAAGTCTAAGAGAAGTCCTATGTCTAAGATGGAGGGGAGAGCTCATCTAAAATGAGCTCAATAGAGCTATATCGGACTTATCCTTTCTCAGATTTACAAATCCAGATGGATAGTCTATTGGCCATGGGGTAGAGCTAGCCAACCTAATGGGTTGCCTTTCAGTGTGCACAGTTGTGCTAGGAAGAAGGCCTAGTAGACTTACATCTTCTAAACCAGGGAACAACCGTTAGGGTGATCTATTGGTAGCACAACAAATAGAACCCGACTTAAGGATGACTATTGAGTGAATGCTATTGGAGATTTATATCAACTCAAGTAGTTAGATGATTCCTATAGGGGTTTTATTGACACCTCTAAAGATAGGATGCTGCATGGGAAAATGTACCACTAGGTGGGGTCCTCTCAACAAGTACTTTATATTTATTAGAGCTTGTTCATATTTCATTTGAACTAATCAAATGAGACACTTTTTTAAATACTTGATTACTAAATGAACAAGCTTGAGACATGCGGTTCATTTATGTTCATGAACATTATCACGCTCGGAACAAGCTATAAAAGCTTCGATTATGGGAATCGATTACGGCTTGGTGAACAATATTGTTCAAATTATTATGCAATAAGATTTATTTGATCGCTTATGTACATTTCTCAACAAGTGCCCGAAGAAACTTGATTAAGGCATGATTAAAGCTCATTTATTTTATTAAACAAGCCACAAGCTCGATAATCAATTTGAATCGAGCTGTGAACAAACTCAAATGAGCTCAATCGATAAACAAGCTCAAGAGAACACTAAAAGCTGGTGAGCTGAACTCGATAATATTAAACAAGCTCAAGCTTGAACCACCATCTCGGTTGGTTTGCATGAGGGGTGTCCTCATCCAAGTGAATATATATTTTATTTATATGTTTGTGTGGACCCTTTTGAAGTGCAAGGACCACAGAAGGATATGTTGACCTTGACCTCACTAACTTGAACCATGGGAGAATCATGCTGGATGGATTCTCCAAACAACCTAATAGGAAGGGAACTATCCAATCGATAAGAAACAAGTAGTGTCTAAATAGGATTGCAAGGATGAGATCAGATATAGTTCCCATAGGGAGATGCTACTTATCCTAGCCAAAAATAAAACCTATGGATATATAGCGACCAACTCAAGGAGAAAGCATTGCACTTACATTTGCCAAGTGGTGTCTCAACGAGAGAACCAACCTAAGGTGTATCCATCAACATAAGTGGTGTATCTGACAAACTAGAACCTAAGGTGGTTGTGGGTGTACAACAATTAATGGAAAGAAAGAAAGGATGTAGGCTTTACTTTCCAGCAGATCATCGAGATAATCTATCGATGGGACATGATCGACCTAGAGTGACTACTAGCACAGGAAGGACTTGACCCAAACTTGAAGCAATAGGAAGGAGTCACTAGGGACTTATCTAAACCTCAAATATACTCAACCCAATGATTGAAAAGGATAATTCAGAAAGCGTGAAAACTCACTTCCTCTTGCCAACATGAGATAGCTTAGCATAATTGCCTACCAAACTAAAAAATGCTCTTGTTATGTAGTGTCCAAGTAAGGGCAAAGCAAGCTTCATCCTCTAAAGCAAGAAGACCTTGACAAACTAGTAGGGTAGCATGTCCATACCTACTAATGAGTGGTTAAATTGTTATCTCAACTCAAAGTAGCCCGAGATAAAATATATGTATTTGTTTATATTTTTTGTGTGTAGTTTGTGTTTTTTGTGTCATGAAGAATAGGATGCCACTGGTTCTTTACACCTACTAAACACATCATGGCGATTACAAACAAGAATACTTTCAACATGGAAGAGATTGAATTCAAAATGGAATTTTCACTGATGATAATTACTTTCAAACATGATTTATAATATTTTTTTATGTACCACACATTGATTAGAAGCATTGGGCACTATCCCTTATGATTAATAAGCTAATAAGAGCCTCCTTACTATGGCAAAAAGGGCCTTCCCAAGTGGGATCAGACTTGCCACCCATGTTATGATGGGCAACAATTGATCTCCTTATAACTAAAATAAGCTATCCTACTTGAAAATTTCTAGGACGGACCAACTTCTTGTGAGCTTGAATCATTTTAGCTTTGTATAACTCAAGATTTTGGCATGCCTGCAGGCGTCTCTCCTCCAAATCTTTGAGCTCTTCTAACCACAACTTGGCGTTATGCTTTATTATGATCTTGTTACCCATAACTATCCTTAGTGATGGGAGTTGGACTTCTAATGGTAGAATGACTTCAAACCCATACATTAAGGAGAGAGGAGTTGACTAAGTTGGAGTTTTGAATGTGGTGTGGTAGACCACAAAGCTTCAACTAATTGCTCATGCCATTATTGCTTGTTATTGTCGAGTGTCTTCTTCAGTATTTGGATTAAAGTTTTGTTGAAGGCTTCTACTAAGTTATTTTCCCTCAGGTAGTTGATGGTAGAATATCTCCAGTCTATATTATGTCTCTAGGAAAAGTTATTGATCTCGATGCTCTTGAATGCAGTACTATTATCAAATATAATTCATGAAGGAACTCCGAACCTATATACCATATGGTTCCTAAAACATTGGAGCACGAGCTAAGTTATGTCCTCTCTGAGTGAAATTTCCTTCACCCATTTGGGAAAGTACTTTGACATCTAAGATGAACCAATGACCTTTGGAAGAAGGAGGATTAATGGACCCACTATCTCCCAACACTGAATGTGATGAGGCCAATGTAGGATGTAGAATATTGGGTGGTTGGTGTAGGACCAAACCGTGTATTTAACTTTGGTGGCATAGTATCCATGTAATCTTTGATCATCGATGGCAAGCAGTATCCTAGTCTCTTGATCTTGGCTTTCATCTTTGGACTAGATTGGTTGGCTTTACATAATCCTGAGTGTACCTTAGTTATGATCTTATGGGCTTCATGCTTGTGTAAATAACATAACCACATATGATCAAAAGATCGTCTGTACAAGAGACCATCTACAAGAGTGTAGGAAAGTGCTCTCAACTTCATCTGATGGGCTTGGGACTTCACTTGAGGTAGTTTAACTTTATTTAGGTAATCCATGAATGGTTGCCTCCAATATAACTCATCTTCCTTCTTTGTAATGGCAACCTCCCCTTCAAGAGAGTACTTTTGATGAGTTCAATATCAATAAGGGATAAGACTTGTCTATTTTAGACCTTTATTGATATGGACATCCTCTGGACATGCCAACTTCATGGCAAATTTGGCTAAAGCATACGCTACGACATTCTCTCCTCGAGGAATCTTATATGTGGTAACCTCTGGGATTTGGGCCAATAACTCCATGGTGTACTTGTAGTAGTGATGGAGCTTGGGCTTTTTAACCTTATAGGACCTAGTGCTTTGGTTGATAACTAGCTGAAAATCCTCAAACATGTTGATGTTATGGATGTTTAGAGTAACGACTAACTCTAGACCAAAAATCAGAGCCTCATATTTGACTTCATTGTTCCTATAAAGATTGGATAGATAATATGAGAATCTCATCACATCATAGTCTGGAGTTAAGAGAACTACTCCTACCCCTGCCTTTTTTGGAATAGTAGATTATGGTTCTTCTCCTCTTTGAGAGGAAGTCGCACCATCAAAGTACATCTCCCAGTGATGAATGCTAGTATCCTCTAAGTTCATGATTTATTCATGGGAGATCATCACTAAATAGAGAGTCAACAAGATGTGGGTGTGTTGCTAAGAAATCTGTAAGCGCTTGTGCTTTCATTGCATGGAGGGTACAAAGGTAATGCTTCTGAGGATCATGGACCATCATGCCAACCACCGATAGCATTCATGTCATGAGATACTGTAGTGGATTAATCCTAGAGATTAAGTTCACCTTATGAGGAAGCATGTAATGATGTAGCTTTTGGGATGCAAAGATTAAAGTTAGGCAATGCATCTCAATGAGTGGATAATTATCCTCAGCAGGGATTAGAAAATGACTGAGATAGTAGAGTGCATTTTTCTTCCCTCCGTCATTGGCTTGGGCCAACAAAGCACCAAGAGAGTCATCTAACGTAATAGTGTAAAGCATGAGCAGCTTACATGAGATAGGGGCTACTAGAACCAGCGACATCATCAAGTAATGCTTGATGTATTCGAAGGCATGCTCACACTTGTCATCCCACTTGAACTTGGCATATATTTTGATAAGTGCTGAGAATGGCTGAGATCTTCCTGATATGTTGGGTATAAAGTTTCTTAGATACTCCAAATTCCTTTGAAATGATCTGAGTTGAGTTAAACTTTTAGGGGGTGGCATTTTTAATATTGCCTTGATCTTCTTTGGATCGATTTTGATTCCCTAGTGTCGGACAACAAACCCAAAGAATTTTCCTAAGTTACTACGAATGCACACTTTAGGGGTTCATTTTGAGGTTAAATTATCTTAACTGCTTGAAAACTACTCTCAAGTCAAAGAGATGGTCTTCTTTTTATCTACTTTTGACCACAAGACACTGCCATAGCTCTTGACTTGATGTTGAATGAGTTCATCGAAGATTCGAGTCATAGCCTCCTGGTTTGTAGCACCGGCATTTTTAAGGCTGAAAGGCTTGACCTTATAGCAATAGATTTATATTAGGGGTTCTAAAAGTAGTGTTTCTCTTATCTTCAGGGCCATCTTTATTTTGCTATATCCATATGAGCCATCCATGAAAGAAGACTACATGAGATGAGGCCTTATCCACCATCAACTCGAGATTGATAGTGGAAATTATTCTTTTGGATATGCCTTATTTAAATCTCTAAAATTGATGCATATGTAAATGGGATGACATTAGCTAACCAGGTAGGGTATTTTTCTTCCTAGATGAAGCTAGCATCGATCAATTTCTTGACTTCATAAATAACCCTGTCTATGTTTAAGCATGCATCTAGGAGCTTACTTGATAGGGTTAGTAGTAGGCTCAATTGCTGGTTTATGGACTACTACGTAGAGCCAATCAGGAATCTCTTCACAACTCCATGCAAAGTAGTCCTTAAACTAAGGAAATAGCCTAATTAAGTCATTGGTTTCAATTTCATTCAATAAAGAACTGATGTATGTCGGGCATGGATCTTCTTCAATTCCTAAGTTGATTTACTTGAGCTCGTTGATGGTTGACTTGATCTCTTCTTTGAACTTTGGCGGTGCATCTCTGACTTCAAAATTATTTGGATCATGAAGTTTCTAAGCTCATATGAGTTAATGTGATTTGAAAAGAACCTATGATTCCAAATGATTGGTGATGACTAGCGTAATTATCATCATCGATTGGACCCTTATCTTGAATTCTAGTCATGATCTTGATTGAGAGAGCATTTATTCTTCCATATTCTTTCAAAGTAGTCTAACGTGCTTTGACCAAGTATGTGGGATTAACCCTTTCTTTGAATTATGAACATAAGGCAAGTACCAATCGAAAAGTAATTCTATTAAATCTTTATATGAATCATCCTCAAGTTGTACATTAACTTCATAACTTGATGTTGATGCTCCCAGAAAGAACCTCTGAGTCTTCACACCTATGGATGACTTAGGGTCTTCATTAATAACCAAACCTTCATCTTTTTGAGAGGAAAGTGGGGTTAGAGCTAAGATTCCCAATTGATGCCTAACTGTTTCACATATAGACTTGGATATACTTATTCTTAGCTTTGGAGCCCGATCTTCATCTAGCTCAATGTCACCTCAAGGGAATCTACTTCTAAGAAGAGCTAGTTGGTCTATGAACCATATAAGACTCATCCTATGAATTAGATTCTAAGTCTATATGGATAGCAGGTGTACTCCTGGTAGCTGGGTCATATCTTCTATTGGGTGGCTAATAAAGAGGTTTTTTATCCATGGGAATGGCTTTAAAATGGCCTCCTCCTCTGCTTGGTGTAGGTCAGATCATCCTACCCATATGTTTGAATGGAGTATTGAACTATGGGTGGAATTTAATGTCAGGCTCCACTTCCTCCTCCAAGTCTATTTGCTCCCTTTTATTTTCTTTTTCATTTTCTCTTTTCTTTTCTTTTTCTTTTTCTCTTTCCTTTTCTTTTTCTTTTTCTTTTTCTTTTATTTTTAAACTTTGGCCTAGTTTATGAGAATAACTTGTTGATTTTGTAGGAAGTAGTAAGCTGCATCCTCATATATGCCTACCTCATGTACTATAAATGACTTGAGATCTCCTTTAACACAGTAGATGATCCCACCTCTCATGAACTTCATACACGATGTAGAGGATGAAAACTATGTTGTTCTCATATATCCATGGTCTCCCAAGCAAAGCATTGAAAGATGTATTCGAGTCTATAATGTGAAACTTGGCATAGGTCTTTTAAATCATCTATCTCCAAGAGAACACTATGGACGTGAAGGCCTATTGACCTCACTTTTGGAGTGCGGATTAAATCTTCCCATCTTAGAATATGGAGTCTTCTAGACACTAAGACTTCTCTAGTCATAAGACACTTCTAACAATTAGGTAAACACTTAACCTAAGCTAAAGACATAAGGGTTAACCATAGATTAGGTTATGCCTTAGGGATTAGGATAACCACATACCCTACAACCCAAATCCAATCCATGTTCACCTTCTTAAACCAAACCTCAAGTTCAATTCAAACATAAAATGCAAATCAAAATCCAAGCCCAAATTCCAAAACCAAATGATTGAAGCCCATGATCAAATCCAAACTTGAAACCCTTCCAAGCCATGACCTATCCCATGGACTTAGCCAAATCTTAATCCAAATCAATTCAAACTCAATTTATTTTCTCATCAATCATATTTTCAATTGCTTCTCAAATTTAAATGAAATATACATTTAAATCATCAAAACTAAATAAAACCAAATCAAAATCTAAACCTAAGCCACATGACCCAACCCCATGGACTCAGCCAAATTCCTTCATTCTAAAACCCAAATTCAAGTAATTTTATCATGAATCAATCATACCTTCAATCATATTCACAAATATAAATGAAATCTACAATCATCAAGCAAAACCAAAATCAACCAAAGTCAAACCTAACTTAACCCTTTTGACTTGAAATGTTCAAAATAACCAAAACCCATTTGAACCAATTACAATTGAATTTATATATCAATCTCCTATCCATATATAAACTCAAATAAATCAAACTTAGCCCAAAATCAAGCCAACTAAACCCAATTGGTCCACTTGACCCAAAGTGGCCAATTTGACCTATTTGAGCAAGTTCTAATCCTACCCAAATTAGATTGAACCAATCAACAAAACCTCCCATCAAAATATAAATCAAATTGATTGCAACCAATGGCTCAAGTTCATTCTAAATTGATTGTTGAACTTGACTAAAGCCATGATTAGACCTAATTGAACCTAATTGACTTAGCCTAAATTGACCTAAAGGTTCAAGTTGGCCTAAAATAAAACTAAATAAAAAATTAATTGAAACCATAGCCTACAATCATGTTCAATTGGTCAACTAAACCCAAACAAACACCCAACCCAAGTCAATTTGACCCATTTGACCTAAATGAATTCAAATGAGACAAAATCAAATCTAGGCCAAACTAAACCAAACCAATTGAACCAAAACATCCCAAATGATCATATGAACTTGATACAACCCTTTGTTTGACCAAATTTGACCAATTGGTCAACTTTACCTAACCTAACCCAATTTGACCTAAATGAGTAAATTTGAGCCAACCTAACCAAATCAACTCCAACTGACTTGAAATTTGGGCTAACCCACTTTGGCTCATTTCAAATCTACCCAAATCAAATCTAATGCCAAATGATCATTCTACCCTTGGGTCAAGGGCATCACTTGAGACAAATCACCCATGTAAGTGGTCATTTCCATTCGTTGGCCACTTGGTACTCTCCCAATGGTCCACCTAGGTACCTAGACACGCCCACGACCCAAGGGTGGTTGGGTCGACCGACCCATTCACCCCATTGGAGCATTTTAAACCCATAGGACACCCATGATTCCTCTTTGGCACCACCTCCACACCTTCAACCAACCAAGCCAAACCAACTCACCTCCTCCACCCATGACTCCTGAGATGGTGGACGACCACTAGAAGCCAAACTATCCCTAACCAATCAAGATGAAGGGGGTATACACCCCTCATTTCCATAAAACACACAAAATCATTCCTCAACCCTAACTATGCAGATGACCACTAAAGCTATTCCTAGGCTCCCAAGCTTATTCCTTGATCGTAAAATGCCATTCTTGTTTTCCCTAAAAAAGGACACTCCCATTTATGAGCTAACTTCCGCATTTCTCCATCAAACTCAAATTAACTTTGTACACACCTTCCTTAGGCCTCATCAAGAAATAATGAATCATCTCCCTAGCTTCCTGAGTGCCAGAGGTGGGACTTCGATCAAAGTCAAGCTCTAAATCATCGGTTCATGGCCTCATTGAGCGTCAAGGGGATCCAATTCGTCAACAGGCTTCATCTCCACTAGATGAAGCTTCCTCAATCATTCAAGCCACGGTTAGCTCCGGTAGGTATGCTTACAAAAGATCCTTAGAAAAAATGGGTTGGTCCATTTTGAAAGAAAACTTGCATCTTGTGATCTTGATTGGATCCCCTTTGATCGATGTCAAGAAGGTGTAGGATCTTTTTAGAGTTGATTTAAGTGTGGGTAATCCTGAATCAAGTGATCAATGGTGGACAGACTCTATTCTCCCTCACTCATGTGACGTTAGATCACGCACCATCTATTTCGCATGATCAGAATGGATAATCATGATTAAATCCACTAGATAAATATGATTTAATCCTACTAAGTTGTGGTATTAATCATAGATGTTGATCTTAGATCGACGGTGAATGAAAGCACATCCACCACCATGCCACATAGGTTGGAAAGGTTTTAAGTAGCCAATCCTACAGTGCCATGTGGAAAGCAAGATGCGTCAACGTGCCACGTGGCACCAACAAGATTAGGCTTTAATTAGGCTTAATTAATCATTTCTAATGACTGAAACTTCTAGAAATCATAAAAACTCATAGAAATAAAAAATACAAATAAATACTCATTTTAAGGGTATTTTTAGAGGATAATAAATTAAAATATTCTTAACTTATTTTGAATAGTAATTAGGTTTAATTACAAAATTAATTAGCTTAATTACTCCTTAATTACTTGAGCAATTAATCCCAAATTTTGTGGGTTAATTTAATGGGATGACTCACCTCCCATGATTTTCTTGGGATTTATTTCACTTAATTAGAAAATTTACTAATTAAACCTTAACTACTCTTTTAAGTTAATTAATGATTAATTAATATGATGAATAGTAATAAATTGGTTAATTAAGTTTATTAATCATTGTTCAACAATAAGTGAACAAAGGAATAGGGTTGGGACCCCTTTCCCTAAGTTCATTTCACCCTTTTTAAAATGAAATTAATTAAGATTTAACTAATTAGTTAAATCACTTAATCAAATTGAAATCATAATCACATAAGACCTGAATTAATTAAATCATGGGGTAGATCTTTAGGTGTTTAATAACTAAAGAAGTTTAATGAAATTATGGTTAGTCCACATGTGTGGGAAAATAATAAGAGTAATTAATTATGTCCCTTAATCTAACTATTAATCATGAGCCAATTGCATTAGGACCCTTTTATTTCTAGGATCATTGCAAGTTTATTTTCCATGCATATCATGTTAGCTCATAATTATTTAGTTAATTACCTTAAGGTGATATAGGTAAGGGTAATTAATTCATCTAATTAAGGGTTCAACTTAATTAACCCATAAAATAAACTTAATTACATTTACTTAAATTAAATCAAATCAATAATGTGGGAATGGGTTTAAAATAATAAGTGATGATTTCTCTTCTCCTCTTTAAATCAAATCAAATCAAAACTTAATTAATAAAGAAGCTTTGGTTTGCTTTAAATAATCTTATTTGATTTGATTGTCCTTAAGAACTAGTTTGGTTGAATGAATCACATGCTTATATTTGATTATCCTCTTTCCAATCATGTTAAATTTGGTATGTCATTTGAATTCATACATCCATCTTTTCGAAATCAAGTAAAATAAAATGGATTTTTTTTGTAAGCTTGCATGTGTTGATTTAATTTAATATATGTGTGGCTATTATCACTATTAAATCCAAATGTATTTTTCAAAAGCTTATAAATGAATAATAATATGTGTTATGATGCTAGTTATAAATACATAAGAAATGCATGTGCTTATAGCTTAAGTGTATGAATGGTGAGTTCTCATTCCTCTATTCAGTGTTGATTTATATAAGATTGAATTGTAATGGGTATATAGTGCGCATCCAGGAACACAAGGCTTTAGCTAGCCCCAAGGAGGCCATTTGATTACCTCACTTTCATGGTTTAATAGCACATACCCATTTGATTTCATTCTTATGTATTTCAACATTAGAATTTGATAGAGCTTTAATTCATATATATAAATGATTCAATTAAAAAAATATACAATTTTTGCATGGTTTTCTTTCCCTCATTTATGTATACATCCATGTGTGTCCAAGAAAAGAAAGTATAAAGGATGGACATCCAGGAATAAGCTTTAGTTAGCCCCAAGGAAGTCATTTGATTACCTCACTTCCTAGTTTAACAATGACACATACTTGCCTATATCTTTGTACATGTATATGTATATGTGATTAGTGAATGAAAATCCCATTTTACATTAAAATTGCTTGCATTCATAATTGGCTAAGTGGTTGAATTAAGTAGCCATATGATTTGGAGCTTACTTCTATGTTGATGTACACAATTTACATATGTTTGAATGCAAATGGGTATATAGTCTGGACATCCCAAGAATATATGAGGCTTTAGCTAGCTCTAAGGAGGTCATTTGATTACCTCACTTCCGGTTTAACAACAACGCTTTAATTTCATTCTAATTTCCTTTTGTATAAGAATTTGGATAAAGTTTTAAATTAATATGTTTAAATAATTCAATCAAATATAATATAAATTATAAACATATACATACATTCATCATTTAAGTGTGCTAAAATATGTTGCATGTATATAGATACACTTAGGATTAAATCATATAGATGTTACATGTGATGAAAGGAATGATTTAATATGTCATGTGGTAGTAATTCAATTAAATTAATCTTAAGATGCCTTTCATTTTTTTGGGATTATTTAGTGAACCTAAAGATTAATTAAATCATTCTTAATAACTTTCAAATTAGTGGCCTTAGTAAATCAAATTCTTCCTCTTTGCCAACCTAAGTGGTTGAATCTTTTAAGAATCTCTCAATTGATCTTATCTCTTTTGAACAAAAATACATAACAAGTTATCAAAATTATAAATTGTTCAAAATCAATTAAAACTCTCAAAAGCAAGGTTGAGAGACAGAATTAAAATCAACCTTTGTGATGTATTTATGTCACCACATGCATTACTTGTTTAGCTTCCTTTGCTTGGTTGATAAATAGATGTTACATACACGGTGTACTCTTCACTAATGAAGTACCACTTTCTTAAGATGCCTTTCATTTTGAATGGGATCATTTAAGTGAACTAAACATAAATTAATTAAATCATTTAATAGTCACTAAAGAACTAAATCAAAATAATCTACTTTAGAAAATTACTTAGGTAGGGATGAAAAGGAAATTCTTTTCCTCTATTATAGTTGCTAAGTGTAATCAAATGAAAGAAAATACAAATTAAAATTCTCAAATCAATTAAACTACTTTAGTGAAATCAACCTTTCATGTTAAATTGAATCCTTCTACATAGAAAATGTTTACATGACTTACCCATAAGCCTTATAATATTAAATTAAGTCACCACTTAACTCTAAGTTAGAATGATGTATGATGTGATGCATATTTTGTTTTATGATATATTATTTTAGATTAGATGTTAGTGCTTTGTAGATAAATGATAGCTAATATTAGATAATCATATTTTATTGGATTATGCTTAATGGATTCTTAAAAATAAATGTAAACTCTTTTTTTCTATTGCTTAAATCCTTAAGCTAATCCAAATTAAAATATCTTCTTAAAAAGGGTATAAGTCTAAATTATAAATACAATTTCTTGCAATTATATGTATATTTAGCTAATATTTTTGCATGTAGTTAGATTTACTTTTCCTCATAAATGTAATTTTTTTGTAATGAAGGATTAGCTATACTAGGATGATTAAGGCTTTTCTTTGCCTTATGATGCCTTTAAACAAGCATCATCCAAATCAAAGAAGGAACTAAATAAAAAAATGGAGATATGAAGAAATAAGACACCCATAGCTTTAATACAATTATAATTATTCTTTTCATGGTTGTATAATATTAGGCTCATAATCTTTTCTCTCTTCAATGTAATCCTAATATTTTAGTCATATAGTTTATATAATTGTTAGGCATGTTTACATTATGCATTAGAACAACATGCTTTTCATAATTTCTAAAATGATTGATGCTTTAATGGGTGGCTTGATATGATTAGGCTCTAATAAAATAACTTTTCTACCCAACTAATCTCATAACTAAATTTTAAACAACTTATAACCTCATCATAAAGCTAAACATAAATAAGATAATTAAGATTTAGATCTTGGTTATTTGTATGTTACATCATGCATGCATATTCCTCTTGAACATGAAGGATCTCATCCTTAATAAAGAATGTTTGACATGAGGGCATCTCTGTATAGAATACCTTCTTCTAGATTTTACTTATAACTATTTCATCATTCATTTAGGCATAGAAATCCCACAATCTATATTAAAATGCTAATCAAATGAAATAAAATTTAAAAATATTTTGCAATAGATTAAGTCCTATATAACTCATGCTCTAGTCTCTTGTAGTGTGTAGACTTTAGTCTCTTTCTAATTAAATAACTACCTTAAAATCTTGTAATTCTTAATATCAACTATATGGTTTTAAAATTAGTTAGCTTTCAATGAGTGGTTATATTCAGAAGTTGGACACCTTAATCATGATTGGTAAGGGCAACTATGGCTTCCTCTTATAGGCTAGTCTCCTTGTTAATTAATTTCTTGAATGAATGGTAAAGTCCTTAACATGAAAGGAGCCATGGATATTCTTGAGTAGAAGATGGCATATTAATGTGGTTCACTTTCATGCTCATGCATAATCAACAAGGACTCTGAGTTTCTGCTCTAAATGATCAAGTCATGATAAAAAATCTTAATGAAAGGTGCTGCAAGAAAGACTTCATAAATAAAAATAAAAATACAAACTAAAAAAAAAATGTTGCTAAAAAAAAACTCTAAAGTGAAACTATCGTGAGTTTACCATTAAAGATCTTGAAGGATGGTGGCACAAAATCATAAATAAATAAAACTAAAATATAAACTAAACTAAAAATAAACCTAAAATAAATAAAAAAATAAAACCTAAACCCTAAACTAAAAAAAAACCTAAACAAAATAAAAAATATAAACCTAAACTAAATAAAATAAAACCTAAACCTAAACCTAAAATAAAAATAATAAAATTAACTAAAAATAAACTAAACCTAAAAAAAAAAAAAATAAACTAAAATAAAACCTACTAAACCTAAAAAAAAAATAAAACCTAAACATATACCTAAAATAAAAATAAAACCAAACCTAAAAAAATAAAAATAAAAAATAAATAAACTAAAAATAAACATAAACCTAAATAAAATATAAAAAAAAATAAACTAAAATAAAATAAAAAAATAAATAAATAAAAATAAAATAAATAATAAATAAAATAATAATAAAATAAATAAACCAAAACCTGTTGGTTTGCTTAATTTTAAGGAAACCTACCTTAAACCCTAGGCACTCTAATAAACTGTATCTGACCTAGCCATAACCACTGAGCCCTACCTGCACCCTGACCCTGAGTCTAAAATGCCCTAAAACTGACTAGGCTCTAAACCTAAACCCTTAACCCTGAACCCTCCATGACCCCAAAACCCACCCAACCCAAACCTGGGCCACAACCCTACCACAACCACAGGCTAGCCAACTTCCAACTATTGACCTGATAAACTGACCACTGGGCCTACTCTCCTACCACATGGGCCCTGGGCCCTGGGCCCTAACTGTTACCCTGGGCCTACCCACCAGGCCCTAGCCTCTAACCTTAACTGAGCCTAAACCTAAACCCTGGGCCCTGGGCCCTAAACCCTAAACCTAAACCCTCCTAAACCTAACTAAAGCTAAATAAATTTAAAATAAAATAAATAAAACTAAACATATATGTAATAAAATAAATAAAACTAAATCCTAAACTAAAAAATAAAATAAAATAAATGAATAAAAATAAACTAAAATATAAATAAAACCTACTAAATTAAAAATAAAATAAACCTGGAATAAAAAAATAAAATAAAAACTAAACATAAAATTAAAAATAAAATAAACCTAAAATAAAATAAAATAAAAAACTAAATAAAAAACTAAAACTAAACCTAAAAATAATAAAATAATAAACCCAAACCCTAAACTAAAAAGAAAAACTAATCCTAAAATAAAAAATAAATAAAAATAATAAAATAAACCTAAACTAAACTAAAATAAACTAAAATAAAATAAATTAAATAAACCTAAACTAAACCTAAACTAAAAAAAATAAAATAAACTAAAAATAAACTAAACCTAAACTAAAAATAAAACTAAAATAAACCTAAAATAAAACTAAAACATAAACCCTAAACCCTAAACCTTAAAAAGTTTAAAACCTAAACCTAAACTACATAAAACCTAAAAATAAAATAAATATAAAAACTTGTGGTGAAAGAATATTCATATTTCTTCCTTCATCTATCCCCTTTTGGAAAGAGGATAAATGAAAACATAAATACAACACCTTGTTGGGAAACCACATAGATCCGCAGATGTTCTTATTAGGGTGATCAGGTATAGCATTGAGGAAAAGGGTACTATCTCGAAAGATAGAAGTCACCATCTCTGGACCTAATCACCTTAAGGACTCCCAGACATATGGGTCTTGAATGTACCAGATTCTTCCCCACTTTACATGGAAAAGTAAAGTAGGTTTATTTTAAAATTGGGTTAGTTAAGTTCCCTGAAAGCCCCATAGTTAATTACATCCAGAACAGATTCATTAGAATACTCTCGATTAAGGTAAATGATCATTGTCTCCAAATATTTTTGAAGGTTGGACTATCAAATGATTGGTTTATTTTAGAAAGTCAAGTGGGATCGATCACAAGGAGGGAGTTCTTATCAAGCAAAATAAAGATAAGTAAATTTAGGATACTAGGAAGCCTAGTAAGCATCCCACTATCTATGGTTGGGCTTTACATTTTTGAAATTGAATGATTTATTTTAGTTGAATTTCCATTAGAATGCAAGGGCTTACAATTCCATGATACAAGGTCATAGAAATGCCTAAGAGGTGAGGATTTATGCTTGTAGCTCATAAAGGGAAGTAGTAACCTCTGAACCTAAATCTAGGGAGCTTTAGGGAGGGCCAAAAGCATGACCTAAATCTAAGGTGAAAATGGGTATTTGGTTTACCACCATAAGGATAAGATAAACCACTCGACTTGGACTTACAATCTCTTACGGGTGGCCGCCAACTAACTCCTCCTACAATTTTGAACATGTTGGCAAGTCAAATGCTTTTGCAAGATAGCTAAGCCATTATTTATTTAGAAAGAGACTAAGTCTTTAAACACACTCCCTAAGAGACTAGATCATGTAGTGCATGATTTAATGACTTAAATCTAATGCTAATTTTGTTACATTTTATTTTCATTTTGTAAAATCAATTTTACACAGGCTTTATGATTCATATGCCTAATGCATAAAAAATTAGATTATAATCCAAAATCAGCAAGATAAGGAGGTGTGTTCCCACCATGGCTCTCAAAGGTCAAGCCAAGTTTTCTAGCAAAGGAGGAAGCCCTCCAATCAAGAGTGAAAAAATATACTTTTTTATGCATGATGTGAGAAAGAAAATACAACATTCAGCTAAGGGGTTGCTAATTCTTTTATCTTGTTTATAACTTATACTTTAGTTGAGGTTATGAGTTATTTTATTTTTAGTTTGAATTGATTAGTTGGATAGAAAAATTATTTTCCAAAGAGCCTAATCGTCATCCAAGCTATACATCAAAGTAAGGAATAAACTAGGAAAAGATGCCATCTTAATGCACAAGCTAAACAAACATCAGTCAATTTATATAGCTAGCACAAAAGAATAAGAGGCCATTTGTGGTCAGGCTCTATCACACAAACCCAAAAACACATTGGGTAGCCCTCTACCCTATATACATTATAAATTAATTAAATGCATCAAAAGGAATTCATTGTTATATTTCTTCATTCTTTATTTCTTCTTCTTCATCTTTCTTCTTTTAGTTAGTTGGAATGTGGTTGCTCCAAAGGCTTCACATGGTACACAAAGCATAGCCTTATAACCAATGTTCATCTTAATACTCATAACAATCATTACAAAATCTAATTATAAAATTACATGAAAATGGGAAAAAGGAAATCTAACTAAAACACAAAATAGAGATTAGCTAAACACAAATAATCCCAAGAATTTATATTTATATGTTGGACTTAGCACCCCTCACATGTGAAACAAAGTCCACCTAGATTATGCTTAGGGTATAAGCACACTGCACAACAAAAGGAGTTATATTTTTATTACAGCACCCCTTAAGCACAATCCCAGAAGATAATGGTTAGACTAAGATCGCCCTACCATTATCACATACACCTAACATCAGGACAAAAATAATACATCACAAAATAAAAGCAAACATCAAACCATGCTGCCTAACCTAAAGCGTGGTGAGTTAGCATAAGTGTGTGCTATTTAAGGTTGTGTGGTATGCTTAGCTAAGCTTTAAGGTTGAAGTTTTCTAAGTATGAAAATGTTCAACTTAGAGAGTGGTTTCATTTAAATGACTTAGTTTATTTGGTTTATTTTTATGTTGTGATTTTATTAGGTTTGAATGAACCTACAATTAATTACTAAAAATGAAAAGAGAGAAAAAGAGAAGAGAACTTTCTCTTTACCTTAAGTAATTTCTAAGGTAGATTCATATTTGATTTTTTGTTTAGTGAATGTTTTATTATGTGTTTTAATTAATCCTAAGTTTAGATATTGCCTAAACAAACCTATTCAAAAGGAAAGGCATTTTAAGATTAAGTAAAGTGAAATACTATCACAAAATACACAACACTTCATTTCTTTCCCAACATGTGTAACATGCATATGGATGAACCCTGAGCATATCTATACATGCAAATGGAAGTGTTTAGCACACCTTAATGATGAATTCTAAGGGATGTTACTTAAGAAAATTTAGATGCTTCATGATGCATGATTTTGTTTAGTAGAAAAGAGTGATTCTTTTATCCATTTTTCATATGCACATTTATAAGTATAACAGACATAAGTGAGTATGATGCCATTATTAGCACCAAGGGTGTAAGGTACAGGACCTACATGGGGCTACTTAAAGCCTCACAAGGTTATCAGAATAATATACCACTTTTCTTAAATACATGTGCATGTACAAAAGAAATGCATGGAAAGATAATCATGCAAAAGTTTATGTTTATTTGATTTTGGTTTGATTGTTTAGTTTATATGTTTGATGTGGAATTCCTTCTTAAGTCATGTCATAAGAGTATATTTGAATAGATTTGAGCAAGTGTTATGTCCTTTTCAAATGGACTATACCCTTTGCAAATCCTATACAATTCTATGATAAGAAAAGAGGAGAATCACATAACACATTTTATACTATTCATATGCAAACTCATAAATAATCCTAAGTAGCATACCTTTTTAGTTATGATATTTGATTTATAAGTTTTGAAAATAATTTTGATTTAATAGTGATAATAGCCATTCACAATCTTACTTTAGCCAAAACATGCAATTTGACATAAAGGAAATATTTCATTTTTAATTTGATTTTTAAAAGGCATGAATGTATGATTTTCATGTGACATACACATTTAGCATGCTAGAAAAGAAATAAAGTGATGAAAGTATGTAAATTCATTCACCCTAATTAATTTCTAAAGATAATCTTATAGAAGAAGATTATTTAAAGAGAAATCAAAATTATTTTAAAGAGATTTTATTTTGTTTTGAGTTTGATTTGAATTTAAGAAATGTGGAAAGGGTTGCTAGTCCTAACCCATTTCCACATGTGTATGATGTTTTAGTTTATTTTTAGAACCACTAGATGATTTTTATATTTTGTTTAGGTTAAGGTGTGAATTAAATCCATTAATTACCCCCTTTCCTACACCACTTTAACATATTTAATTAAATAATTATGAGCCAATGTATGACATAAAACTTCACAAAAAATTTAAATCAGTAATGCACCTATAAAAGAAAGGACCTAATGCAATTGGCTCACAATTAATGATTAATTAAGCTAAAAGATTTAATTTAAGTAAATTCATGACCCTTCCCACACATGTGGGTTAGATTTTGATTTCCTTAAGTTACTTAGGTTATTGAACACCTAAGCACCTACCCAAGATGAATTGGTTAAGTTTTGGAATGTTTTGAAAATTTTATCAAGTTAATTAAGTAGGTGATTAGTGGATTAGCCCTTAATTAAGTTTAGATTAAGGAAGAAGGGGTTTAAGGAATAGCTTAAGGAAAATATCCCAAAATTATTCCATAAACCTCTTCACTTAAGCGAAGCTTAATTAACTTAGTAAATGGATTAAACCATCATTCACATGTTTAATTAAGCTTAATTACATTAAGAGAGTGATTAAGGATTCATTAATTGATTTCCCTAATTAGCTCATTAATAAATCCCAAGAAAATTAGGAGGCGAGGTCATCCCAATAAATGCATCATGAGAAATTTGAAATGAATTAATGAAGTAATTTGGAGTAATTAGAAAGTTATTAAGTTTTAACTAAAACCCTAATTAAGGAAATGCACTATTCAAATATATCAAAAATAATTTTAGTGAATTCCTTACTGAATTATCTTCATAATGCATTTTATTTTGTATTTGTTTGATTCTACATTTAGTTATGAATATTTGAAGATTTAGTGATTAATGAATTAATTAAAACCCTAATTATATAACTAATCCCGCCGGTGGCCATGTGTGCGCGCTTTCCACATGGTGTGATGGGATTCATCACTTAAGTTATCACATCTCAATGTTGCGTTAGTGGCGGCTCTATGCACTTTCTCTCGGGTGATTACATCGAATCGGATGGTTGAGATCGATCCCATGATTTCTAAAGGAATAATCCAGATCTAATTGTATTAATTAGGACCCGTCCATCCAAAATGTGGGATGGATGTCCATGATTCATCAAGCTTCGATGGGAGAGGGGCATCTCCACACTTTTGGGCAAGATCGACCTCATGAAGCTTCAGTTGAGCTCGAGACCATCTAGGGTAAGCACAAGTAGATCTAACAATTTTGAGGTGAAAATTCTCTTCATAAAGGACAAGACACTCCCTATTCTAGGTTTGTTTGAAGGCATACCTCATGAGGCTATCACCATGCTCTCAACCATCGAGGTAGCTTCCTAGTAGACAAAGCCTATTGAAGGTTTGAGTGGTTAAGGTTGAGTGGATCTTTTCATGGACCAAGCTCCTCTTCAAATGCTCACGACCTTGGTCTAGCTCCCACCTACCTTTCTTTTGAAGCTCGGAAGAAGCTTTGGATGAGTTCGATTAAGACCTCTGAGGATGCTTAAAGGAGGAATTGGGTGGAATTGGGTATTGGTCCTTAGCCTCTCCTATTTTTTGGTTCAAAGAAACAGAAGAGGAGAATGGGAAATGCTTGGGAATTGAGGAATCTTGGAGTGCTAGCTCTAGGTCTCTCTGGCTCAATCGAGTGTGAGTGTCTTGGATTCAAGTGAAATGAGGGGGAGTGTATCTCCCCCTTCAAGGATCAGATGATCGAGCAAGGCTTTATTGTTTTGATCAAATTCACTCCCTTCAATGGGTTATTTTGGCATTAAGGGTTGCACATGGTTCGTTTATAGCAGAGGGGGTAGTGGAGAAGTGCCATGTGCTGATTTTGGGTGGAGGAGTGATTGATATGTGCTTGAAATGAAGGGAGTGGTCAATTTTGGCCTTAGGTTTGGGACCCAAACCCATTAGGTCATGTGCACCATGATCACTAGTGTCCACTTGGTCCACTAAGAGGGTGCCAAGTGGCCATGAAGAGGATTTGACCAACTTCCAATTGAATTTGGCCAAGAGTTACCATTTGGCCTAGGGTTAAAATGATCATTTCACTTGGATTTTAATTTGAATATGTTTGGCATGATAAAAAAATGAGTTGCGCCAAGTTTAAATGAATTTGGAGTTGATTTGATATGATTTGTCTCATGTTTACCTATTTAGGTCAAAATGGGTCAACTTGGGTCAAGTTGACCAATTGGTCAAATTGGGTCAATCCAAGGGTCAGGCCAAGTTCAAATGATCATATGAATTGATTTGGTATATTTGTTTCCAATCAATTTGGTATATATTTGGATTTGGTTCAATTGATTTCATTTAGGTAAAATGGGTCAAGTTGACCAATTTGACCCATTTGACCTATTTGGGTTAGGTCATGGGTTGGTTTTGGTTTCATTGGTCATTTGAAATGTATTGGTATCTTTGTTTCCAATCAATTTTGGTTTAATTTGATTTTGGCTCAATTTTACCTTTTAGGTCAAGTTGGGTTCATGGTCAATTAGGCTAGGTTAGGTCTAGTTGGCCAATTGAGGCTTTGGTCAAGTTCAACAAGTGATTTGGAATGAACTTGACCCATTGGTTTTAATCAATTTGGCTTAGATCAAGTTTTGACCCATTTTGACTTTTTTTTGGTCAAGTTGGGTGGGTCAAGTGCCAATTGCTAGGATAGGCTCAAATGATGATTTGGTCAAGTTCAAACATTGATCATGAATGAGTTTTGATCAATGGTTTCAATCAATTTATCCTATGGTGGATTTTGGCTAATTTAGGTTGCATTTTGGCTAAGTGTTGACTTCTTGTTGACTTGGTTTGACCCAATTTGAGTGATTTGTCATCTCATGAAGATTGTTGCTCACAATGTGAGGCTTAGGTGGGCTTCAATCCAATTTTGGGTAGGATTAGAATTTGGCTCAAAAGGGTACTTTAGATCACTTTGGGTCAAGTAAGCCTAAGTGGGTCAATTGACTTGATCAAGCCTGAATCAAGTTTGGATGAACTCACATATGGACTTATGATTGAAATATAAATCCATTTGCAAGTGATTTGGAGTCAAATGGGTTTTGATTCATTTGACAATTTCAAGTTCAAAGGGTGAACATGAGTTTTATTTGGGTTTGATTTTTGAATTTAGTTTTGGTTTGATAATTGAAGTTTTTATTTATATTTAGATTCATGATTGAAGGATTGATTGAATCATAAGAAAAATCAATGGTTTTGCTTGATTTGAATTTGATTTGGCTAAGTTCAAGAATTTGACTTGAAAGGCTTAGGTTGAATTTAGGTTGAATTTGGATTTAATTTTTTGAATTGATTTTGGATATTTGAATTTATTTTTTATTTATATTTATGAATATAAATGAGAATATAAATGGGTTATGAGAAAATTTCTTGAATTTAAATTGATTTAGATTTGATTTAGGCTAAGTCCATAAGATAGAATCAAAGTGACTTAGGAAAGATTTTTGTAATTAGATTTCAATCATGGGCTTCAACCATTTGGAATTAATTTGAGTTTTAAGAAAATTAATTAAGTTGGAATTGATTTGAGTTTGACTTGAAAGGAGGAAGTGAGGATTTGGTTCAAGCTATGGGGTAGGCATGACCTATTCATATGGCTAACTCTTCTAAGTCTCTAGGGCTAGGTTGAGTGTCCACCTAATCACTAGATGTGTCTTAAGACTGAAGGACTCTTAGTGTCTAAGAGAAGTCCTATGTCTAGGATGGAGGGTTGAGAGCTCATTCTAAAAATGAGGTCAACAAAGGCCCAATAGCCTTACATCTTCCAAAGTGAAATGTCGGTAACCCTTGTGGCAAAACAGATAGAACCCAACCTAAGGGAGACTACAGAGTGAGTACCGACTCGAGGATTTGTCTCAACTCAGGTAGTCAGGCAATTCCTATAGGGAGTTCTACTAACATTGCCCTAAAGATAGGATGCCTGCTTAGGAAAAGGCCCCCTTTGGGGGCTTGAATTCCTAATCCACGAGCGAAAACTTTTGTTTATTTGTTTAGTTTATTTTATTGTGAACCTTGTTAGTTTGCGAGGGACCAAACTAAGAAGGAGCTTATCATCCTAGACCTATCTCAAATTTACTAAACCAAGGGAGAATCTTCGCATCCACTGAATAAATCCTCCAACCACAGAGGTGGCTACTATGAAAGGGGAACTTATTCAATCCAAAAGTAACCCAGGTAGTGTCTAAATGGGGTCGCAAAGAACGTGATCCAAATAGAGTGCCCAGGAGAGGGCCACTAAGGGGCTTGATCAAAACCACGGAGAAAATAATATCATAAGTATTCGGTGGCCAACTCATGGAGAAAGCGTGATGACTCACATCTGCCAAGAGTGGTGTATCCACTAGGTGAGTCGCTGTTAGCATAGCAAACATCAACCAACCTAAGTTGTCCATTAATTTATAATAATTATCCTAGGAAGAAAGCTCAGAGACTCACATCCTCCTATGGCGGGATTCTAGATAGATAGTCTCATCGATAGGTGTCATCCGACCTAGGACGACTACTGAGTGAATGCCACTGGGGGACTTATATCAACTCAAATATAGTTAAGAGGGAAGGAGCCTCTGGTGTACTTAACCTAAACCTCAAATATACTGACCTAGAGTGCATGATGATCATTTGAAGAAGAAAGCTTGAGAACTCACATCCTCTTAAACAAAATCAACATGAGGTAGCTTACTGGCTAGGCAGTGAAGATAACTAAACTAATAAGGTGCTCATTGGTTTACAATGATCAAGTTTGAAAGAAAGCGCAGGGACTCACATCTTCCAAAATAAGGAACCACTGGGGTGACATACTAGCGAGGTAGCATGTAGACCCGACACGAGCTAATGTGAGTGCCACGGTGCTCCACATCAAAATAGCCCGAGATAAAAGATATGTGTTTGAAGGAATAGGATGCCTCTAGGGACTCTTTACACCTAGACCTCAAGGATACTCGACCTAGGCATGATAGTTAGTTCAAGAAGAAAGTGTCGGGACTCACATGTTCTTAAACAAAGTAAACATGAGGTAGTTTACTTGCTTAGCAGTGAAGACTATGAAACTAACATGATGCTCATTAGTTTGCAATGGCCAAGTTAGGAAGAAAGCGTGGGGACTCACATCCTCCAACAAATGACCACTAGGGTGACATACTAGCAAGGAAGCATGTAAACCCGACTTAGAGCAGCTAATGAGTGAGTGCCACAAGGGGCTTGCTCCCACATCAAAATAGCCTGAGACAAAAAATATGTGTTTATTTTTGTATTATGTTAAAATGAATAGGACATTGCTTGGGTTCTCTCACACCTACCCTAAACACACTTGGGGAATTGGATAAAATGGTGCCACGGATGGCAACTAGAATTCCCACTAAGAAAGGATGTCGCGGGTTCTCTCACACCTAACTTAGTTCTGCTAATCAAAATAGGATGCCTCTTGGGTTATCTAACACATATTCTAATAGCACTAGGAGATTGTGTTTATGTCATGAAAGAGGGATAGGATGCCTCTTGGGTTCTCTTACACCTATGCTAAACATGCAAATAATGCTTCGAAAGAAGAGAATATTTTGATGAAATGGAATCAAATTTTTGTTTTTTTGTTGCTAATTAATTTCAAACATGTTTTATTGATAATATTTCTTCAAATAGATTCTATTAATTGGAAGCATAGGGTGTTCCCCTTTACAATCAATGCCCTGATAAGATCCTCTTTTGTAGGCCTTCTCTATGACATAGAGGCCTTCCCAAGTGGGTTCAAACTTGCCTCCCATCTTTTGACAGGCAACAATTGGTCTCCTTAGGACTAACACAAGTTCTTTTACTTAGAAAGACCTAGAGCAGACTAGCTTGTTGTGAGCTTAAATCATTTTATCTTTATACAACTTGAGGTTCTGGCGCGCCCGTAGGCGATCTCCTCCAAACCTTCGAGCTCTTCTAACCACAACTTTGCATTTTGTTTTGTAGTGATCTTGCTACCCAATGCTATCCTTAGTGATGGGAGTTGAACTTCTAAATGTAGAATGGCTTCAGACCCATACACTAAAGAAAATAGGCTAGACTGAGTTGGGGTTCATGTATGTGGTTCGGTAGGCCCACAAGGCTTCAACCAACTGCTCATTCCGCTGCCACTTACTGTCATCAAGTGTCTTCTTTAATATTTGGATGAGAGTTTTGTTGAATTCTTCTGATAAGCCATTTGCTCTAAGGTAGTAGATGGTAGAGTATCTCTAATCTATACCATGTCTTCTGGTGAAGCTGTTGATCTTGGTGCTTTTAAATTTAGTACCATTATCGGATATAATTCATCGAGGCACCCCGAACCTATATACGATATAGTTCCTAAAAAATTGAAGCACATGCTTAGATGTGACTTTTCTGAGTGGAATTGCCTCCGCCCACTTTGAAAAGTAATCGATGGCAACTAAGATGAACCGATGACCCTTGGAAGAAAGAGGATTGATAGGACCCATAATGTCGGTACCCCAATACTCAAATGGCTAATGTAGGGTGTAGAATGTTGGGTGGTTAATATAGACCACACCGTTTACCTCTCGATGGTATCTCCTACATCCATGCAGTCTATAATCATTGAAGGCTACTAGTATCCTAATCTCTTGATCTTCATCTTCATGTTTGGACCAGATTGATGCACTCTGCACAAGCCTGAATGTACCTCGATCATGATCCTACATTTTTTGTGTTTGTCTAAACAGCGTAACGACATTTGATCGAAAGATTGTCGGTACAAGGTACCATCAATGAGAGCATAAGAGAGAACTTACTATTTCACGACTTGTGACTTTTCTTGAGGTAGTTGGTGTTCAAATAGTCTATGAATGGTTGCCTCCAATCTGACTCGTCATCCATTTTGGCAATGGAAAACTCCCCTTCAAAAGAAAGTTTCTCGATGACTTCAGTATCAATAAGGGATAGGACTTGTCTATTTTTGACTCTTATTGGAATGGACTCATCTTCTAGACATGTCAATTTCTTGGCAAGTTTATCCAAAGCATCAGTGCTGCGTTCTCGCTCGGAACCTTGTAGATGGTGACTTCAGGGATTTGGGCCAACAACTTCATTGTATAATCATGGTAATGATGAAGCTTAGGTTTGAGAACCTCGTAGGACCTCACAATCTAGTTGATAACCAATTGAGAATCCCCATAGATGTTGATGCTCTTGACACAGACTGTGATGGATAACTTCTCAAAGCCTAATACTCAACTTCATTATTGGTGCAGAGATTGGAGAGGTAGTATGAGAATCTCATCACATCATCGTGTGGAGTTAAGAGAACTAATCCTACCCCTACCTTTCCTAGAAGAGTAGATTGTGGTGCTTCTCCTTTATGAAAGGAAGCCGCACCATCAAAATACATCTCCCATCGGTAGTTATCAACCTCCCCTAAGTTCATGATTTGCTCGTCAGGGAGATCATCACTAAGTGGGGAATCAACAAGCAGTGGGTGTGCGGCTAAGAAACCTGCTAGTGTCAAACATCCGAATAGCGTTGGCTATGTCATGAGATACTACAGTGGATTGGTTCTAGAAATCAAGTTCACCTTATGAGAAAGCATATAGTGCCATAGCTTTTGGGATGCAAAGATCAAAACTAGGTAATGTTCTGAATAGGTGGGTAGTTTGCTTCAGTAGGAATCAAGCAACGGCTGGAGTAGTAGAGAGTACTCTCCTTACCTTCAACGTTACCTTGTGCCAACAAAGGGCTGAGAGAGTCATCCAATGCAGCAGTGTAGAGGATGAGTGGCTTGCTCGAAAAGGGGCTGCTAAAACTGGTAGCTTCACCAAATATTGCTTGATATCTTCAAAGGCATGCTGGCCCTTGTCATCCTAGTTGAACTTGTCATCTTTTTTGACAAGTGCTAAGAATGGCCCTTATCATCCCCGATAGGTTAGAAATAAAGCATCTTAGATATGCCAACCTTCCTTGGAAAGATTTGAGTTTAGTTAAACTTTTAAAAGGTAGAATTTTTAAGATAGCTTTGATCTTTTCTGGATCTATTTCTATTCCTCAATGTCGGACAACAAACTCCAAGAATTTCCCTGAAGCTACACTGAATGCACACTTCAGGGTTTTTATTTTGAGGTTATATTATCTTAACCTTTCAAAAACTACTCTCAAGTTAAAGAGATGGTCTTCCTTTTCTTTGCTCTTGACTACTAGATCATCAATGTAGCACTCAACCTAATGATGGATGAGTTCATTGAAGATTTGAGTCATGGCTAGTTAGTATGTAGCACCAGCATTTTTAAGGCCGAAAGGCATGCCCCTATAATAATAGATTCTGATTGGGGTTTGAAAAGTAGTGTTTTTTTCATCCTCAGGGGGCCATCTTGGTATGGTTGTAGCTAGATGACCCATCAATGAAGGAGAAAACAACATGAGATGAGACGATGTCCACCATTAATTCTAGTATAGGAAGAAGAAACTCATCCTTAGGACATGGCTTATTTAAGTCCCTCAAATCGATGCATATGCGAATTTGGCCATCCTTCTTCTTAACTGGTATGACACTGGCTAACCAGGTATGATATTCTTCTTCCCTGATAAAACCAGCATCGATAAATTTCTTGACTTCAGAAATGACCTATTGTTCAATTTCTAATCGCATGCGTCTAGAAGCTTGCTTGATAGGGTTAGCACTAGGATCTATTTCTAGTTTGTAGACTGCTATGTCAAGAGATAATCTAGGAATTTCTGCATAACTCTATGCAAAGCAGTCTTTAAACTCAGTCAATAGCCTAACTAAGTCATTTTTTTATTCATTCAGGAATGAACTGATGTATGTGGGGCGTGGATTTTCTTCTATCTCGAGGTTGATTTCTTTAAGCTTGTCGATTGTTGAATGGATCTCCTCTTCAAATTTTAGTGATGCATGTTTGATCTGGAGATCATCTAGATCATTTGAGGTTTCTAAGCACACATCCTCATAAGGTTTGGTGTTGTGTGAAAAGAACCTATCAGACTCTAAATGATTGGTCACAACTAAATAGTAATTTTCATCAATGAATGGACCCGCTGTACCGAATCATAATCCTGATCTTGATTGTGCATCCTTGCCTGTGTTGTTCCATAACTTTTTGAAGTACTCTGACTTGTGCTTAAACCATGTATAAGGAATCAAACCCTTCTTTGCAAGATTAAGAACACAAGGCGAGTACCAATCAAAAAGCAATTCCATTATTCTTTGTTTGAAATATCCTCAAATCCTACATCAATTTCTGGACTTGAGGATAATGATCACAGAAAAGAATCTCTTTAGCTTGACATCTCTGGAAGACTAAGGGGCTTCCTTAACTACTAAACCTTCAACTTTTTGAGATGAAAGTGAGGTTAGAGCTATGGTTCCTAACTACTGCGTAATAGTTTCACATATATTTGATTTGAATACATTCGTGCTTTGTCTGGAGGCTTGGTCTTCATCATTGTTTGGCTCATGTGTCACTTCTAATGAAACTCGCTGAGAGGGGTTGGTTGGTATACTAATCACATTAGACTTGTCTTCTGAGCTGGATTCCAAGTCTATGTTAATAGTAGGGATACTCTTATGAACTAGAACATAACCCTGTTGGTGATGGCCAACAGGGTCTTCCACCTCTAGAATTGCCTGTTCTCTCACGGTGGAGGTCGAGTCATCCTACCCACATGTCTATATGATGGAATGAACTGTGGGTGAAATGTGATATGCGACTTTACTTCTTCTTCAATTTCCCTTTATTGTTCACTTGGATTTTCATTTTTCTTTTCTTTTTCTTTTCCTTTTTATTTTGCTTTTTCTATATTTGAATTTTATCCAAGTTCATGAAAAAGGGTGTTTTAAGAAAGATAGTAGGTAGCATCCTCATATATCTCAACCTCTCTGAGTGAAAATGGCTTTTCATCTTTTTTGACATAGTACTCAATCCCATCCTTCCTGAACTTCATGCACTGATCGAGGGAGAATATAATCATCTTATTCTGATGTATCCAAAATCTACTAAGCAAAGCGGTGAATGAAGTAATTGAATCAATGATATAAAACTTGGCTTCAGTCTTCCAGTCATCTATCTTCAAAGGTAACACTATGGAACCTAAAGCACCCTGGCCTTGTTCATTGAATCCTCTCAACATCATCTGATCTTCTCGATGTGTGGAGATGTCGATCCTCAAATAGGAAAGGGTCTTTAGACTCATAATGTATGCTCTTGGATCGAACCAAGTAGCACACCAAGTTTTCTAAAGTACAAGCTATGACATAGATAAAAAATGAGCATGCATAGAGCAAATTAAAATCCCTAGATAACTAGAACCGTCTCTACTGTAAAGACATAGTTCCATAAATAATAGATCAGATTGGCCAATATTTAGTTTCTCTAGTTCCCATTAAAACCATTGTGGCCTTTTGACTAGTAGGATCCACCATCATATCACTGATCTCTCTCTCCACTATCACCATGGTTGTAACCTCCGTTGCTCATCCTGCCTCCATAACCACCACTACTCTAACCACCACCTCCATATCTACTAGCACCTCTAGATCCCCCACCACCACTGTAAAAACTGCCACCTCTGCCTTCACCTCCAACACCAGATCTTGACTGAGCCTAGTTGATAGTGATGTTCCTTTCATCAAGGTTCTACCCATTCCAAGGGTTTTTTTTAAATTAGAAGTGGGAGAATTTTATTGCCATAAAGAAAGGGATAAAAGGTCCTTAAAATGGATAAATCTGTAAACTACAACTCAGAGAGCTATAATTAGCCTAAAGAGGTAAATACCTTATCTATTACAATAAAACCAATGCAAAAGAAAGAAAAGACAAAAACTAAGAAAGAAATAGCACAAAATTCTAAGAAGGGCAGCCAAAGCCATCTATATCCTGAAATCTTCTAAGAGATGCACAAATGACCTACAACCCCAAACCTACCATAAACCTACAAATAACTTAAGATAAAGATAAGCATCTAAAATAAAAAGCTAAGTATACAAAGGAACAAAATGATAAAATTCTTAGAAAGGCTAGCTCAGTCACATTCATCTCAAGGGGCAACAAGATATGTGATCATCAAACTTTAGAAGAAGGGTTACATTCACATATGGTGCTAGCTAAGGATAATAGGGAAAAATCCCAACCATCATAGCCAACTTACCTCGATTAAAAAAACCAACATAATAAAAGAGCTAGCCAAGTTCATATCATCATAGATTAAAATAATCAATAAAACATCTGACCTTAACGAGTAAAGAAACCGAAACAAGATAGCAACCAAGAAATAGCCACCATCAAAGCCACCCAAAATAAATAAAGACCAAAGGTAAAGAACCAAAATTTTGTAGACCCACCAACCAACATGGGTTCAGCCATCAGGCCACCCAACCATATTAACAAGAATTAGCAAAAATAGCAACAGAGCCTAGAATAGCCAAAACTACATGCAAGTTTATCCCATAATAGAAAGAAATGACAAGCCAATGGGCCATCCAGCTAACAGGCAAAAACTATAAAAAAAACTTCAAAAAAACAACCATAAAAGGGGAACAAAAACTAGATGGTAGGTAACAGCTCTAGGGAGAGTAGCTCAGCCTAGGAAGGAACCAATCCCATGCCTGGCTCAACCAATAATCAAGATGCCATATCCTAAAATCAAAAAGGTGGAAAGACCCAACCATCAAGCAACCACCATCCGATAAACCTTCCAGGAAAAAAGAGGTTAGGGAAAAGGAAAATAAGTAAGCTCAGCACAATCACTAGACCATCCTAAAACCAACACAATAGGAGACCAATAAGAGGAGAGAGCCACCAAGACTAGAGGGCAACCAAAGCTCAACAGTACCAACCAGAAATAATCATGACCACCATTAGAAGGAGATACAATTCTTAGGGATTAGGTTTATGTTTAGGTTTATTAGGTTTTAGGGTTTAGGTTTATTTCTTAATTTGTTCAGTTACTTTAGGTTTAAGTTTAGGGTTTGGGGTTTAAGGTTTAGGGCTTAAAGTTTAGGGTTTAGGGTTTAGGGTTTACGGTTTAAGGTTTAGGATTCTGGGTTTTAGGGGTAATGCTTTTTGGGTTAGGGTTTAGGGTTTAGGGTTTAGTGTTTAGGGTATAGTATTGGAGGTTTTTTTTCTTAAATTAATTAAACTAGTAGGGTAGGTTTATTTAGTTTATTTATTATTTATTTTATTTTATTTTATTTTTTATTTTTTATTTAATTTAGTTTATTTATTTTAGGTTTATTTATTTTAATTTAGGTTTTTTATTTTATTTTATTTTTTAAGTTAAGGTTTAGGATTAGGTTTATTTTTTAGTTGAGTTTTATTTTTATTTATTTTTTAGATTTAGATTTTTTAGGTTTAGATTTATGTTTTTATTTTATATTTTTAATTTTGGGTTTTAGGTTTTTATTTTAAGTTAATTTTTAGGTTTTATTTTTTAGTTTAGGTTTAGGTTTTTTTTTTAGTTGATTTTTATTATTTAGTTTAAGTTTAGGTTTAGGTTTTATTTATTTTAGTTTAGTATATTTTAGTTTAGGTTTAAGTTTATTTGATTTTATTTATTTTATTTTTTTACTTTAGGTTTATTTCTTTAGTTTAGTGTTTAGGTTTTATTTTAAGGATTATTTTTTAGGTTTAGGTTTTTATTATATTTTATTTTATGTTTATTTTATTTTATTTTAGGTTTTTTATCTTAGGTTTATTTTATTTTTAATTTAGTTTAGTTTTTTATTTATTTTATTTTATTTTATATTTAGGTTTAAGTTTAGGTTTAGGTTTTAGTTAATGTTTTTATTTTATTATTTTATTTAGTTTTATCTATATTTATTTATTTCATTTTTAGGTTTTATTTATTTTATCTTTAGGTTTTTAGGTTTTTAGGGTTTAGGGTTTAGGGTTTAGGGTTTAGGGTTAGGTTTGGTTTAGGGTTGTAGGTTTTAGGGTTTAGGAATTAGGGTTTAGGGTTTAGGGTTAAGGGTTTGGGGTTTAGGGTTTTAGTGTTTAGGGTTTAAGGTTTAGCATTTAGGGTTTAGGGTTTAGGGTTTAGGGTTTACGGTTATAGGTTTAGGGTTTAGGGTTTAGGGTTTTTGTACTTTTTTAATAGAGAACAAATTTAGATTGAACATTTCTTCTGTTTGATTTCATCAATCAAGTAACACACCAAGTTTTCTAAGAGACAAGCGATGACATAGATAAAATATGAGCACGCATAGAGAAAACCAAAAAGCTTTGATAACTAGAACTGTCTCTACTATAAAGACATAGTTTGTAAGCAGTAGATCAGATTGATCGTTCTTTAGTTTCTCCAGTTCTCATCTAAACCACCCCGACATCTCGAGTAGCAGGATCCACCATCATATCCCTAATCTCTCCCTCCTCCACCACTATGGATGTAACTGTCATGGCTCCTCCCCCCTCCATAACCACCATTGCTCCAACCACCACTTCTATATCCACCAACACCTCTAGATCACCCACCACCACTATGATAACTGCCACCTCCACCTTCACCTCGACTTCCATATCTAGAATGAACCTAGTTGATGGTGATGTTCCTACCATTAAGGTTCTAACCATTCTTAGGGTTTAGGGTTAAGTTTAGGTTTATTTTATTTTCAGGTTTAGGTTTATTTTTTTAATTTATTTAGTTACTTTATGTTTAAGTTAGGGTTTAAGGTTTAGGGTTTAGGCTTTAGGGTTTAGGGTTTAGGTTTTATGCTTTTAGGGTTTAGGTTTTAAGGTTAAGGTTTAGGGTTTAGGGCTTAGTGTTTAGGCTTTAGCATTTAGGGTTAGTTTAGGGTTTAGGATTTAGGGTTTTAGGGTTTAGGGTTTAGGGTTTGGGGTTAAGGGTTTAGGGCTTAAGGTTTGGGTTTAGGGTTTAGGGTTTAGGGTTTTAGGGTTTAGGGTTGTTTAGGGTTTAGGGTTTTTTTTCTTGTAAAAGTTAGAATTTATTACCATAAATAGAAAAGATATAATGTCCTTAAAAGATGTAAAGCTCTAAAATTCTACTACTCTCAGAGCTACAAGAAACCTAGAGAGCTAAACCCCCATCTAAGTACATTAGAAAAGAAAAGAAAATAAAAGAGCAAATACACGACAAAGCATAAGAGAAAAAGACACACTAATACTAAAGCAAATCCGAAAATAGAATAAGGATCAAGAAAGTTCATGATTATGTTAAGAAAGCAAGATAAGCAAGATCCATAACAATAATACTTAGGTTGACTGAACAACAACCATTCCCTCTATAAAGTTCCAACATGTAAAAAAAATCTGCAAAACACTACAAAGGAAAAAATCATACTAAAAAGGATAAAGATAAAGAGAGGAAAATGAGAGAGTTGAGAAAGAGATGGCTCAGGCTAAGTTAGGATCATCTTAAGGGGAAACAATACATATGTAATGCTACTAACCAGAGAGAAGAGGTCAGTAACATCAAAGCCATCATAGTTAACATACCTAATACAAGCAAACATCCAGGGCTAGTAGTTCATAGAGTTCCAGATCCGTCACCATTAAACAAAGAGCAACTGGCCAGCAACCAGCTAGCAACCATACCACCAAACGAAAACCATAATAAACTAATCTTAATAACCTAGAGAGAGGCTAGAACAAAGTTAGAACACCAACAATAGCCATTAACCAAATACGCATCCAAGCTCTAAACTAGGGAAAACCAGAACTAGCCATCAGCAAGCACCAGACCAATGCTAATTAATAGAGAAACACCCAACAAAACTAAGATAGGAGCCCTCAAGATAAAGTCCCAACAATAGGTAGTCACCAAGCTTAACCAAGGTGAGCAACCACAAATGACTAAATAGCATATAAATGAAACCATCAACTGAAGGAAACATAAGTTGTAGCTAGTGTAAATCACCAGAAGACAAAATAACTAATCAAAAAGGTAGTTACCAACACCAAAACCAGAAAGTCAAATCCAAAAGCATCAACAAAGATTCAACTAGCACAGGAAAAGGCTCTAGCAAATTATGGTTTAAGATTTAGGATCCGAGTTTAGGTTTTAGTTTTAGTTTAGTTTTAGTTTTTTTTTAATAGAGAACAAATTTAGATTCAACATTTCTTCTTTTTTTCATCAACCAAGTAACACACAAGTTTTCTATAGCACAAGTGACACATAGATAAAAATGAGCACGCATAGAGCAAATCAAAAACCTAGATAACATAAATCATCTCTACTATAAAGACATAGTTTTATAAGTAGATCGAATTGTTCTTCAATTTCTTTAGTCCCCATCAAAATCACCGGATCTCAGTAGCGAATTCACCATCATATCCCTCTCTCTCTCCCACCACCATGGCTGTAACCTTCATCGCTCCTCCTGCCTCCATAACCACCACTGCTCCGACCACCACCTCCATTCCACCAACACCTCCAGATACCCCACCACCATTAGGATAACCACCGCCTCCACCTTCACTTCCACTTCCAGAGCTAGATTGAGCCTGGTTGACAATGAAGTTCCTATTGTGAACGTTCTACCCATTCTTAGCATTTAGGTTTAGGTTTAAGTTTATTAAGTTTTAGTGTGTAGGTTTATTTTTTAATTTATATATTTACTTTAGGTTTAGGTTTAGGGTTTAGGGTTTAGGGTTAGGGTTTAGGGTTTAGGATTTAGGGTTTTAGGGTTTATGCTTTTAAGGTTTAGGGTTTAAGGTTAGGGTTTAGAGTATAGGGTTTAGTGCTTTTTAGGGTTTAGGGTTTAGAATTTAGGGTTTGGGGTTTAAGGTTTAGGGCTTAGGGTTTGGTGTTTAGGATTTTGAGTTTATGGTTTTTTTTAATTAAGTAAATCAATAGGTTTAGGATTATGTAGTATATTTAGTTTATTTTTTATTTATTTTAATTTAATTCATTTTTTATTTTTAGTTAGTTTAGTTTTTTATTTTAGTATAGGTTTTTTATTTTAGTTTATTTTTTAGGTTTAAGTTTAGGTTTATTTTTTAGTTGAGCTTTATTTTATATTTTATTTTTAAGGTTTAGGTTTTATTTTGTACTTTTAGGTTTAGGTCTATGATTTAATTTTAGTTTTTTAGGTTTAGGGTTTTGGATTTTATTTTAGGATTATTTTTTATTCTATTTTTTAGTTTACATTTAGGTTTATTTTTAGTTTATTTTATTTTATTTTGTTTAGGTTTAGCTTTGGTTTAGTTTATTTTAGGTTTAGGTTTACGTTTTATTTATTTTAGTTTAGTTTAATTTTGTTTAGGTTTAGGATCATTTTATTTTATTTATTTTATTTTTATTTAATGTTTATGATTTATTTTTGTTTGGGGTTTAGATTTTATTTTTTATTCAGTTTAGGTTTTATTTTTAAGTTTATTTTTTAAGTTTTGGTTTTTATTTAATTTTTATTTTATTTTATTTCAAGTTTATTTTACTTTTTCTTTATGTTTACTTTTTATTTTATTTTACATTTTTATTTTGAGTCTTATTTTTTTTTAGTTTAGTTTCGATTCTTATTTATTTTATTTTAGTTTATTTTTATTTTTAGGTTTAGGTTTAGGCTTTAGTTTAGATTTTATTAATTTATTTTATTTTTTATTTTATTTAGGTTTAGGTTTTTTTATTTATTTTAGTTTTAGGTTTATTTAGCAGGCCCGTAGGTTTTGTTTATGGTTGTGTTTGCCTGGGTTTGTGGCTCAGTGGGATGGGTTTAGGGTTTACCATTTGAGGTTAGTTTAGGGTTTAGTGTTTAGGTCATTTAAGGCCTTTAGTATAGGTTTAGGGTAGCCCAGGGTCATTGGGCATCAGGGATTGTATGATTTAGGATTTAGTGCTCAGCCTCAGTTTAGATTTTAGATATTTAGGGTAAAGTAAGATCTTGGTGAGCCTAGAGTTTAGGTTTAGTCCAGTTTTAGGGTAGGGTTTAGTTTATGGTTTAACGTTAAGTGAGGGTTTGGGGGGGTTTTAGGGTTATAGGGTTGTAGGTGGGTGGGTTTTAGGGTTTAGGGTTTAGGATTTAGTGTTTAGTTTAGGGTTTAGCTTTAGGGTTTTTTTAAATTAAGTAAACCGACAGGTTTTGGTTTATTTAGTTTATTTTATATTTTTATTTACTAGTTTAATTTTATTTTATGTTTATTAATTTTAGTTTAGGTTTTTTATTTTAGATTATTTTTTAGGTTTAGGTTTAGGTTTATGTTTATTTTTTAGTTTAGTTTTATTTTTATCTTATTCTTTAGGTTTAGGTTTATTTTTTTAGGATTACATTTTAGGTATTTATTTTAGGTTTACTTTTAGGTTTTATTTTTTAGTTTAGGTTTAGGTTTATTTTTAATTAATTTTATTTTATTTAGTTTAGGTTTAGGTTTTGATCTACTTTATTTTAGGTTTAGGTTTAGGTTTTATTTATTTTAGTTTATTTTATTTTAGTTTAAGTTTAGGTTTATTTTATTTTTATTTTAGGTTTTGGTTTTTTTCTTTAGTTGAGGATTTAGGTTTTATTTTTTATTTATTTTTAAGTATAGGTTTTTATTTAGTTTTTATTTTATTTTATTTTTGGTTTTTTTGGTTTTTATTTTATGTTTAGTCTTTATTTTATTTAAGTTTTTTAGTCTTATTTTATTTTATTTTCAAGTTTGGTTTGGGTTTTTACTTATTTTATTTTGGCTTTTTTATTAGTTTATTTTTTTAATTTTTGGTTTTGGTTTCAGTTTTAAGTTTATTTTATTTTTTACTTTATTTATGTTAAGGTTTTTAATATATTTTATTTTTAGAATTTATTTAATTTATGTGTAGGGGTTTTTTAGGTTTTAGGTTTTAGTGGCTCAGGGTTTAGGGTTTTGTTTATGTTTGGGTTTAGGGTTTAGGGTTTAGGTGTTTGGCTTTAGGTTTAGGGTTTATGGTTTAGGGTTTATGGGGTTAGGGTTTTTTAAAAAAAACCAAGCAGTTTATTTAGTTTATTTTTTATTTATTTTAGTTTATTTTACTTTTTATTTTTTTATTTTTATTTTTTATTTTTATTTAGTTTAGTTTGTTTTTGTTCATATAGGTTTTTATTTAAATTAATTATTTAGGTTTATTTTTTAGCTGTGTATTATTTTAATTTTATTTTTTAGGTTTAGGTTTAGGTCTTTATTTTATTTTTTTAGGTTTAGGTTTTATGTTTTTATTTTAGTTTAGTTTATTTTAGTTTAGGTTTAGGTTTATTTTATTTTGTTTATTTCATTTTTATTATAGGTTTAGTGTTTTTTAGTTTAGGGTTTACATTTTACTTTTTATTTATTTTTAGGTTATATTTTTTAGGTTTATGATATTGTTTAGTTTTTTTTATTTTATGTTTATTTTAGGTTTATTTTATTTTTATTTGATGAACAATTTTTAATTTATTTAAGTTTTTTTTTTCTTAGGTTTATTTTAGGCCTATTTTAGGTTTTATTTATTTTAGTTTAGTTTATTTAAGCTTATGTTTAAATTTATATTATTTTGTTTATCATATGTTTAGGTTTTTTGTACTTTAGGGAATTGTTTTTTTAGGTTTTATTTTTAGGTTTATTTTTTTAGGTTTAGGATTTATTTAGTTTTTATTTTATTTTATTTATGTATTTTTTTATTTTACATTTAGGTTATATTTTATTTAGGTTTATTATTTTTAGGCTTATTTTATTTTTTTTAGTTTAGTTTAAGTTTTATTTATTTTATTTTAGATTAGCTTATATTTTTTCTTTTCTTTATTTATTTTATTTTATTCATGTTTATATTTTTTTTTTATTTTATTTTCAAGTTTTTTTTTAGTTTAGGTTTAGGTGTTTAGGCTTTTAGGGTTTAGGGTTTAGGGTTTGGGGTTGTAGGTTTTAGGGTTTAGGATTTAGGGTTTAGAGTTTTGGGTTTGGGTTTTAGAGTTTAGGGTTAATTTTAGGGTTTAGGGTTTTAGGGTTTGGGTTTTTTATTTTATTTTTTATTTTTTAAAAATAAGTAAACAAATAGGTTTATGTTTACTTTGTTTATTTTTTTTATTTTAGTTTAGTTTAGTTTATTTTTTTATATAGGTTTATTTTTATTTTTATTTAGCTTAGTTTATTTAATTTAGCTTTTTTATTTAAATTTAAATTTTTTATTTTAGATGATTATTTAGGTTTAGGTATCAATTTATTTTTCAGTTCAGATTTATTTTTATTTTATTTTTTAGGTTTAGGTTTAATTTTTTATTTTTAGGGTTAAGTTTAGGTTATAATTTTATTTTTAGATTCAAGATTACGTTTAGGTTTACTTTTCAGTTTAGTTTTATTTTTATTTTATTTTTTAGGTTTAGATTTTATTTTTTTATTTTTAGGTTTAGGTTTAAGTTTTAAGTTGGGGTTTTAGGTTTTTATTTTAGGTTTAATTTTTTAGTTTAGGTTTAGGTTTATTTTTAGTTTTTTTATTTTATTTAGTTTAGTTTTAGGTTTAGGTTTAGCTTTTTCTTTTTAGGTTTAGATTTTTTTTTAGTTTAGAGTTTAGGATTCATTTTTTTTATATTATTAGGTTTGTTTTTCAGTTTTAAGTTTTTATTTTATTTTATTTTAGGTTTATTTTTTATTTTATTTTTACTTTTTATTTTATTTAGGTTTATTATTCTTAGGTTTATTTTAGGTCTATTTTGGGTTTTATTTATTTTACATTAGTTTGTTTTTATTTAGGTTTAGGTTTATTTTATTTTGTTTATTTTATGTTTAGGTTTTTTTTAGTTTATGGAATAGGTTTTTTTTTAGGTTTTATTTTTAAGCTTATTTTTGTAATTTTAGGTTTTATTTTATTTTAGGTATTTCTTGTTTTACATTTAGGTTTTATTTTATTTAGGTTTTTTATTTTTAGTAATATCTTATTTTTTTGGTTTAGTTTAGGTTTTTATTTATTTTATTTTAGATTAGTTTTTAATTTTTATTTTATTTTTAGGTTTATGTTTAGGTTTAGGATTTAATTTAGGTTTATATTTTAGGTTATTATTATTACTTATTATTATTATTTAGTTTAGTTAGTTAGTTAGTTTATTAGTTATATTATTATTAGTTTAGTTTATTAGTTTATTAGTTTATTATTTATTTGTTTTAGGTTATTAGTTATTTCTTATTAGTTTTATTTAGTTTATTATTACTTTAAATTTTTTAATAGTTATTATTAGGTTTTTAGTTTATTATTTATTAGTTTATTAAGTTTTATTAGTTAGTTATTAGTTAGTTTTTGTTTAGTTTTATTTTTAGTTTATTAGTTTTTATAGTTATTGTTTAATTATTATTATTAGTTTTATTAGTTTAGTTATTAGTTATTTTACTTTAGTTTAGTTTGTTATTATTAGTTTTATTGTTATTAGTTTTATTAATTTAGGTTCTAGGGTTTAGTGTTTAGTTTATTTAGTTTTATTATTATTATTATTACCCTAAACCCTAAAATTAACACTAAACTAGAAACTCTAAAACCTAAACTTACAATAATAAACCCTAAGCCCTAAATCCTAAAATGCTAAACCCTAAACCAAAATCCTAAAACTCTAAACCCTAAACCATAAAACCCACAACCCAAGCCAATCCCTAAAACTTTAATAAAATAAAAAAAATATAATAAATAAAATACCTAAACCTAAAAAAAATAAGAAAATAAATTAAAATAATAACCTAAAATAAAACCAAAACCTAAACGTAAGCCTAAACCTAAACCTAAAAATAAAATAAAATAAAATAATAAAAATTAAATTAAATTAAATTATATTAAAACTTAAACCAAACAAAATAAAATAAAATAAACCCAAAATTAAAAGACTATATAAAATAAAAACTAAAAAAAATAAAAATAAAATAAACCTAAAATAAAATAAATTAAAAAACTAAATAAAAACCTAAACCTAAAATATAAACGTCAAAATAAATCCAAAAAATAAATAAAAAATAAAACCTAAAACTTAAATTTTAAAAAAAAACCTAAACCTAAAATAAGAAAAATAAAATAAACTGAAACCTGGTGAAATAAATAAACCTAAAATTAAACCCACCCTCCTAAACCCTAAACTAACCCTAAACCCTAAACCCAAAGCTAAAGCATAAAGTGACCTAAACCCTAAACCACCCACCTTAAACATAAACTTTGACCCTAAATCCTCTCTAAGCTAACCAGAACCTTAAATGCTCCTAACCCCAAACCCTACCACAGCTAAACACTAAACACTAAACCCTAAACCAAACCTAACCTAAACTAAACTTTAAATTCTAAACCCTAAACCTTAAATCCACCCTAAACCTAAACCCTAAAACCTAAAACCTAGACCTAAACTAAATAAAACCTAAAAATAAAATAAATGGAGAACCTAAACCTAAATAAAAAAATACAATAAAACCTAAACTAAAATAAAACCTGACTAAAAAAAAAAAAACTAAACTATGAAATAAACATAGACCTAACCTAAACTTAAATACAACAACAACAACAACAACAACAACAACAAGCCTTAATCCCACTGGGTGAATGAATCCTTAAGCATTATGTCAAATTCTCATTTAATTAAATACTAAGATCATTTTTATACATCTTAACCAAGTCTTTTAACTACCTTTCTTAACAAAAGAAAATCTAATGCATCTACTCTCCTAATGGTCATGACTCGCTTTATGTGGCCAAACCATCTAGGCGACTCTCCCTAATCTTATCTACCAGAGCTACTCCAACTCCTATACTCATTTTGCATTCTATCTAGGGTAAAGCCACTCATCCACACAGCATCCTCATCTGTAACACTTAACTTAGTCTTATGTTTCTCTTTTATTGGCCAACATTCACCATAAGTCATTGCGTCTTACCACCATCTTATAAAATTTTCCCTTAAGCTTAGTGGAACTTTTCTATCACATAATAGGATGCATTCCTCCACTTCAACCATCCAACTTGAATTCTACTAATAATATCTCCATCTATTTCACCATCATTTTGAACAATAGAGCCTAAATATCAATGCCACTCTTATTGACTTGATCTAAAGTCACAACACTACTACTAAAATTTCTACAACTAAAATTACACTCCATATATTCGCTTAGATCGCTTAAACGAAAACCTTAGACTCTAAAGTTGACCTCCATAATTCAAGTTTAAGACTCCTCTCTAGTCTTATCAACAAGAAGAATGTCATCAGAAAGCATACACTAGGGTACATCTTCTTGTAAATGCCTCAAGAACATCCATAACTAAAGTAAAAGATAAGGGCTTAATGTTGATCCTTGATGTAATCCAAATAAATAGGAAAATAGTTTGTCAATCCTCCTTGTGTTTGGACACAAGTGATAGTAAACATATCTTTAATGACTTGAATATAACCAATATTAACTTCTTTTTTGTTCTAGAACTCTCCAAAGAACATCTCTTGAGACTTTATAAATTTCTCTAAATCATTAAATATCGATGTAGATCCTTTTATTTTCTCTATGCTTCATCAAACCTCTTAACAAATGTATAGCATCCATAGTAGATCTACCTGGCATGAAACCAAACTGATTGTAAGAAACTTCTGTATCACATCGTAACCTAAACTTAAATAAATGAACTAAAATAAAAAACCTAAACTAAAATAGATAAACTTAAAATAAATAAACTAAATAAAATAAACATAAAAAATAAACTAAATTAAAATAAAATTTAAAATAAACAAAAATAAATAAATAAAATAAACTAAGTAAACCTAAACCTACTAGTTTACTTAATTAAAAAAAAACCTTAAACCCTAAACCCTAAACCATATACCCTAAATCCTAAACCCTAAACCCTAAACACTAAACCCTAAACCCTAAAACTAATCCTAAACCTTAAACCCTAAAAAACCCTAAACCCTAAACCCTAAACCATAAACCCTAAACCCTAAACCCAAAATCATAAACCCTAAAAACCCTAAACCCTAAAGCATAAACACTAAACACTAAACCCTAAACCCTAAATTGTATAACCCTAAACCCAAAAACCCTAAACCCTAAACCCTCAAAACATGAAAACCTAAACTTAAACTAAATTTCTAATAAAAATAAATAAGAAAACCTAATGAATAAAAATAAATTAAAAATAAAACAAAACCAAAACTAAACCTAAAATAAAGTAAAATGAAAAATAAAATAAAAACTATAATACAATAAATAAAAACTAAAACTAAACAAAAAGAATAAAATAAACCTAAGAATACAAAACCTAAATAAAATAAAAATAAAGTAAAATAAAAAATGAACCTAAAAAAATAAATAAAAGCAACACCTAAATCCTAAAATAAAAAAACCTAAACCTAAAATAAAAAAATATACAAAATAAAATAAATTAAAACCTAAAATAAATTAAACTAAACTAAAATAAATAAACCAAAAAGAGAAACTAAAATTAATCCCAAACCTAAATTAACAAATAAAACCTAAAAGTAAACCTAAAATAAAAACCTAAAACCTAAACCTAAGATAATTAAATAAAAACCTAAACCTAAACTGAAAAATAAAAAAATAAAATAAATATAAATCTCAAGCTAAAAATTAGGCCTAAACCAAAAAAATAAACTAAAATAAAGAACCTAAACTAAAATAAATAAACTAAACTAAATAAAAATAAAAAATAAACCTCAATATAAAGAAAAATAAAATAAATTAAATAAACCTAAACTTAACAGTTTACTTAATTTTTTTTAAAAAAATAACCTAAACCCTAAGCTAACCCTAAACCCTAAACCCTAAACCAACTTAAACCTAAAATGCTAAATCCTAAACACCCCAAACCCTAAACCCTAAACCATAAAACCTTAAACCATAAACCCTAAACCTTAAAACCCTAAACCATAAATCGTAAACCCTTAAACCTACAACCCTAAACCCCAAACCTTAAACACTAAACAAACCCTAAACCCTAAACCCTAATCCCTATGAATGGGAAAAACTTTGATGGTAGGAGCATCAGCATCATCTAGGCTCAGTCTAGATCTGGCTGTGGAGGCGAAGGCAGAGGCAGTGATTATCGCAGTGATGGTGGTGGATCTGCAGGTTTCATGGATATCGAGGTGATGGTTAGAGCAGTGGTGGTTTTAGAGGAAAGAGGGAGCAATGTAGGTTACATCCCTCTAGCAAAGAAAGAGATTAGGGATATGATGGTGGATCCTATTACTCAAGAGAAGGGGGTGGTTCTGATAGAAACTAAACAGACTGAAGAATGACCAATCCGATTTACTACTTATGGAACAATGTCTTTATAGTAGAGACAGATCTATTTATCTAGGATTTTTGATTTGCTCTATGGGTGCTCATTTTTTATCTATGTCATCGCTTGTGCCTTAGAAAACTTGGGGTGGTACTTGGTTGATGAAATCAAAAAGAGGAAATGTTGAATCTAAATTGGTTCTCTATTAAAAAAAACCCCTAAACCCTAAACCCTAAATCCTAAACCCTAAAATCTAAACTCTAAACCTTAAACTACAGCCCTAAACCCTAAACCCTAAACTCTAAATTCTAAACCCTAAACCCTAAACCCTAAAACCCTAAACCCTAAACACTAAATCTTAAACCCTGAACCCTAAAACCTACAACCTTAAACCCTAAAGCCCAATCCCTAAACCCTAAACTTACCCTAAACCCTAAACACCAAACTCACCCTAAATCCTAAACTCTAAGAATGTGCAAACCTTAATGATAAAACATCAACTAGATCTGATATAGCGGTGGAGGCAAAAGCGGAGGCGGTGGTTATCATAGTGATGGTGGGGGATCTGGATGTGCTGGTCAATATATAGGTGGTGGTCAAAGTAGTGGTGGTTATAGAGGTAGGAGATAGAGGTTAGGTTGGGGGTGCCGAGGAGATCGGGATATGAAGGTGGATCTCACTCAAGATGGTTTTGATTGGAACTAGAAAATAAAGAATAGATCATGTTTATGAACGTGTCTTTATAATAGATTATCTATGATTTTTGATTTTCTCTATAGGGGGAACATTTTTTATCAATGTCATCGCTTGTGTCTTAGAAAACTTGGGGTGTTACTTGGTTGATGAAATTGAAAAGAAGAAATGCTGAATATGAATTTGTTCTTTATTAAATAAGAAAACCTTAAACCCTAAACCATAAACTAAAACATAAACCCTAAACCTAAAATAAAAACCCTAAACCTGAAACTCTAAACCCTAAACCCTAAACACTAAACCCTAAACCCTAAACCCTAAACCTTAAACTCTAAACCCTAAACCCTAAACCCTAAAACCCTAAAACCCTAAACCCTAAACCCTAAACCAAACCCCTAAAACCTAAAATTCGTAACCCCAAACTCTAAACCCTAAACCCAAAACTAACCCAAAATCCTAAGAATGGACAAAACCTTGATGGCAGGAACATCACCATTAACTAAGCTCAGTATTGATCTAATGTTGGATGAGAAGATGGAGGCAAACATGATGGCGGATCTGATCTGAAGAGCTAATGGGAACTAAAGCAAGAATGGACAATCTCACATTTGCTTATGGAACTATTCGTACATTAAAGATAATTCTACTTATTTAAGGTTTTAATTTACTCATGGGTGTTTATTTTGATCTATGTCATCGCTATTTCTTAGAAAACATGGGGTTACTATGAAATTGAAAAGAAGAAATGTTAGATATCTGAATTTGTTCTCTATAAAAAAAACCTTAATAAAACCTAAACCCTTAACTAAAACTTAATTAAACTTAAAACCAAAACCTTGAACCCAAAACCCTAAACCCTAAACCAAGTAACCTAAACCTAAAACAAAACCAAACTCTAAAAAACCCTAAACCTTAAAACCATAAATCATAAACCCTAAAACCTAAACCCTAAACCCTAAACCCCCAAACCCTAAACCCTAAACCCTAAATCCTAAGAAAACCCTAAACTAACCCTAAACCATAATTCTAAACCCTAAACCTTGATAAATATGTCATTAAGAGTAGATATAAAGAATGACCTAATCCTAACATTGTTAAGGTAGCTAAAGAAAATGTCTTCAAAGAGATTTTCCCTTGACTATTAGAGATTTAAATACCCTAAACCCTAACCCTAAATCATATTACAATAACATTTATTATAGTATAATGTAGCATCATATATTTGAGCACATATTCATGTGTTTTTGGATGTTATAAGATGTTTTGAAATGTTTTAGCATATTATGGTATTGTGCACTATAATTTATTTTAATATAAATCATAAAAAATATTGATTTAATAAATTAGATGATGAAATTTGTTAAATTTGAAGTGGGAATTAGGTTGTAGTGCCAAAGGGGTGCTATGCCACTTATAGTCTAAAAAGTAAGATTTTATGTTCAAAATAAATATTACGTTGTAGCATTGTATAGCATCATATCATAATAAATTATTACGTAATTTAAATTCTTTTAGTATTTTACAATCATGCAATCAAATGTAGCATTATTTATAAAAATGTTGATTTAGAATTTAAAATAATGGAATTTGGCAAATTTCATAATAGGTAGAGCATGTCATCATAATATATTATTTTAATTTAAAATATGTAAGTGATACGACTAAATTATATAGTTTTTATTGTTTAGACTAATTTTATGATTTTTTTTATCTTAATCAATCCCTTGATATGCAATATAATATAATATATTATAGTGTATTATAATATAAGATGGCATAACATAATGTAGCATCATGCATTATAACATACTATTATGTATTACTACTTATCGTTTAGCTGATTTTAGTTTGTTGTAGTATGATGTAGTTGAGTTTGTACTGGTATAATTTATAAAATTATCGATTATAGGTTGAGATGATGGGATTTGGTCAAATTTAAGGTAAGCTTTAGGGAACATCATTAAGGATGTGTTATGGTGTGTCATTTAATCAAAAGAATGGAATTTTTCATCCAAAAATTGTTCATTTTTCAACCAAATTTTATAAATTTTTTTCTTAAATTGATTCATTTTAAGGTGTAATGTAAGATAATATATTACATGAAAGCATATTAAAATTTAATGTACATAACAATATAACTTCACATATACATGAATGTGGTGGTGTGTTACAAAATGTTATTGTACATTTTAGTATGTTTTAATTTTGTTATAATACATTGGATCAAAATTCACAAAAATGTTAATTTGAAGATTGAGATTAAAGAATTTGGCCAAATTCATGAGACACACCAAGAAACAACACCAAAATTATGCTATTTTGTACCATTTCTAATAGAAAATAATAAATTTACATCCAAAATGAACATTATTTATATTTTAAGATAATTTTGTTATTTGTTCCTTTTAAGTGATTCTAATGAAGTATAATGTTAGACAATATATTATATTATATAAAATTATAATATAACATCATACATTATAATATAATATAGTGTGTTAATTCACACTATAATATGTTTAAGATATTGTATAGTTAGTTTGAGCTTGCACCATCACAAATCATAAAATGTTGATTACAATGTTAAGTTGATGTAATTTGAATGAATACATTGTTAGGCATTTAGTTTAAGTATTAAAGGTGTGCATAAGAGAAGAAATAAGATTTGATGAGAATTCCATGTTAAGTACATGGAGGGAGATCTGCTAGGGGATCACAAATGCATTGAACAAGACATGTGAGGGGTCTGTGTCGAAGGCATAGAAGAAGAAAATCTATTATGGAAAAGGTTTAAATTTGATTTGATTATATGATTTGTGGAAAGAAGATCTATTGGGGATAAGAATCTATAATCCATCAGGGATTAAGATCAAATCAACTTTAATTTGTTTTATTTTAATTGATGTGGAGACATATCTACTAGAAATATGGGCTCGAGTCCACTAGGGATCGGGTATATGAACCTTCCACTAAGGAAGCAGGTTTGAGCTATCCCTTAGGGATTGTGATTTGAGTTTGATTTCATAGATTAGTTTAGAGATGTATCTGGGAATAAGAGTTTGGTTGGAGTTTTTGATTTAGACTCTACTGGGGGAGTTGGTTTAATTTGGATCCACTGGGGAAGTTTGTTTTGAATTTGAATTATTTGCTTGACTTGTTTATATATGATTTAAGGCTCCACTGGGGAGAAGGAAGTGATTTAACTCCAATGGGGAAAATCAGATTGAGTTTAATTTGTCAGTTAATGTATTGACCATTGGTGCGATGGACCCACTAAGAAGGGGCTATATTAGCCTTGACGTACCTCAAGTTTACAAATCCAAAGGGACAGTCTATCGACTGTGGGGTAGAGCTAGCCAACCTAAGGGGTTGCCTTTCAGTGTGAAACAACTATAGTAGAATGAAGGCATATCAGACTTACATCTTCGAAAGTGAGGAACAACCATTGGGGTGACCTTTTGGATGCACAATAAATCAAACCTGTCCTAGGGAGACTACTGAGTGAATGCAACTAGGTTCTTATGTCAACTCAAAAGTATTCTGGATTAATTTTATCTTAATTTCATGTTATTTGATATTGTTTGTTTGGTAGTTTGATTTCAAATTGAGGACATAACCACTGAGGATGAGAGCTCAGTCAAATTTGATAGATTTACTTTATGGACCATGTTGGTGTGCGATGGACCCATAGAGAAGGGGATATATTGGACTTTTCCTATCTTATTTTTACAAATCCAAAGGGATAGTCTATTGGTCGTGGGGTAGAGCTAGCTAACCTAAGGGGTTGCCTTTTGGTGTGCAATGACTGTGCTAAGAAGAAAGTGTAGTAGACTTACATCTTATAAAGTAGGGAACAATCACTGGGGTGACCTATTGGTAACACAATAAATAGAACCCGAGTTAGGGGTGACTATTGAGTGAATGTCACTGGGAACTTATATCAACTCAAGAGTAGTCAGGTGATTCCTTTAAAGAGTTTTGTTAACACTGCCCTAAAGATAGGATGTCTCTTGGAAAAAGGTACCACTAGGGTGTCCTCCTAACCCTTAAGTGAATATATATTTTGTTTATATGTTTGCATAAAATCTATTGGTGTGCAAGGGAACACACTAAGAAGGGGCTATATTGGCCTTAACCTATCTCAAATTTACTGAACGAATGGAGAATTTGTACATCCATAAGATGAATTCTCCAACCATAGAGGTGGTTACTAGGAAAGGGGAACTGTCCAATCTGATAGTAACCCAGGTAGTGTCTAAATGGGGTTGTAAAATACGTTATCTAAATATAGTTCCCATAGAAGAGGTGCTATTAGGGCCGTTATCCTGAGCCTTGGAAAAGAAATCCTATAGATGTACGGTGGCCAACTAAAGGAGAAAATAGACTTATATTTATCATGAGTGGTGTATCCAAAGGTGTGAGAACCAACCAACCTAAGTTGTATCTGTCAGCATAAGTGGTGTATCCATCAGCATAATGAGAACAAACCAACCATAGGTGCCCGTTAGTGTGTAATGATCAATCTAGAAAGAAAGCGTGTAGGCTTACAACTTCTAAGCTAAACTGATCATCAGGATAGCCTATCCTCGGTGGGACATATGCTATCTGACATAGAGTGATTACTAAGGGTGGAGACTCGAGCAAAGACTGGACCCAAACTTGAAGCAATAAGGAGGGAAGGATCCATGAGGGGACTTATCCTAAACTTCAAATATACTTGACCTAGTGAGTGCACGAAGGCTAATCCAAGAAGAAAGCATAGTAGACACACATCCTCTTAAATGAAGCCAAGATGAGGTAGCTTACCGACCACGCAGTAATGCCTACCAGACTAACAAGGCACTCATCAATGTGTAGTGGCCAAGTAAAAAAGGAAAGTATAGCAGACTTACATCCTTCAAAGAAAGAAGACCACTATGGTGACACACTAATAGGGTAGCACATAAGCTCAACCTAGAGCAGCTACTAAGTGAGTGTCACAAGTGATGTTATCTCAACTCATAGTAGCCCAAGACAAAAGATATGTGTTTATTTTATATGTTTGTGTGTAGTTTATGTTCATGTTGTGTTGATGAAGGATAGACACTACTCGGGTTCCTTACACCTACCCTAAACACAGCATGGATTTGCAAACAAGAATACATTCAACATAAAAGAGATTGAATTCAAAATGGAATTTTCAATGATGATAATTATTTTCAAACATAATTTATAATATTTTTAAGTAGAGCTTGTTGATTGAAAGCATTAGGTGCTCTCCCTTATGATTAATAAATTGATAAGATCTTTCTTGGTAGGTCTTCTCTATGGTAAAAGGGCCTTCCCAAGTGGGTTCAAACTTGCCTCCCATCTTAGGATGGGCAATAATCGGTCTCCTTAGAACTAAAATAAGCTCTCCTACTTGAAAAGCTATAGGAAAAACCAGCTTGTTGTGAGCTTGAATCATTTTAGCTTTGTACAACTTTAGGTTTTGGCATGCCTGCAGGTGTCTATCAGCCAAACCTTTGAGCTCTTCTAATCACAACTCAATGTTCAGCTCTATTGTGATCTTACTATCCACAGCAATCCTTAGTGATGGGAGTTGGACTTCTAATGGTAGAATGGCTTTAGACCCATAGTAAGGAGAAAGGAGTATAATGAGTTGGAGTTCTATATGTGGTGCAGTAAGGCCACAAGGCTTCAACTAACTACTAATTCCACTATCACTTGTTATTATTGAGTGACTTCTTCAGTATTTAGATGAGAGTTTTATTGAAGGCTTCTTCTAAGCCGTTTGCTCTCGGGTAGTTGATGGTAGTATATCTCCAATCTATGTTATGTCTCTGGGCAAAGTTATTGATCTCAGTGCTCTTGAATGCAGTACCATTATCAGATATAATTTATCAAGGAACTCCAAACCTATATATGATATGATTCATAAAAAAATTAGAGCACATGTTGAGTTGTGACCTCTCTGAGCAAAATTGCCTTCACCATTTTGGAAAAGTAGTCAGCAGCAAAAATGAACCGATGACCCTTGGAAGAAGGGGAATCAATCAGACCCACTATGTCGATACCACAACACTAAAATGGCCATGAGGCCAATGAAATATGTAGAATGTTGGGTGATTGGTGTGGGACCACACCGTGTATTTTGCATTGGTGGCATCACCTAGCCATATCCAAGCAATCTTTGATCATTGATGGTCAGTAGTATCCTAGTCTCTTGATCTTGGCTTTCTTTTGGACCAGATTGGTTGGCTCCACATAATCTTGAGTATACCTCGGTCATGATCTTACGATTTTTGTGCTTGTTTATAAAACATAACCACGTATGATCGAAAGATCGCCAGTACAAGACACCATCCACAAGAGCCTAGGAAAGTGCTCTCTGCTTCATCTGATGGGCTTGGAAATTCTCTTAAGGTAGTTTTCCTTTGTTTAGGTAATCCATGAATGATTGCCTCTAATCTTACTCTTCTTCCTTCTTGGCAATGGACAACTCCCCTTCAACAAAGTACATTTTGATGAGTTCAATGTCAATATAGGATAAGACTTGTCTATTTTAGACCTTTATTGATATGGACTCATTCTCTGGACATGTTAACTCATTGGTAAGGTTGGCTAAAACATATGCTATAATGTTCTCTCCTCGAATAATCTTATAAATGGTAACCTCTGGGATTTGGGCCAATAACTCCATGGTGTACTTGTGGTAGTGATGGAACTTGGGCTTTATAACTCTTTATAGGACTGTGATTAGAACTAATTGGGAATCCTCAAAGATGTTGATGTTCTAGATGCTTAGAGTAACATCTAACTCTACACCGATAATTAGAGCCTCATATTAAGCTTTATTGTTGGTTCAAGGATTGTAGATGATATGAGAATCTCATCACATCACGATCCAGAGTAAAGAGAACTATTCCTACCCCTGCCTTTTCTAGAGTAATAGATTATGGTTCTTCTCCTCTTTGGGAGGAAGCTGCTTCATCAAACATCTCCCTGCGGTGAATGCTAGTATCCCCTAAGTTTATGATTTATTCATTTGGAAGATCATCACTAAGCGGAGAGTCAATATGAAGTGGGTGTGCTGCTAAGAAATCTACTTATTCTTGTCCTTTCACCGCACATAGGGGTACAAAGGTATTGTCAAATTGTGAGTGTATCATTGACCATCGTGCCAATAGTCCGATAGCGTCAGCCATTTTATGAGATACTATACCTGATTGATCCTAGTGATTAAGTTCACCTTATGAGGAATCATGTAGTGTCGTAGCTTTTGGGATACAATGATTAATGATAAGAAATGATTCTCAATGGGTGGATAGTTAGCCTCTGTAGGTATTACATGAAGGTTGAGGTAGTAGAATGTATTTCCCTTCCCTTCGTCATTGGCTTAGCCAACAAAAAACCAAGAGAGTTGTCTAATGCAACAGTGTAAAGTATGAGCGGCTTGCTCGAGATTAGGGCTACTAGAACTAGTGGCATCATCAAGTAATGTTTGATGCCTTTGAAGGCATGTTCACACTTAACTTCCCACTTGAACTTGGCATCCTTTTTGACAAGTGCTGAGAATTGCTGACATCTTTTAGATATGTTGGATATAAAGCATCTTAGATACTCCAACTGCCCTGGAATGATCTTAGTTGAATTAAACTTTTACAGGGTGACATTTCTAATATTGCCTTGTTCTTCTTGGGATCGATTTCAATTCCCTAGTGTCGGACAACAAACCCAAGAAATTTCCCTGAAGCTACTCAGAATGCACACTTTAGGGGGTTCATTTTGAGGTTAAATTATCTTAACTATTCAAAAACTACTCTCAAGTCAAAGAGATGGTCTTCCTTTTCTATACTTTTGACCAAGAGATCATCGATATAGCACTCGACTTTATGATGAATGAGTTCATCAAAGATTCAAGTCATAACCCCTTGGTATGTAGCACTGACCTTTTTAAGGCTGAAAGGCATCACCTTATAGCAATAGATTCGGATTGGGGGTTCTAAAAGTAGAGTTTCTTTCATCTTCAGGGGCAATCTTTATTTAGTTATATCCAGATGATCCATCCATTAAAAGAAGACTTCATAAGATGAGACATTGTCTACCATCAGCTTCGGGATTGGTAGTGGAAATTCGTCTTTTGTATATGCCTTATTTAAATCCCTAGAATTGATGCATATGTGAATTTGACCATTCTTTTTTTTTTAACTGGGATGATGTTGGCTAATCCGGTAGGTATTTTTCTTCCTGAATGAAGTCCACATTGATCAGTTTCTTGACTTCATAATTGGCCTATTATTCTATGTCTAATCGCATCTGTCTAGAAGCTTGCTTGATAGGGTCAGTAGTAGGCTCTATTCCTAGTTTATGGATCGCTACGTCAAGAGCCAATCCAAGCATCTTTTCATAACTCCATGCAAAGTAGTCCTTAAACTCAGTCAATAGCCTAACTAAGTCATTAGTTTTAATTTCATTCAATAAAGAACTTATGTAAGTCAAGCGTGGATCTTCTTCAGTTCCTAAGTTAATTTTCTTGAGCTCGTTGATGGTTGACTTGATCTCTTCTTTGAACTCTGGCGATGCATCTTTGACTTTAAAATCATCTGGAACATTTGAGGTTTCTAAGCACCGCTCCTCATATAATTTAATGTGATTCAAATACAACTTATTAGATTCCAAATGATTGGTGATGACTAAGCAGTAATTATCATCATCGACTGGACCCACTGTACTGTATCCTAGTCTCGGTCTTGATTGAGAGCTTTTGCATTTGTTCTTCCATATTCTTTCGAACTAGTCTAACCTGCACTTTTACCAAGTATGTGGGATTAATCCTTTCTTTGCTAAATTATGAACACAATGCAAGCACCAATCAAAAGGTAATTTTATTAAATCTTTATATGAATCATCCTCAAGTTTTACATCAACTTCTTGACTTAAGGATGATGCTCCCAGAAAGAACATCTAAGACTTCACACCTATGGATGACTTAGGGGCTTCTTTAACTAGTAAACCCTCAGCCTTTTGAGAGCAAAGTGGGGTTAGAGTTAAGGTTCCCAAATGATGCCTAACTATTTCACATATAGACTTGGATATACTTATGCTTTGCTTTGGAGCCTGGTCTTCATTGTTATTTGGCTCAAGTGTCACCTCTAAGAGAATCTACTACTGAGAAGAGCTGGCTGGTGTGCTAACCATATAAGAGTCATCCTATAAACTAGATTATATGTTTATATGGATAGTGTGTACTGGGGGACATATCTCTATGGTGGCCAATAAGGAGGTTTTCCACCCATGGGACTAACTATGAACTGGCCTCTTACTCTGCCTAGTAGGTCTTACCCATATGTTCAAAAGGAGTAATGAGCTATGTGTGGAATCTAATGTTAGGCTCCACTTCCTCCTCCAAGTTTATTTCAGCTCCCTTTTATTTTCTTTTTCATTTTCTCTTTTCTTTTCTTTTTCATTTTATTTTTCTCTTTCCTTTTCTTTTTTTTCTTTTAATTCTTAACTTTGGCCAGGTTCACGAGAATAGACTTGTTGATTTTTAGGGAGGTAGTAAGGCACATCCGTATATATGTCAACCTCCTGAACTATAAATGGCTTGAGATCTCGTTTGACATAGTAGATGATCCCACCTCTCACAAACTTTATACATTGATGTAGAGAGAATGGAACTATGTTGTTCTCATGTATCCATGATCTCCCAAGCAAAGTGTTGAAAGATGTATCCAAGTCTATAATGTGAAACTTGGCTTCGGTCTTCTAATCATCTATCTCCAAGGGCAACACTATGGAGCCTGAGACCTGTTGACCTCACTTTTGGAGTGCAGATTCAATCTTCCAATCTTAGTCTTAGAGTCTTCTAGACACTTAGACTTCCCTAGTCATAATACACTTCTAACAATTAGGTAAACACTTAACCTAAGCCTAATGACTTATAAGGGTTAACCATAGGATTGCCTTTAGATTTAGGATAATCCACCAACCCTACAACCCAAATCCAATACATGTTCACCTTATAAAACCAAACCTCAAGTTTAATTCAAATATCAAATTCAAATCCAAATCCAAACCCAAATTCCAAAACTAAATGATTGAAGACTATGATCAAATCCAAACTTGAAACCCTTCCTAAGCCATAAGACCTATCCCATAGACTTAGCTAAATATTAATCCAAATCAATCCAAAATAAATTGATTTTCTCATTATCAATTTATATCTTCAATCATCTTACTAAATATAAATCAAATCTACATTCAACTGATCAAAACTAAATCAAACTAAATCTAATTAAATCAAAACCCTTTGTAAGCTATATGTCCTATCCCATGGACATAGCCAAATATTAATCCAAATCAAGTCAAAATCAATTGATTTTCTAATAAATCAATCATATTTTCAATCATCTTTACAAATTTACATGAAATATACATTTAAATTATCAAAACTAAATCAAACCAAATCACAATCCAAACCTAAGCCACATGACCCAACTCCATGGACTTAGCCAAATTACTTCATTTCAAAATCCAAATTCAATTGATTTTCTCATGAATCAATCATACCTTCAATAATATTCACAAATATAAATGAAATCTACAATCATCAAGCCAACCTAACATCAATCCAATTCAAACCCAACTTAACCCTTTTGACTTTAAATGTTAAAATGAACCAAAACCCATATGAACCAAAGCTAATTGCAATTGAATTTATATATCAATCCCAAATCCATATATAAACTCAACTAAATCAAACTCAACCCAAAATCAAGTCAACTAAATTCAATTAGTCCACTTGACCCAAAGTGGCCAATTTGACCTATTTTAGCCAAGTTCTAATCCTACCCAAATTGGATTGAACCAAGCCCATAAAAACCTCCCATCATGATCGTTGATCACCCTAAGTTGATCAATTGTCATAAATTGGGACAAACTAAGTCAACTTTGTCATTTTACTAAGTCAACCCCTTAACCCATATGAACCCAAACTAGCCAAATTGCAACGTAAGCCAAATCTCTTGAAACTAATGATTCATACCAAATCAAAATCAATATTTGAATATGACTTGACCTTTAATTGAGTCAAACCAAATCCAATTGGCCCCCTTGACCTAAGTTGACCCAAATTTAACTGAAGGACAAAATTGGGTCAAATCAAAATATAAACCAAATTGATTGCAATCAATGGCTCAAGCTCATTCCAAATTGATTGTTGAACCTGACCAAAGCCATGATTGGACCCAATTGACCTACTTAGCCCAAATTGACCTAAAGGTTCAAGTTGGCCTAAATCAAAATAAAATCTAAATTAATTGAAACCAAATCCTACAATCATATTCAATTGGTCAACTAAACCCAAAACAACACCCAACCCAAGCCAATTTGGCCAATTCTATCAAATTGGTCAACTTAACCAATTTGACCCAAATGAATTCAAATGAGCCAAAATCAAATCTAAGCCAAACTAAACCAAATCAATTGAACCAAAACATCCCAAATGATCATATGAACTTGACCCAACCCTTTCTTTGACCCTTTTGACCAATTGGTCAACTTGACCCAACCTAACCCAATTTGACCTAAATGAGTCAAATTGAGCCAAATCTAACCTAATCAACTCCAATTGACTTGAAATTTTGGCTAACCCACTTTTGGCTCATTTCAAATTTTCCCAAATCAAATCCAATGCCAAATGATCATTCTACCATTGGGTCAAGGGCATCACATGAGACAAATCACCCATATAAGTGGTCATTTCCAATGGTCCACTTGGTACTCTCCCAATGGTCCACTTAGGCACCTAGGACACTTTCCATCCTGGCCTAAGGGGTGGTTAGGTAAGCCATGACCCATGGGAGGTGAAATCACCTCACCCTCCACATTGGAGCATTAGAAACCCATAGGACACTCATGATTGCTTCTTGTCAGCCACCTACAGACCTTCAACCAACCAAACCGAGCCAACTCACTTCCTCCCCACCACTGATGACTCCCTGAGATCGTCGGACGGCCACTAGAATTCAAACCCAATCCCACCGTTCGATCAAGATGAAGGGGGTATACACCCCCTCATTTCCACTCAAACACACACAAAAATCATTCCTCAGAGCCCTAGCTACCCAAGATGAGCCCCTAGAGCCATTCCTTAAGCTCCCAAGCTAGTTGCTCGATCAAAAAATTACATTCCCATCCATCCCAAAATAGGACACTCCCATTTCTAACCTAACTTTCTCATCTCTCTATCTAATTCAAATTAACTTTGCACGCACCTTCCCTAGGCCTCATCGAGCAAGAATGAATCATTTCACAGTCTTCCCGAGCATTGGAGGTGGGACTTTGATCAAAGCTGAGCTTTGAATCATCAATTTGTGGCCTTTTAAGAGAACATCAAGGAATCAATCCAATTTCTACCCTTCCTCAATCATTTGAGCTGTCGATCTTGAGCTCCAGCAAGGTATGCTTCCAAAACTGGTCCTTAGGCAAAAATGGGTTGGAGCTTTTTGATGAAAACTTGCATCTCGTGTGATCTTGATCGTTGGATCCCTTCTGATCGATGTTGTGAAGGTGTGGGATCCTCTTGGAGTTGATCCGAGCTTGGGTAAGCTCAGATCAAGTGAGCAATGGTGGATGGACTCCATTCTCCCTCACTTGTGTGACATTAGATCAAGCACAATTTGTTCTTCATGATCAGAATGGAAGGTCATGATTAGATCCACTAGAATGATCTGATTTAATCAAAAAAAATATATATACAATCTTTTCATAATATTCTTTCCCTCATTTATGTATACATCTATGTGTGTCCAACAAAAGCAGGTATATAATCTAGACATCCCGAGAATACGAGGCTTTAGTTAACCCCAAGGGGGTCATTTGATTATCTCACTTCCCTAGTTTAACAATGACATGTACTTGCATATATCTTTCTACATGTATATGTATATGTGATTAGTGAATGAAAATCTCATTTTACATTAAAATTGCATGCATTCATAATTGACTAAGTGGTTGAATTAATTAGCCATATGATTTGGAGCTTACTTCCTATGTTCATGTATACGAATTTACATAGGTTTTAATGTAAATGGGTATTTAACCGACATCCGAGAATCTGAGGCTTTAGCTACTCTAAGGAGCTCATTTGATTACCTCACTTCCCTAGTTTAACAACGACATGCCTATTTAATTTCATTCTTATGTTCTTTTGTATAAGAATTTGGATAAAGTTTTAAATTAATATGTTTAAATAATTCAAAATAAAATATAAATTCTAAACATACACATACACTGATCATTTAAGTGTGCTAAAATATATTGCATGTATAGATACACTTAGGATTAAATCATATGCATGTTAGATGTGATGGAAAGGAATGATTTAATATATGTCATGTGGCAGTAATTCAGTTAAATTAATCTTAAGATGCATTTCATTTTGAATAGGATTATTTTAACTGAACCTAAACTTAAGATTAATTAAATCATTTAATAAGCCATTCACTAAAGAGAACTAAATCAAATTAATATACTTTAGAAAGTAACATAAGCTAGGGATGAAAGAGGGCAATCCACTTTTCCTCTCTTTATAACACTTAGTTGGTAAGTGTAATCAAATGAAACAAAAAAAAAAAAAAATTTAAATTTCTTAAATCAATTAAACTACTTCAAGTGAAATCAACCTTTCTTGTTAAATTGAATCCTTCTACACTTAGAAAATACAACACTAATGCCTAACAACACTTACCACACAAGCCTTAATACACACATTAGAATTAAGTCATCACTTATAGCTCTAAGTTAGGATGGTGTATGATGTCATGTATGTTTTATTTTATGATGTATTGTTATAGATTGGATGTTAGGGTGTATGCTTCGTAGACTAGATGATAAGATAATATTAGCCTAATCATGTTTTCTGTAGGGGATTATGCTTAAGGGATGCTTAAAAATAAATATGAATGCCATTTTTACAAGTTGGTTAAATCCTTAAGCGTAATCCAAGTTAGGATAGGTGGGCTTAGTTACCCATGTGTAATATGTCCAAATTATAAATACAATTGTTTGGGATTATATGTATATTTAGCAAACCTTTATTTTGCAGGTGTAGTTAGATTTACTTTTTCGACAAAAATGAAAATTTTCCAATAGGAATTAAGATTAGTGATATGGGGATTAGGATGAGTAGTGGTCAGAAGGCTTTGTCCTAGGGTGCCCTATGATGCCTTTGAAGCAAGCACCATCCAAATCAAAGAAGGAACCAAATCAGAAATGGAGATATGAAGAAAGAAGACCCCCATAGCATTTAATACAATTACAATTATTATTTCATATTCCATATTGTATAAGGGTAGAGCTCGGCAACCCATCTTTTCACTCTTCGGGTTGTACGGTGGTACCCAACCGCACCGGCCTTTTATTCTTTTATGATATTTTATATAATTGTTTGATGTTATGTTTACATTGTGCATTCAGATGGCATGCCTTTCATAATTTCTTAATTGATTAATGCTTTAATGTGTGGCTTGGATATGATTAGGCTCTTAAGATAAACCTAAGCCATAAACCCTAAACTAAAACATGAATCCTAAACCTATAACCTAAACCATAAATCCTAAACCCTAAAAACCCTAAACCCTAAAACCTAAACCCTAAACATTAAATCCTAATCCCTAAAACCCTAAACCCTAAACCCTAAACCCTAAACCCCAAACCCTAAATCCTAAAAAGTCTAAAAACATAAACCTAAACTAAATAAAACCTTAAAATAAAATAATAAATAAAACCTAAACAAAAAAAATAAAATTAAAATAAAATAAAAACATAAACAAAATTGAAACATAAACCTAAACCTAAGCCTAAACCAAAACTAAAACTTAAAAAGAAAATAAAAGAAATAACTAAAACAAAACTAAAATAAAAAAAAAAAAAACGAAAACTAAACAAAAAAAATAAAAAACCTAAATAAAATAAAAACTAAACGTAAAATAAAATTAAAATAAACCTAAAATAAACCTAAAATAAAATAAAATAAAATAAAAACTAAATAAAAACTTAAACCTAAAAAAAACCTAAAAATAAAACTTAAAAAATAAATAAAATATGAAACCTAAACCCTAAACTAAAAAAAACCTAAACCTAAAATAAAAATAAAATAAATTTAAATCTAAACTAAAATAAAATAAACTAAAATAAATAAAACATAAACCTAAACCTAAAATAAACTAAACTTAAACCTAAACATAAACTAAATAAATTAAAATAAACTAAAAATAAACCTAAACATAAATTAAAAAACAAAACTTAAAAATAAAAACCTAAAACTTAAACCTAAAAAATAAAATAAAAACCTAAACCTAAACCAAAACTTAAAAATAAAAAAAATAAAACCTAAACCTAAAAAAGTAAAATAAAAATAAAACTAAACTAAAAAATAAAACTAAACTTATACCTAAACCTAAAAAAATAAACTACAATAAAAAACCTAAACTAAAATAAATAAACCTAAATAAAAATAAAAAAAAGAAATAAATTAAAATAAAAAATAAAATACTAAACAGTAAACTTAAACTAACCAATTTACTTAATTTAAAAAATTTAAAAAATCACAAAAACTAAAAAACCCTATCCCTAAAACTAACCCTAAACCCTAAACCCTAAACCTTAAACCCTAAACCCTAAACACTAAACCCTAAACCCTAAAACCCTAAACCCTAAACCCTAAACCCTAAACTCTAAACACTAAAATCTAAAACCTTAAACCTTGAACCCTGAACCCCAAAACCTAAACCCTAAACCTTAAACCCTTAACCCTAAACCCTAAACCCTAAAAACCTAAAAACCAAAAAACCTAAACCTAAATTGAATAAAACCTACAAATAAAATAAAATAAAAACTTAAACTTAAACCAAAACCTAAACCTAAACCTAAACTAAAACTTAAACCTAAACTCTAAATAAAATAAAATAAAAACTAAAAACTAAACTAAAATAAAATAAATAAAACCATCAATTAAAATAAAAAATTAAATAAACCTAAAAAATAAAAAACTTAAATAAAATAAAACCCAAACATAAAAAAAAGCTTAAATAAAATAAAAAAACTAAATAAAAACCAGAACCTAAAAAATAAACTTAAAAAGAAATTTAAAATTAAACCTAAACCCTAAACTAAAAAAAAAACTTAAACTTTAAATACAAATAAAATAAACAAAATAAAAGAAACCTAAACCTAAACTAAAATAAACTAAACTAAACCTAAACTTAAAATAAACTAAACCAAAACCCTAAACTAAATAAAATAAAATAAACAAAAAATAAACCTAAACCAAAACTAAAAAATAAAACCTAAAATTAAACCTAAAGTAAAAAACCTAAACCTAAAAAAATAAAATAAAAACTTAAACCTAAACTTAAAAAATAAATAAATAAAACTATACTAAAAAATAAAAAAAAAAGCTAAACCTAAACTTGACAAATAAACTAAAATAAATAAACCTAAAATAAATAAAAAAACTAAATATAAATAAAAAAATAAACATAAATAAAAATAAAAAAATAAAATAAACTAAAATAAATAAATAAAATAAACTAAATAAAGCTAAACCTATTGATTTACTTAAAATATTTTTTTAAAAAAACAGTAAACCCTAAACCTAAAATCCTAACCCTAAACCCTATAAGCAACCTTAAACCTACAACCCTAAACCCTAAAGAACCCTAAACACTAAAATAGCCCAAAGCCCTAAACCCTTAACCCTAAACCTTAAACACTAAACCCTAAACTCTAAACCCTAACCCTAACCATAAACCCTAAATCCTAAACCCTAAACCCTAAACTTTAAACTAACCCTCAACACTAAACCCTAAACCTTAAAAACCCTAAACCGTAAAGCCTATACCCTAAACCCTAAACTAACCCTAAACCTTAAGCTAACCTTAAACTCTATACACTAAACCCTCAACCCTAAAAACCCTAAAACCTAATGCCTAAACACTAAACATTAAACCCTAAACCCAAAACCCTAACCCTAACCCGTAAACCTTAAAACCTTAAAACCTAAAATGCTAAACCCTACACCCTAAATCGTAAAATCCTAAACCATAAACTCGAAACCTTAAACCCTAAACACTAAAGCCTAAAAACTTAAACCTAAACTAGATAAAACTTAAATTTAAAATATATAGAAAAACCTAAACCTAAATTAAATAAAATAAAAAATAAAATAAAAACCTAAACATAAACTTAAAAATAAAATAAAATAAATAATTAAAAGTAAACTAAATATAATAAATAAAAACCTAAATGAAACTAAAAAAAATAAAATAAACATAAAAATAAAAAACCTAAATAAAATAACACCTAAATAGAAAAAATTAAAAACTAAATAAAAACCTAAAGCTACGAAATAAACCAAAAAAATAAAACTTAAAAATAAATAAAAAATAAAACCTAAACCCTAAACTAAAAAAAACATGAACTAAAATAAATAAAACCTAAACCCAAACCTAAAATAAATAAAACCTAAACCCTAAACTAAATAAAATAAAATAAACTAAAAATAAACCTAAACCTAAACTACAAAACCTACAACCCTAAACACTAAACAAAAAAACTAAACCTAAACTAAATAAACCTAAAAAATAAAATAAATAAATACCTAAACCTAAACCTAAATAAAAATAAAATAAACCTAAAATAAAAGAAAATAAAAATTAAATAATAACCTAAACTTAAAAATAAACATTAAAGTAAAACCTAAAAATAAATAAAAAATAAAACCTAAACACTAAACTAAAAAAAACCCTAAACCTAAAATAAACTAAACTAAAATAAATAAAACCATAAACTAAACCTAAACACTAAACTAAATAAAAAAATTAAATTAAAAATAAGCCTAAACCTAAACTAAAAAATAAAATCTAAAAACAAACATAGAACCTAAACTTAAAAAAATAAAATAAAAACCTAAACCTAAACCTTAAAAAAAGGCTAAACCTAAAAAAGAAAATAAAAATAAAACTAAACTAAAGAAAAACATAAACCTAAACCTAAACCTAAAAAACATATTGAAATAAAATACCTAGACTAAAATAAATAAACCTAAAATAAATAAACAAAACTAAATAAAAATAAAAATAAAATAAACTAAAATAAATAAAAAATAAACTAAGAAAACTAAAAAAACCTAAACCTAGCAATTTACTTAATTCTTCTAAAAAAATACTCTAAACCCTAAACCCTAAACCCGAAACCCTAAACCCTAAACCTTAACCCTAAACCCTAAACCTTAAAACCCTAAACCCTAAAACCATAAAAGCTAAACCCTAAACCCTAAACCCTAAACCCTAAACCCTAAAAACCTAAACCTAAACTATCTAAAAACTAAAAATAAATTAAACAAAAAATCTAAATGTAAATTAAATGATAAAAACAAAATAATAAAATAAAAACCAAAACTAAAACCTAAACCTAAACTTAAAAATAAAATAAAAAAAAATAAATGAAAACTAAAATAAAAAAAATTAAAAACCTAAACTAAACTAAAAAAATTAAATTAATTGAAGAATAAAAGACCTAAAAAAATAAAAACTAAACTTAAAACAAAAACTAAATAAAAACCTAAACCTAAAAATAAATAAAAAATAAAACCTAAACCCTAAATAAAAAAAACCTAAAATAAAATTAAAATAAATAAAATAAAATAAACCAAAACCTAAACTACAGTAAACTAGATAAAATTAAATAAAACCTAAGCCTAAACTTAAAACAAAAGCAAAACTAAAAAAAATAAAATAAATTAAAAAAACTTAAACCTAAATTAAAAAATAAAACATAAAAATTAACCTAAAATAAAAACCTAATACCTAAACCTAAAAAAATAAAATAAAAATCTAAACCTAAACATAAAAATAAGAACTAAAACCTAGAAATAAAAAATAAAATAAAAATAAAACTAAACTAAAAAATAAACCTAAATCGAAACCTTAACCTAAAAAATATACTAAAATAAAAAACCTAAACTAAAATAAATAAACTACACTATAAAAAATAAAAAATAAACCTAAAGAAAAATAAAAAATAAACTAAAATAAAATAAATAAAAAATAAACTAAATATATTAAATAAACCTAAACCTACCGATTTAATTAATTTTTTTTTAATAAACCTTAAACCCTAAACCCTAAACTTACAACCCTAAATCTACAACACTAAACCCTACGCCCTAAAAAACCCTAAACTATAAACCCTAAACCTTAAACCCTAGAAGCATAAACCCTAAAACCCTAAATCATAAACCCTAAACCCTAAACCCTAAACTAAAATAGTAATCAACCTAAAATAAACTAAACCCTAAACCCTAAACCAATACTAACTAACACTAAACCCTAAACTAAACACTAAACACTAAACTAAATCAAACCCTAAAACCCTAAACCTAAAGCTAACCCTAAACTTAAACTAACCCTAAACCAAAAACTATAAACCTAAATGCTAAACCCTAAACTAAAAACCCTAAACCTAAAGTATACTAAACTAAAAAACTAAAACCCTAAACTATAAACTAAACCTCAACCTCAACCTAATCCTAAACCTAAATAAAATAAACTAAACTAAAATAAATTAAACTAGTATAAATAAACTTAAACCTAACCTAACTAAACCTAAAATCTAAAACCCTAAACCCTAAACCCTAAACCTAAAACCTAATCCCTAAACCCTAAACCCTAAACCTAACCTAAACCTAAATGTTAAACCCTAAACCCTAAAAAATCCTAAACCCTAAAGAAAACTAAACTAAACCCAAAACCCTAAACCTAAACCCTAAAACACTAAACCCTAAAACCTTAAACCCTAAACCCTAAACCCTAAAAACCTAAAAAGCTAAACCTAAACTAAATAAAACTTATAAATAAAATAATTAAAAATCATAAACCTAAATAAAATAAAATAATATCCTAAAATAAAACTTAGAAATAAACCTAAAAATAAAATAAAAATAAAACTCAAATAAAAAATAAACCTAAACATAAAGCTAAAAAATAAATTACAATAAAAAACCTAAAAAAATAAGTAAACTAAAAATAAATAAACTAAACTATATAAAAATAAAAACAAAAATAAAGAAAAATAAATAATAAGATAAACTAAAATAAATAAAAATAAACCAAATCAAATCAATGGTTTAACTTTTTTTAAAAGAAATAACTGAGCTAACCCCAAACCTAAACCCTAAACCTAAAAAATAAACTAAAAAACCTAAACCTAAAATTTAAAATAAACCTAAACTAAATCTAATAAAATAAACCAAAATCTTAAACCTTAAACCATTAAAAAATAAAAAAATAAAAAAAATAAAAAAATAAAAACCCCTAACCCTAAACCTTAAACCCCAAACCCAAAACCATAACCCTTAAACTAAAACCTTAGCCCTAAACCGTAAACCCTAAACCATAAACCCTAAACCCTAAATCCAAAAAATCCTAAACAAAATAAACACTAAACCTAACCCAAAATAAACCATATAAAACCCTAAATCCTAAAATCTTAAATATCCTAAACTCTAAACCCTAAACCTAAAAATCTAAAAAATAAAACCTAAAATAAAAAATAAAAAATAAAACTAACTAAAGATAAACCTAAACCTAAACCTAAACCTAAAAAAATAAACTAAAATAAAAAACTTAAACTAAAATAAAAAACTTAAACTGAAATAAATAAAAATAAAAATAAAATAAACTAAAATAAATAAAAAATATTCTAAACCTATCAGTTTACTTAAGTTTCTAAAAAAAAAACCCTAAAGCCTATACCCTAAATGTACAACACTAAACCTACAAACTTAAACCCTAAGCCCTAAACCCTAAAAATCTTAAACCCTAAACCCTAAACCTTAACCCTAAACCCTAAACCTAAGCGTAAACCCTAAAACCCTAAACCCTAAACCCTAAGCCCTAAACCCTAAGCCCTAAACCATAAACCCTAAACCTAAACCCCAAACTCTAAACCTAAACCTAAAGTAACTAAATAAATTAAAAAATAAACCTAAACCCCAAAACCTAATAAACATAAACCCTAAGAATAAAAAACCTTGAAGGAACACCATCAACCAAACTTAATCTGGACCTGGTGGAGGCGGGTGAAATAATGGTGGTTGGGGATCCGAGATCTGGTGGATATGGAGGACGTGGTCGGAGTAGTGGTGGTTATGAAGGTGGGATAATGATGGAGGTTAACTGGTGGTGAAGGGAGAAATATATAATGGTGGATCCCACTACTCAATAAATAGAAGGTTTTGACTAAAACTAGAAATAATGGTCGACTAATCACGCTTATGGAATTATTTCTTTATAATAGAGATGGTTCTAGTTATCTAAGGTTTTGATTTAAATAAGCTATTTATCTATGTACTTGTGCCTTAGAAAACCTGGAGTGTTACTTGGTTGATGAGATCGAAAAGAAGAAATACTGAATCTAAATTTGTTGTCTTTCAAAAAAAAAAAAATCAAAAACCATAAAACCTAAACCTAAAATCTAAACCCCAAACCCTAAACCTTAAACTCTAATAATAAAAAAATAAAAAAAAATAAAAAAAATACCATAACCCTAAACCCTATACCCTAAATAAACCTAAACCTAAACTAAAAAATAAAACCTAAAAAGAAACATAGAACCTAAACTTAAGAAAATAAAATAAAAACATAAACCTAAACCTTCAAAAAATGCTAAACCTAAAAAACAAAAATAAAAAAACTAAACTAAAAAAGAAACATAAACCTAAACCTAAACCTAAAAAAGAAACTAAAATAAAATACCTAAACTAAATTAAATAAACTAAACTAAATAAAAATAAAAAATAAACTAAAATAAAAATAAAAATAAAATAAACTAAAATAAATAAAAAATAAACTAAGCTAACTAAAAAAAACCTAAACCTATCGATTTACTTAATTTAAAAAAAAATCTAAACCCTAAACCCTAAACCTTAAATGCTAAAGCCTAAACCCTCAACCCTAAAAACCATAAAACCCTAAACTTCACCCGCGCGGCTCTCTCTAGCGATTTCATGTTCCTTCTCATTTTCCTTACGGTTTGGCTACTTCTCGGCCCTTCCCAATCAGATTTTTACATTTTTTGCTCTCAGTTTAGCCGCTTATGTGAGTTTACCTTGACCTCCAATGGCGAACGCGCCATTTTTTGCGCAACCAAGCTCTTTGAACTTGCAGGCATTGGCTATGGCTTTTGATTTACAAGGTATTATGGACCTAACTCAATCCATTACTGTGCCTGCTGTTAAATCCTTCAAAGATGCGCTATCTGGTGAGAACACTTGCTCTAATGCTTCGGTCAACTTAATTTCTACTTCTTTTCGTAAAACTTCAGTTGTAATGTGCTCTGATCTTGATGTGGAAATATTGGCAAAGCCATTTGAGTTTTCATTAATGGGTAAATTTTCATTACGTCGCCTGACTCTTCATAATATTTATTCCTTCTTTCATAACCTAAAGCTCTCGGGTGTTTTCATTATAGGATTGATTGATCCTAGGTAAATCCTTATTCAGTTATCGAATGATTTAGACTACTCTAAAGTCTTTGCTCATCTCTCCTATTTTGTGTACAATTATTAAATGAGGCTCTTGAAATGGTCACCTCTCTTTGATGTCAAAGAGGAATCCCCTATTGTTCCTTTATGGCTAGCTTTTCCAAACATGAGAATAGGCCCCTTCAAATCGACCAAGCCACTGCCACGAGATCTAGGCCATCAGTTGCATGTATCTTGGTTGAGATTGATATTACCAAAAAGTATCCTAAAGAAGTTTGGATCGGTTCAAAAAAATTTAGGTATAATCAGAAAGTGGAATTTGAAAATTTCCCTGTTTCTTGCACAGACTGTAATATCCATGGTCATGATCACTCTGAATGCTTTGTGTTACACCCTAATCTTAAAAAAAGAATAAATTGTCAGATCCTAAACCCTCTCTAGGAAATGAAAAAACTAATAAGTTTACTTATGTGCCTAAAGCTACTCAAAATGGAACTCACCCTCCTACCCCTACTCCTTACTACGATTTGCCTATTGGAGAACAACTGAGCTTGGTAAAAAATAATGATATTGAGGTTTGTGAGGAAACTAATGATAACTTATTTAACATTACTACTTGTAATAATTTGGCATCACAAGACAATCCCTTGACTCATATGAACCATCATGGTGATTTGAATGGAAATCTCAAGTTGGATCTCAAAACTAATTATGGAATTATTGTGAAAATGTTGATACTTTGGTGATGGACCAAAATTTGAATAATCATCATGGAAATGAGAATGAAATTTGTGCTATTAATGGTGTCACAACCTCTCTTCTGTACCCTTGAGTGATATCCATGCTAATCCACCCTCAACCTAACTCTGATACCGAAGAAGAGAAATCACCATTAGGAATGCTTTGACAGATACTACTCCTATTCTAAATATCACCAACCACTCCCTTTCTGATGGAGATACATTGGACATAGATAGGCCTTTTCAAACTGTTATTAAAAAAATCCCTTAAAGCTAGAATGTTTACTAATAGCTCCACTAGAATCACTCGATCTTCTCTAACTTCCCATAAATAATTGCCTCATGCTCTCTTTTTCTTCTCCTTCAATTTTTCAATTATCTCTTTTCTTTTCTTTCCACCTTATTATGATCAATTTTATTATTTGGAATGTTCGGGGTATTGGTACTCTCACTATCCGCAATCGGTTAGGAGCCTTTGTCGCACTCATAACATAACCTTACTTGTTGTTATTGAGCCTTTCATTCACTCTTCTAAGATCACACATGTTGCTAGAATGCTTGGCTTTCAAAATTTCTTTTATAATATTAGTAATAAAATTTGGTGTTTTTGGAATAATTTAATCAACATTTCTATCCTTGATGATCTCGAACAATTGGTTAATGTTCAAATCTCATTGGGTGAATTTTCTGCTCTTGGTTCCTTTATCTATGTAATAGAGCTGGTAGGAACATCCTTTGGGATCACTTAAGAACCTTTGCCTCCTCGATTAACAAACCTTGGTTGGTTGGGGGTGACTTCAACCCTATTATCACATCTTCGGAAAGGAGGGGAGGCTGCTCACCTAACATTGATTCCATGGAAGACTTCTTTAATATGATCCTCGATTGCAACCTGATTGATATTGGTTTTCATTATCATGGCATAACTCTAGACTTTGGCGGCTTGATAGGACCCTCTTTAATTCCCTTTGGATCAATCAATGGCCCCTCACTTCTGTTGAGCATTTGAGCAAAACTTTGTCAGACCATGCTCCTCTTTTGATCTCTATCAAAACCTCTTCCAATAATCTTTCCTCCCCTTCTCCTTTTAGATTCCAAAATATGTGGACCCAACATCCTGATTTCATTAATGTTGTTTCCACTAATTGGATGGCCCCTATCACCTGAATAATTCCATTAAAGGCATGATTCAATTTTGGCTTAAGCTCAAAAGACTTAAACTAAGTCTAAATTGGTAGAATAAGCATCATTTTAAAAATCCTTTTGCCAATCTCAAAATTATGGAACAATTAGTTTGCTCCCTTGAAGATGCTACCTTAACTGATCCTAGTAAGCTTGATGAGTTGAACACGCTAAAGATAGCTTGATCAATTATCAAATATGGAAATCTATTAGCGTCAAAGGCCACTAGCAAATATATTCGATAAATACAAGGTATTTCCATGCTCTTTTCAACAAAAGGAAAGCCTTAAACTCTATTCAAAAAATCAAAAATATTAATGGTAGCTAGATCACTAATAAGAATGAAATTAAAGATTGTCTCATACATCATTTTCAAAATTTATTAAACATCAACCCTCCCTTAGAAGCCCTCCCCAACACACACCTGATCCCCTCTATGATTACTAATGATGAGAATCATTTACACCCTTTGTGCCCTACAGAAGCTGAGATCAGTAGTACTCTCAATAGCATGAACATTGACTCTGTTGCTGGCCCTGATGGCTACACAACTCATTTTTTTCAGCATTATTGGCCTTTTATTAAGTCTGACCTTGTTGATGATGTTGTTGGTTTCTTTGATGGCAGCCCTTTACCTAGATATTTTCTAGCACTTCCGTTGTCCTCATTCCCAAAACTAATAATCCTGATTCTTGGGGAGATTTTAGACCTATTAGCCTTTGCACCTTCTTTCAAAAACTCATTGCCAAATTAATTAATAATAGGATAAGTCCACTGCTCCCTCAAATTATTTCTCCTAACCAAACTAGCTTCATTAAAAAATAGAGCTATATCCGACAATATCCTTCTTGCCTAATAGCTGGTTCATGACATTGATGTTCCTACTATAGGTGGCAACATCCTCCTCAAACTGGATATCTCTAAAGCCTTTGATAACCTCTCATGGGATTTTCTCTTTCAAATCTTACATTTGTTTGGGTTTTCTGATAATTTCATTTGCCTCATCAAAAACTATATTACCAATATTTGGTTCTCTGTTATCATGAATGGTGAGTCCCTCGATTTCTTTACTTCAAGGCATGGCTTGAGACAAGGAGACCCCCTATCACCCACTCTTTTTATTCTTGTTGTTGAATATCTTTTGAGGAGCACAATGATCTTTTCAATAAAATCCTACCATATTTTTTAAAACTCATGGTGGTATCCTGTTTCTCATCTCAATTTCTTTGATGATTTTATAATCTTTTGCAATGCCTCTATTACATTAAAACTATTAAGAACCTTTTAAATGAATTTGGAAAAGAAAGTGGCCTCTTTCTCAATGATGGAAAATGTTGTTTCATTCCTTCCACTAAAATCCCTACCAATAGGTTCAACCAAATCTTTAGAATTACTAATTTTTAGCTCCATCAACTTTCTATTAATTATCTCGGGGATCCGCTTTTTAAAGGTCAAAAAACATCTAATCTTTTTGATGATCTTATCCAGAAAATCTGTAATAAAATTTCTATTTGGGAATTTCATTTACTCTCTTTCGGTGGTAAGCTCACCTTGATTAAGAGCACTCTTAATTCCATGCCTTTATATCTCATCCAAACCATTGTGCCGACCATTTCTATCATTAACAAAATTGAGCATCCCTTTAACAAATTTTAGGAGTTAAAAGTTGTGGCACTCTCGCCGAAGATGGTCTTGGATGTAAGCCAATCAAAGAAGCTATCACTGCCTTTTTCTATAAACTCTGGTGGAATTTTAGGAGTTACAATAGTCTTTGGACTAATTTCATGACTAAATATTGTGGGTAAGCACCCCTCATTTATCCCTATAAAGCGGAGACTCTCTCACTATGGAAAAGACTTTGCTCCGTCAAATGGGATGCCGAATCCTTAATTTTTTTGGGGATTAACTCTGGTTCCTCATTCTTTTGGCAAGGTAACTGGAGTGGATGTGGGTCCATTGATGACTTACTATGCACCCATTCCACTACTGCTATTAAAGTGAAATCTTTCTAGCAGAATAATATGTGGAATAATAGTAAGCTTATTGATTATATTCCTTCTTTTCTTTTGAACAAACTCACTACTATTCCTATCATTCCTACCAATCAAGATCAGATCCTTTTTAAGCTCTCACATAATGATGATTTTAACTTTAAAAATGTTTGGCTTCACATTAAAGAAACTCATGTTTCTTCCAATGTGTTTCTCAAACTTTAAAATATCACTATCCCTACTTCTTATTTTGTTCTTACTTGGCATATTTTGAAAAACTTAATCCCTATTGACTCCTTGTTGTGGGATAAAGGTTTTCAATTACCTTCAAAATGCCAATGCTGCTTTCACATTGAGAATGTGAACCATGTCTTTGTTAAAGGGGCCATTGCTTCTAAACTCTAGATTTTGTATGATGATCTCTTTAATATTATCATTTTCAATGGCTCCCTAACTTTATATCAACTTCTTCAAGTTTATTTTGACAACACTATTAAAGGTCACATTAAAGTCATAACTACTATCACCCTTATTTGGTTCATATGGATGGGAGAATGCAAATGTGAGATCCCTATAAACCACATGAGAATAATTGTTAGAATTAAAAAACAAAAATTCATAACTTATTTAATGCCAATCTCATGCACTACAAATATTTCAAAGGTTGTAAATTTGTGGCCAATAAATTGGGTCTTAACTTACTGGATCAACCCTACTGTAGAAATGACAAGATTATTTATTGGGTAAAACCTCATGATCATACTATTAAAATTAACACTGATGGCTTTGTCTCTCATAAAGGTTCAAGTTGTGGTGGCATTTTCAGAAATCTTCATGGTAAAGTCCTATGTGCTTTTGCCTACCCCCTTAATTCTTGCTCTATTCCTTTTGCTGAGCATATGGCAGTGTACAAAGCTCTTTAGATTTGCCTTCAAAATGGTTGGCTCAATATTTAGATTGAGGTGGATTCCCTTCTGCTGATTGATCTTTTGACTTCCACCTAAATGAGAAACACTGAATTGTACTACCTTCTCAAGAAAACTAGAGCTCTTCTTACCCAATTTAATTTTAACATCACTCATGTATGGAGTGAAGGTAATGCATGTGCTGATTACCTTACCAATCTAGGAGCCAGATTGGATGGTATAATCTACTTTGATCAACTCATCCTACCCAAACATCTACGTGGCTTGGTTAATTTGGACAATATTGGGCTCCCTCATCTCAGAAACTAATCTAGCCCTTGGGATTGTTTTGGTTCAATATCGGTTTAACTACGTGCCCATATTATATTTAGTGTTGTTGCTTTCTTAGTTTCTGCTGATGCATCAATGTGATATCCTTTGTTGCTTACTTATTGATCTGTGTTGTGGTTTAATTGCCTTAGCTCTAATTGGGAGCCTACTGCTTATACTGTTTTGACTGTTAATGTGCTGATGCTCCTTTGGAATTTGTTAATGTCTCATCCTATTACTCCTTCTTGGCCCTTTGCTGAGCTATGTGGCATCTGCTATTGGTTTAACTCTCCCACCCTTGTTTGGGGTCTTGCTGTTACTGGTAAGATGTTGCTTTATTGCTGGAGGGAGATATATTACTTAATGCTCTATTTTCTGCTCTATTTATTGAACAACAGGGACATCTGGAATTATATTCTGGGTCCTTTGCCTCAATGCCTATCTGCTATACTTTTGTATAACTTTGACCATCTGCGCTAGGGTTGGTTTAATGTATTTGCTGAATGTCTTTCAAACCTTTGCTTTGCCTAATTTAAATGGGTGGTCTTATGTCCAACTTGATATAATTTTCTACCTGGGATGTTGGCAGATCTGGATCATTGTATCTTATGTTCATCATGCTACTACTAGGGTTGTCCATGATGTTCAGTAGGGTGCTTTTGGAGTTATTTTGCTGATTGTTTTGTCTAACCTCATATCCCCAACCTGCCATGAGTGTTACTGTAATTTCTTATTTATTTCTTCTATCTCTTTGCAGGATTGGAATTCCCTCATGGCTTATCCGTTTTCCTCTACTAAGGATGTGGGCTTTGCTGCAAGCCTGATCATCTTTATCTGGATGGTTATTTATGTTCACTCCCTTTTGAACTCATTTTGCTATTATTTTACATCTTTAACTTTTTATGGTGTTCTATCTATTGGGTGCATTATTTGCATTATTGTTTCCACTATTGGCCTCTGGTTTTATGGGTCATTCGTCCAACAAGTCATCTTTGTGGTTGTTGGTTGTTTCTTACCTTTCAATTTTCTGATTGTTTGTACTGTTAACATCACGGGATCTTTTCGACTTCACTCTTGTTGTTTTTCCATCCTAGTTCTAGTCTTGGCGGACCACTTCCTCGCTATCTGAATTACCTTATGCATTGTCTACTTTGAATGGTTGGTCTTATGGCCAACTTGCTGTTATTTTCTTTCTTGGTTGTTGGTTGTTTTGGATCATTGAGTCTTATGTCCAGCATGCTACTACTGGGGATGTTTATCATGTTTTGCAGGGTGTTTTTGGAGTTGTCTTGCTGATTGTTTTGGCCAACCTCATATACCCAAGGGGCAAGTTTAATTTTATTATTCCCCTGCAGGTTTGGAATTCCTTTATGGCTTATCAATTTTCCTTTTTAGTGGATGTGGGTTTAGCTGCTAGCTTGATCATCTTTATCTGGAATGTTTGGATATTAGCATATGCTCTGTTTACTCTGAATGGGTGGACTTTTGGCTAGCTTATTGGTAATTACTATCATTTGAACTGGATTAATACTCTGAAAGCTGCTTCTTGGGTTTTGGTTTGTTTTGTTCAGCAAACCTCTTTTGATGTTGTTATTTGCCATTGGCTTTTACTTTAAATCTCCTTAGTGGTTTATTTTATGTAGATCATCTCATTGGACTACTTTACACTTGCTATTTTTCCATCTTGTTTTAGTTAATCTTGTATCTATTGCACTGTTTATTCTGAATGGGTGGTTTTATGGCCTTGTTATTTTGTTTGTTGTTTTTTTGTTGCCTTGGATATTTGTTGTCTTGGTTTTTCAGGATTCCAATGTTGGCTTTATCTTTGTTGGTTGTAGGACTTTAGGGTCCTATGTTCAACAAGCTATTTCTGACATCACTGTTTTGATTGTCTTTGATGATTGCTGTCTGGGCTACTACTTCTCAGATCCCTGTGTTTATGGTCTACCTATTTGGTTACTAACTATTGCAATGTCTACGAATGAGCTTTTATGGCTACTGTCATTTTATATCTTGTTTGTTTGTTGTCTTGGTTCTCTGCTGTCTTGTTTTATCTGGAATCCAATGTTGACTCTCATTTGAATCACCTTTTTGATTTTTCTTCTGGTGGGTTCTATTGTTGCATTAGCTTCTTTGCTATTCAAGTTGGATTGCTGATTGCCCTTGCTATTTGTATCTGGGCAGTGATCTTCCTTATCTACTGTTATTTCTTTTCCTATCTTGGTTTAGTTAGGCTTGTGCAGATCTTTGTGATTAAGCATCTATCCACTTGGTATGCACTGTCAATTCTGAATGGGTGGTACTATGGGCACCTGCTGCCTTTTATTGTCTTGTTGTCTTGGTTGTTTGTGGATTATCTATTTTTGTATGCTTCTTTGGTTTGTAGTTCATTTGTCTTTATTTGGTACTATTTTTGGTGGGATGCAACCTTTTCCCTGTCTTGGGTTATGCTGCCTTCCTTTACAATTGCTTTTTGCCACTACTGTTATGAATATTAATAAGGGGGTTGTTCACATCTGCATTCATTATTATGATTGGGTTCATTTTCAGGATTCTAATGTTGGCTCTATCTTTGTCGATTGTAGGACTTTAGGGTCTTATGTTGCATTGTTTATTGTTGTTATTGTCTTTGATGATTGCTGTCTAGGCTGCTACTTCTCATATCCCTGTGTTTATGGTCTACCTATTTGGCTACTAACTATTGCAATGTCTACACTAAATGAGAGCTTTTATGGCCAGCTAGCTATCTTTTGCTGTCTTGGCTATTTGTTGTCATGGTTATCTACTGTCTTGTTTTATCTGGATTCTAATGTTGACTCTCATTTGAATCCCCCTTTTGATTTTTCTTCTGGTGGGTTCCATTGTTGCATTAATTGTTTTGCTATTGGGGTTGGATTACTGATTGCCCTTGCTATTTGTATCTGGGCAATGATCTACCTTATCTGCTGCTGTTTCTTTTCCCATCTTGGTTTAGTTAAGCTTGTGCAGATCATTGTGATTAAGCATCTATCCACTTGGTATGCACTATCTATTCTGAATGGGTGGTACTATGGGCACCTGTTGCCTTTTGTTGTCTTATTGTCTTGGTTGTTTGTTGATCTGGATTATCCAATTTTTGTCCGACATCTCTCTTGTAGTTGTTGTCTTTATATGGTGCTATTTTTGGTGGGATGTAGTCTATTTCCTGTGTTGGGTTATGCTGCCTTCCTTTACAATTTCTTTTTGCCTACTACTGTTATGAATATTAATAAGGGGTTGTTCACATCTACATTCATTATTATGATTGGGTTCATTTTATGGACTATGCTTCAAGGCTGTACTCCTGGCCTGAGCCTCTTCTGCTTTTTTTCTTGGGGTGGGTTTTTATGTTGGCCTATTGTACCTCTTGGCTATGATTCTTCATGAGGTTCTAGCAAAGATGGTCATTCTCATATGGATAAGTATTCTCATGTCATGGTGACTATATTAATGATAATTTTCATGGGATTCCTTATCTTCTTGCTCTTTTAATTTCCTCTCTATTTTATCTATGGTTTTGTTTAGGTTTTTGCGGTAATAAAGTGCATAAGACTTTCAACAAGCTATCTTCTGTTTGTTGGCTATGATGGTGATGATTTCACTCCCTTTTGGCTTGGTAGTAGCTCTTGTGATGTAACCCTTCTACTGAACCATGGATGCTCATATTTGCATCTGCCCCAACTGGGTGTGACTGAGCCTGAGCCTTCTCTATCACATTTCTTTACTATCATTCTCAGATTATGTAGTTTTCAGTTATCATTTTGTCTGTATTACCTTAACTACTCTAACTTCTTTTTGTCTACATTTTTTTGCGTGTTTCTCTCTTGTCCTCTTATAGGTTTGCTCTAGAGTGTCTTGCATTCTCACATCCTGAGCAGCCCTAATCTTCCATTATGTTAACCAATTTGTATCTTTTGATTACTTTCTTATTTTCTTTTGCTTTTTTTGCTTAGATGGGGATTTACTCCTAAACTCTTTGAGCAAACCCCAGGACCTTATAACTCTCTTTTTGTGGCAATAAAATTCCCCTACATGGGGTTTCCTAAAAAAAAAACCCTAAAAACCATATACCCTAAACCCTCAACCTTAACCCTAAACCCTAAACCTTAATACCCTAAACCTAAAAAACCTAAACCCTAAACCCTAAACTCTAAACCCTAAAAACTTTAAAACCTAAAAACCTAAACCTAAACTATATAAAACCTAAAAATAAATTAAACAAAAAACCTTAATTTAAATTAAATGAAAAAACAAAATAACAAAATAAAAATAAAAACTAAAACCTAAACATAAACTTAAAAATAAAATACAAATAAAAATAAAAGAAAACTAAAATAAAATATATAAAAACCTAAACTAAACTAAAAAAATTAAATTAATTGAAGAATAAAATACCTAAATAAAATAAAAACTAAACTTAAAATAAAAAAATAGAAACTAAATAAAAACCTAAACCTAAAAATAAATAAAAAATAAAATCTAAACCCTAAATGAAAAAAAACCTAAAATAAATAAAATAAAATAAACCAAAACCTAAACTATAGTAAACTAGACAAAATTAAATATAACCTAAGCCTAAACTTAAACCAAAACTAAACAAAAAAAAATAAAATAATCTAAAAACTAAACCTAAAATTAAAAAATAAAACATAAATATGAACATAAAATAAAACCTAAACCTAAACCTAAAAAAAAAATAAAATAAAATCTAAACCTAAACCAAAAATTAAAAAACTAAAACCTGAAATAAAAATAAAATAAAATAAACTCAACTAAAAATAAACCTAAATCGAGCCTAAACCTAAAAAATATCTAAAATAAAAAAAACCTAAAAATAATAAATAAACTAAAATTAAAAATAAACCTAAGAAAAAAAAAAATAAGTAAAATAAAAATAAATAAAACTAATACTAAAATACCTAAAACCTGGGTTTGCTTTTTTTTTTTTAAACCTAGGCTTTAAATCTAAATCAAACCTAAACCCTATTTGACCTTCAAACTACCCTGCACCTAAAACCCTACTATAACCACCCTAAACCCTAGGCATAGCCCTGAGCCCCAAACCCTAAATCCTACCCTAAATCCCAAAACTGAGCTAAATCTAACCCTAAACCCTATACTCACCACTACCCTCCCTAAACCCTAGGCCTCCACACCTAACCCCAACCCTACCATAAAACCTGGCCTACCCTAAATCTTAAACCAAAAAACTAAACTACACAAAACTACCTAAACCCTACCACTACCCAATCTCTCCTTCCTCTCAAATGCTCCTCTCGGCAGTTTATGTTCCACTGATTTTTCTGGTTTGGCCCCATTTTGGGCTCCTCCGATCTTGATTGCTATTTTATTGCTTGGTGGTGCTTCCTCTCTCAGCTTTGTTGCTTATGTGACTCTCACTAGATCATTCAATGGTAGAGGCATCACTCTCTGTACAACTGAGCTCGTCGCTCCTAGATGTGCCGGCTTTGCCCTTTGATCCTAAAGGTACTTTGGATCCGATTCCATCCATTAATGTGCCTACTATCAAGTCCTTTAAGGATGCTCTTTCTAGTAAGAACCCTTGCTCTAACGCCTCAGTTAACTTAATTTCAACCTCATTCTGTGGATTGTCAGCTGTCATGTGTTCTGACCAAGATGTGGAGAAATTAACTAAGCCTTTTGAGTTCTCTTTGGTTGGTAAATTCTCTCTACGATGCCTTACTCTAGATAATATCTGATCTTTCTTCCATAGCTTAAAGCTTTCGGGAGTCTTCACTATTGAGCTGATTGATCCTCGACATATCCTTATTCAGTTATTAAATGATTTAGATTATTCTCGAGTCTTTTCTTGTCGCTCCTATTTTGTGTATAATTGTCAAATGCGACTCTTGAAATGGTCACCCCTTTTTGATGTCAAAGAGGAATCCACTATTTTTCCTTTATGGCTTGCTTTTCCAAACATGAGAATTCACTATGTTACTCACCAAGTTCTGTTTGCGGTTGGGGCTCTATTTGGCAGACCCCTTCAAAGTGATCAAAACCCGCACTAGTTCTCACCATCTTGCTATCTTGAGATTGACATTACAAAAAATACCCCAAAGAAGTTTGGATCAGTTTGAAAAAATTCGGATATAACCAGAAAGTAGAATTTGAAAATTTCCCCATCTTTTGCACTCACTGTAGATCCAAGGTCATGACCACTCTGAATGCTTTGTGTTACACCCTAACCTCAAAAAGAATATATCACAAGATACTAATACCTCTTGGCGGAAAACTAATAAGTTAGTGTGCCTAAAACTCATAATGGAACTCATCCTCTACACCTACCCATTTATTACCTACTTTTTCTAATGAAAATATTAGCTTGGTAAAAATACTACTATTAAGGTGTGTAAAGAAACTAATGATTACTACTCCCACTTGTAATAATTTGGCTTCTCATGAAAATCCTTTGTTCCATTTGAATCTTAATGACAATTTGAATGGGAATCTTATATTGGATCAAAATAATGTTAATCCTTTGGTGTCAGACTAAAATCTGATTATGCATCATGGAAATAAGAATGATATTTGTACTATTAATAGTGCAAGAACCTCCCCTTCTATTTCTCTACAAAGTGATACTCAGGTAATCCCCATTTCTCATTCTTACTCTAATACTAAAGAAGGAGAAATCATCGCTACTAAAACATTGACGATCTTGCTCTATTACGGATACCAAAACTAATTCCTTTATGGAGATACTTTGGATCTTGATAGACCCTTCCAAATGTTATTAAAAAAATTCTTATAAAGCCAAAATGACTAATAATAACTTCACTAGAACCACATGTTCTTCTCTAACACCTCACAAATAATTATGTCCTCCTCTCTTTCTTTTTCCATTTCTTTTTTTACCTTTTCCTTTTTGGATTTCTTATGATTAATTTTCTTATTTGGAATATCTAGGGTTGTGGGACTCTCCTTGTCCGCAACCATGTTAGGAGCCTCTGTCACACTCATAACATCAATTTACTTGTTATTATTGAGCCTTTCATTAACTCTTCCAAGATTGCCCATGTTGCTAGATCGCTTGGATTTCAAAACTTCCTCTTCAATCTTAATATTAAAATATGGTGTTTTTGAAATAATTCCATCACCATTTCCATCATTGATGATCATGATCAATTGGTTAATGTCAAAATCTAATTTGGTGAGTTTTTGGCTTTTGGTTCCTTTATCTTGCTTCTTGTAAAAGTGGTAGGAACATCCTTACAGAACCTTAAGAACCTCCTCGTTAACCTTCCCTTGTTGGTTGGGGTGATTTCAACACTATCATTGCTTCTTTGAAAGGAGGGGAGGATGTTCTCTAACCTCCAATCCATGGAAGACTTCTCTAATATCCTAGATTGCGATTGACATTGGTTTTAAGGTCGATTACACTTGGCATAACTCTAGACTTTGGCGTCTTGAGGACCCTCTTTAATTCTCTTTGGATCATCAATGGCCTCTTTCCTCTGTTGAGCATTTGGCAGAACTTTGTCGATCATGCTCCTCTTTTGATCTCTATCAAAAATCTCCCCTTTAACCCTTCTACTCCCTCACCTTTTAAATTCCAAAATATGTGGACCCAACATGGCGATTTCACTAATGTTGTTTTTACTAAGTGGATGTCTCCTGTTCACCCGGATAATTCCATTAAAGACATGATTCAGCTTTGGCTTAAGCTCAAAAGACTTAAATAAAACCTTAATGGTGGAACAAGCATATATTTAAAAATATTTTTACCAATCTTAAAGCTATGCAACAAGTTATTTTCTCTCTTGAAGTGGTCTTAAGCATCCCGAGTAATAGATGGTGAGCATTGCCAAAGATAACTTGATTAATTACCAAAATATGGAGGAAACCTATTGGCATAAAAAAGCCGCTAGCAAACATATTGTTGATGGTGACAGAAACACAAGGTATTTCCATGCTATTTGCAATAAACAGAAAGCATCAAACTCGATTAAGAAAATTAAGAACTCTAATGGTGGCTGGATAACTGATAACAATGAAATTAAGGAATCTATCATACATCACTTTCAAAATTTATTAAATTCTAACCTTCGTTAGAAACCCCTCCAACACCCATCTAATCCCTTCTATGATTAACAATGAGGATAACCATGGGCTCACTATGCATCCCTCGGAAGCGGAGATTAGTAGTACTCTCAATAACATGAACAGTGTTTCTGTTGCTAGCCTTGATGGCTATACGACTCATTTCTTTCAGCATTGTTGGCCTTTTATTAAATCTAATCTTGTTGATGCTATTATTGATTTTTTTGATGGTAGCTCTATTCCCAAATATTTTTCATGTACTTCTATTATCCTTATTCCCAAAACCAACAATCCTGAATCTTGGGGCAATTTTAGACCTATTAGTCTTTGCAACTTTTTCCAAAAACACATTGCTACATTAATTAATAATACGATTAGCCCTGTTCTCCATAAAATCATCTCCCCTAACCAAACTGGCTTTGTTAAAAATAGAGCCATATCTGATAATATTCTTCTCGCTCAAGAGCTGGTTCATGACATTGATGTTCTTTCCAAAGGAGGTAATATCCTTTTCAAACTGGACATCTCTAAAGCCTTTGCAACCTCCCATGGGATTTCCTCTTTCAAATCTTACATTTGTTTTGTTTCTCTGATAATTTTATCCAGCTTATAAAAATTTGTATCACTAATGTCTGGTTTTCTGTTATCATGAATGGTGAGTCCCTTGGTTTCTTTACTTCGAGTCATGGCTTGTGACAAGGTGACCCTTTTTCTCCTTCTCTTTTTATCATTGTTGCAGAATATCTTTCGAGGAGCCTCAATGATCTTTTCACTAAAAATCCTAACATGTTTTTTAAAACTCATGGTGGTTTCCCTATTTCTCATCTTAGCTTTCGATGATTTTATAATCTTCGCAATGCCTCTCTTCAACATGTTAAAACTATTAAGAATCTCTTAAATGATTTTGGCAAAGTTAGTGGTCTCTTTCTCAATGAAAGAAAATGCTATTTTATCCCTCTAAGATTCCTACCAAGACTAAATCTCTAGAATTACTAATTTAAAGCAAAATCAACTTCCCATTAATTATCTCGGGGCTCCTCTTTTTAGAGGCCAGAAAAGATCTCATTTTTTTGATGACCTTATTCAGAAAATATCTTATAAAATTTTGGTTTGGGAATTTCATTTACTCTCTTTCGGTGGTAGGCTAACCTTGATTAAGAGCACTCTTAATTTCATGCCTTTATATCTCATCCAAACCATTGTGCTGACCATTTCTATCATCAAATTGAGCGTCTCTAAACAAATTTTTTGGGGCTCACATACCTCCTCTAAAAGAATGCACTGGACCTCTTGGTTTAAAAGTTGTGGCACTTTTGATGATGGTGGTCTTGGTTGTAAATCCATAAAATAAGCCATCAATACCTTTTCCTATAAACTCTGGTGGAATTTTAGGAGTAATCATAGTCTTTGGGCTAATTTCATGGCTGCTAAATATTGCTAGGGTAAGCACCCCCTCATTTGTCCCTTTAAATCGGGTGATTCTCCTATGTGGAAAAGACTTTGTTTTGTCAAATGGGATGCATAATCCTTAATTTTTTGGGGCATTAACTTTGGCACTTCTTTCTTTTGGCAAGATAACTAGAGTGGATGTGGATCCATTGATGACTTACTCTCCACCCATTCTACTGCCGCTATTAGAGTAAACTCTTTCTGGCATAACAACAAGTGGAATAATTGTAAGCTTGCTGATTTTATCCCTTTTACTTTCTTGAATATGGTTTCTACTATTCCTATCACTCCAAACAATGAAGACCAGATTCTCTTTAAGCTCTCACATAATGGTGATTTCAACCTCAAAAATGTGTGGCTCCACATTAAAGATACTCATGATTCCTCCTATGTGTTCTCCAAACTTTGGAATAACAATATCCCTACTTCTTATTTTGTTCTTACTTGGTGTATTTTGAAAAATTTTATCCCTGTTGATTCCTTGTTGTGGGGTAAAGGGTTTCATTTACCCTCTAAATGTCAATGTTGTTTCCATTTTGAGAATGTTAATCATGTTTTTAATGGGGCTTCTAAGCTTTGGATTTGGTGTGATGATCTTTATGATCTTTTAACACTATCAATTTCAATGGCTCTCTTACTTTATATCAACTTCTTGAAGTCTATTTTGATAATACTATTAAAGATCACATTAAAGTCATCACTGCTATCACTCTTATCTAGTTCATATGGATGGACTGAGATGATGCAAAATATCGTGGGATCCCTATGAACCACGTGAGGATTATTGCTAGAATTGAAAACAAAATTAATGACTTGTTTAAAGCCAATCTCATTCATTACAAATAATTCAAAGGCTATAAATTTGTGGCCAATAAATTGGGCTTTAACCTGCCGGATCAACCTTACTGTCGAAATGACAAGATTGTTTATTGGAAAAAACCTCTTGACCATATTATTAAAATTAATATTGATGGCTCTGTCTCTCATAATGGCTCTGGTTGTGGTGGCATTTTTAGGAACTCTAAGGGTATAGTACTATGTGCTTTTGCTTATCCCCTTATTTCTTGTCCCATTCTTGAGCTTATGGCAGTCTACAAAGCTCTTGAGATTTTCCTTCAAAATGGCTGGCTCAATATTTCGATTAAGGTGGATGCTCTTCTGTTGATTGATCTTTTGACTTCCACCAAAATGAGCAACATTGAATTGTACTATCTCCTCAAGCAAACTAGAGCTCTTCTTCCCCAATTGAATGTTAACATCACTCATGTTTGGCATGAAGGAAATGCTTGTGCTGACTACCTTGCCAATCTGGGTGCTAGATCAGATGGTATCATCTTCTTTGATCAACTAACCTTATCCAAACACTTGCGTGGGCTAGTTAACTTGGACAATTCTGGGTTTCCTTATTCAGAACTTAATCTAACCTTTTGATGTATACTGTCCATTCATCTTTTAACTGTATTCCTCTTTATCTTATGGCTTTCTATTCCTTTTTGTATTTTATGGATGCTTCACACGGATATTACTTGCTATTTTGATCTTTGTGCCATGATTTGGTGTTTTAATAGCTTATCCTTTATTTGGAGGCTCTCTGCTTTTGGCATTTACACTGATAAAGGGCTGCTGTTGAGCTATGTGCATAATAATACCCTGCATTGGAATTTTGTTGAGCTATGTGTCAGCTGTTATTGGTTTTATAACACCACTCCTTTTTGGGATTTTAATATCAATGTTGTCTTCACACCTAATCCTAGGGTGCTTAATTAGTGTTGGATGGAGATATTTATTTTGATGGGTTTAGCTACTTCCATTAATTTCTACAACCTGCTATTTCTCAAAGATATTACTGCTTGGTGCATCTTAGTTACCTATGTTGTTTCTATACATTGTATTAGTGTTCATTATGCTGGTTGTAATATTTATTTTGATGATTTTTGTTGGATTTTAGCTGATAATGACTGGTGGCTGGCTTTTGACATGCTGCTTGTCTCCCCTATTAGAACTTGGGCTGCTGTTGATATTCACTCTAACTCTAGCTTTGAGCTGACATTTTCCTTTTATTTTTGGGAGTTACCTTTTATTTTATTTTTCTACATGAAGAGGCTTTTTGGCCTTTTTGCTGATATTTATCTTCTTGGCTATTGTCTATACTGGAATCTGGACACCATTCAACCTACTCTCTTTGGAAACCATTTTCTGATTCAGTAGGGTCCCTTTGGTGGGATCTTGTTGTGGGAGGCTTTCTTCTTTTCTCCCACCTGCCAAGGTTGTTTTTTGCAGGCTTTCTTACTTTCTTTGACCTCCTTACCTTCGGAAGACTTATTGTCTGAGAACTTTGATATTACTTCTTTGTTATCTTTTATGCCTCTTTTACTTTGCACGGTGGAATCTCGGCATTCTGTCTCTTCTGTTTATTTTTTTGAACTAGATGGAGTTTCTTGATTGATTTTGGCTATTTTGTTCAGATCCTTTTTGTGGATGTTTCAGATTGGGGCTTTGGTCAATCTCTTTTCTTTACTCTTGTCAAGAGAATTTATTTTTTACTGGCTATTTTCTCTTGCTCCTTGCAGGAATGGATTTTCATGTTTGCCTCTCTTTTTGGTTTTTACTTTGTTTTCCCTCTCATTTTGGGCCTTGCTACTAGACTGTATTTTCTGATATGAAAAGGTCTTGTTATTCCTTTCAATGCTAATCATTGGTTTTTTGGGACCTGTTTCCAGATTGTTGTCTTTGTGACTTATGGATATTTTTTGATTCTCGATTTTCCAACTGTTTGTGTTATTATCAGCTGGGCTATTTTTGATCACACTTGTTGTTGCTCTTTTCATCTTGGTTCTGTTTGCCATAGTCAGAATTCTTCTCTTTTATTATGGGATCGATTTTCCTTGCAGGTTTGGATTTCCTTAATGACTTGTCTGTTAGCCTTTACTGTGGTTGTGGGTTTAGCTTCTTCTTTGATCGACTTTATCTGAAGGTTTTTTGTTTATTATCCTTTGAACCCTTTTGATACCATTGTTGGCTTTTGGATTTTAGGGTCCTTTGTCCATCAGGTGGTCTTTATGGTTATTATCTGTTTCTTGTTTTTTGCTTTTCTGACTATTTTTGCTATTAACAATTAGGCTACTACTGTCTTCTCCTGCTTCTATTTTATCCCACTTGGTTCTATTAACATTGTGCGATCCACGTGATTTTCCATCTAATTATTTGGATATTTACATATGCTTTTGGGTGGACTCTTGGCCGACTTGTTGGTATTCTTGCCTTGGTTGTTGGTGACTGGATTAATACTCTACATGCTCTCACGGGGTTTTGGTTTATTTTGTTCAGCAAGTCTCTATTGAAGTTGTTGATTGCTTGGTGGAATTTTCTTTGAACCCCCGTATTGGTTTATTTTATGCATATCATCTAAATTCATTGGTCTACTTTATCTGCTGTTGTTTTCTCCATCTTCTTTCAGTTAAACTTGTATCTCTTGCACTGTCTATCCTGGATGGGTGGCTTTATGGAAAGCTAGCTGGTTTTTGTTGTCTTGGTTTTTTCTTGTCTTGGATATTTATTGTCTTGGTTTTTCAGGACTCATATGTTGGCTCCATCTTCGTTGGCTGTAGGACTTTAGGTTCCTATGTTCAGCAAGCTATTTCTGACATTACTATTCTGATGGTTTTTGGTGATTGCTATCTGGGTTGCTGCCTTCCAGATACCTATTTTTATGCTCTATCTATTTGGTTATTAACTATTGCAATGTCTACTCTGATTGAGAGGTTTTATGGCCAACTTGCTGTTCCTTCCTGTCTTGGATGTTGTTGAATTAACTGTTGCTATCTTGGCTAGTTTTGGCCTTGGTTATCTGCTGTCTTGCTTTTTCTGGATTCTAATGTTGATACTCATTTGAATCCACTTTTTGATTTTTCTTCTGGTGGGTTCAAATGTTGCATTAATTATTTTGCTATTGAGGTTGGCTTTCTGAATGCCCGTGCTATTTATGTCTAGGCTGTTGTTCATCTCCTGATTGTTGTGATCTACATTATCTGCTGTTGTCTCTATTCCCATCTTGGCTCAGTTAGGTTTGTGTAGCTATATGCACTGTCTATTCTAAATGTGGCTGACTTTTGCTGTCTTGCTCTCTTGGTTGTTTGTTGATTTGGCTTATCTAATTTTTGGTCCTGAATGTTGCTACTGGAGCTGTAGCTCTGACTATCTTTACTTGGTGCTATTTTTGGTAGGTTGCAGTCTATTTCCTATGTTGGGCTATGTTGCCTTCCTTTACAATTACTTTTTCCCAATTACTGATATGGATATTAATAAGGGGGTTATTTCCTGGCCTGAAAGATTCATATATATATCATATGTTTGGGATGGTGTTAATTATAGGCTCATTGACTTGATTAGCAAGATTTCAGCAAGTTGCCTCCTCTGCTATTTTCTTGTGGAGGGATTATATGCTGGCTTTTTTCTCTTCTTGGATATGACTTTTCATGAGGTTCTGGCAAAGATGTTTCATTCTCATATGTTTATGTATTCTCATGTCAGGGTGACTATATTGATGATACTTTTCTTGAATGGGACACCTTATCCTTCAGCTCTTTGCAATTTCCTCTCTATAGTAGATATGGTTTTGTTTAGGTTTTGCGGTAATAAAGCTCACAAGACTTTCAACAATTGGTTTATCTCCTCGAGGTTTGTTGGCTATGATGGCTGTGATCTCTCCCTTTTGGTTTGGTAGTAGCTCTTGTGGTGTTACCCTTCTGCTGAAGTTTGGATGCTCATATTTGCATCTGCCCCAACTTGGTGTGACTGAGCCTGAGCCTTCTCTATCACAATTCCTTACAATCATTCTCAAGTTATGTTGTTTTCATTTATTCTTTTTTCTGTATTACCTTAACTATTTTAATCTCTCTCTTATTACAATTTTGCAAGTGATTCTCTCTTGTCCTCTTGCAGGTTTGCTCAATATTGTCATGCATTCTCACGTCCTCCAGAGCATTGGTCCTAATCTTCCTTTAGCTTATTATGTTAATCAACTTGTATCTTTTGATTGCTTTAATGTCTTCTTTTGCTTTTGGATGTACTTAGATAGGGGATTTACTCATTAGGTTGATTGTAGCACTTTGAGCAGTAGTTCTAGAGTTTATCCCATTTAAGGACCTTGTATCCCTCTTTTTATGGAAATAAAATACCCCTACATGGGGTTTCCCCCAAAAAAAATAATAATAAACCCTGAACCCTGAACCCTAACACTAAACCCTAAACCCTAAACCCTAAACCCTAAACCTAAACACTAAACCTAAACTAAAATAAACTAAACTAAGATAAATTAAACTAATAGAAATTAAACTTAAACCTTAACCCTAGACCTTAAACCCAAATACTAAACCCTAAACCCTAAACCCTAAACCCTAAACCTAAAAACTTAATCCCTAAACCCTAAACCTGTTAAACCCTAAACCTAAAATCCTAAACCCTAAAGCCAACACTAAAACCCTAAACCTAAACCCTAAACCCTAAACCCCCCCTAAACCTAAACCCTAAACACTAAAATATTAAACCCTAAAACCATAAACCCTCCCACCCTAAACCCTAAAACCTAAAACCTAAACCTAAACTAAATAAACATATAAATAAAATAAATAAAATCACCTAAATAAAATAAAATAATAACCTAAAACTTGGACATAAACCTAAAAATAAAACAAAAATAAAACTCAACTAAAAAATAAACGTAAACCTAAAGCTAAAAAATAAACTACAATAATAAACCTAAAATAAATAAACTAAACTAAATAAAAATTAAAAATAAACATAAAGAAAAATAAAAAGTAAAATAAACTAAAATAAATAAAAAATATACTAAATGAGCTAAAACCTCGGTTTTAATTTTCTGTTTTAAAAGAAACTTGAACCACGGGCTAACCCTAAACTCTAAACCCTAAACCCTAAAAATAAACTAAAAAAACCTAAACCAACCAAATTTACTTAATTTAAAAATAAACCAAAACTAAATCTTCAACCCTAAAACTAAAACCTAAATCCTAAAACTTAAACACTAAAAAAATAAAAAAATAAAACCCATGACATAAACCTTAAAACCCTAAACCCCAAACCCAAAACCATAACCCCTAAACTAAAACCTCAAGCCTAAACCCTAAACCCTAACCCTAAACCCTAAACCATATAACTCTAAAACCCTAAAACCCTAAATCCTAAAACCCTAAACCCTAAACCTAAACCAAATCTAAAACCAAAACCTAAAAAATAAAATAAAATTAAAACTCTAAAAATAAACTTAAACCAATACCTAAACCTAAATAAAATAAACTAAAATAAAAAAACCTAAAATAAATAAAAATAAAAATAAAATAAACTAAAACAAATAAAAAATACCCTAAACCTGGCAGTTTACTTAATTTTTTATAAAAAAAAAACCCAAACTAACCCTAAACCCTAAACCCTAAATGTACAACACTAAACCTACAAACTTAAACCCTAAGCCCTAAACCCTAAAAAACCCTAAACCCTAAACCCTAAACCTTAACTCTAAACCCTAAACCCAAGAAGCGTAAATGCTAAAACCCTAAACCCTTAAACCTAAACCCTAAACCCTAAACCCTAAACCCTAAACCCCAAACCCTAAACCTAAACCTAAAGTAACTAAATAAATTAAAAAATAAACTAAACCCTAAAACCTAATAAACCTAAACCCTAAGAATGGGCAGAACCTTGATGGAAGGAACACCACTATCAACCAGGCTTAATCTAGACCTAATGGTGGAGGCAAAGGCGAAGGCGGTGGTTATCACAACGGTGGTTGGGGATCTGGAGATGCTAGTGGATATGGAGGTGGTGCTCAGAGTAGTGGTGGTTATGAAGGTCGGAGGAGTAACGGAGGTTACAGTTGTGGTGGTGGCGGAGGGAGAAATGAGGGATATAATGGTGGATCCCGCTACTCAAGAGGCCAAGGAGGTTCTGACGGGAACTAGAGAAACTGAAGAATGGTCAATCTGATATACTACTTATGGAATTATTTCTTTACAATAGAGGTGGTTCTAATTATATAAGGTTTTTGATTTTCTATATGCGAGCTCATTTTTTATCTATGTCATCGCTTGTGCCTTAAAAAACCTAGAGTGTTAATTGGTTGATGAAATCAAAAAGAAGAAATGTTGAATCTGAATTTGTTATCTTTTAAAAAAAAATTCAAAAACCATAAACCCTAAACTAAAACTTGAATCCTAAACTTAAAATCTAAACCCCAAACCCTAAACCTTAAACTCAAAAAATAAAAAAAATAAAAAATAAAAATAATACCATAACCCTAAACCCTATACTCTAAAATTAACCCTAAACCCTAAATCCTAAACACTAAACCCTAAACCCTAAACCCTAAACCTAAACCCTAAACCCTAAACCTACAACCATAAAACATAAACCATAAACCCTAAACCCAAAACCCTAATCCTAAAAACCTAAAAACTTAAAAACCTAAACCAAAACTAAATAAATACTAAAATAAAATAAAAAAGAAAACAAAATAAAATCCTAAACTAAAACCTAAACCTAAACCTAAACCTAAACCTAAACCTAAAAATATAATAAAATAAATAAAAACCTAAACTAAATGAAAAGATAAAATAAAATAAACCTAAAAATAAAAAACCTAAATAAAATAAAACCTAAACAAAAAATGTAAAATAAAATAAAATAAAAACTAAATAAAAACCTAAACCTGAAAAATAAATGTAAAAATAAAACTTAAAATAGATAGAAAGTAAAATCTTAACCTTAAACTAACAAAAGCCTAAACAAAAAATAAATAAAATAAAATAAACCTAAACCTAAACTATAATTAAATTAAACTAAAATAAAATAAACCTAAACTTAAACCTAAAATAAACTAAACAAAAACCTTAAACTAAATAAAATAATATAAACTAAAAATAAACTTTAAACTAAAGTAAAAAATAATACATAAAAATAAACCTAAAATAAAAACCTAAAAGCCTAAACCTAAAAAAATAAAATAAAAATCTGAACCTAATCCTAAACCTAAAAAATAAACTAAATTAAATAAACCTAAAATAAATAAACTAAACTAAATATAAATATAAATAAACTAAAATATAAATAAAAAATAAAATAAAATAAAATATATAAAAAATAAACTAAATAAAGCTTAATAAACCTAAACCAACCACTTTTCTTAATTTTTAAAAATTAAAATAAAAAAATAAAAAAATACCTAAACTTTAAGATTACAACCCTAAACCCTTAACCCTAAACCCTAAAACCTAAAATCTACTACCCTAAACCCTAAACCCTAAACCCTAAACCCTAATCCCTAAACCCTAAACCCTAAACCGGGAATACAATCTCTATTATTAAGAGGTGGTACTATCAACTGCTACTATCTTTTGCTGCTGCCTTCATTTTTTGTTGATCTGGATTCTCTGGTCTTTAGTCCAGCTTGCTGCTATTGGAATTGTTGTTCTGATTATCCTTATTGGGTATTTTCTTTGCTTTTGGTTTTGCTACCTTCCCTTACAATTGTTTTTTGCCAACTATTGATATGGATACTAATAAGGGGCTTGTTCCAATCTGCATTCTTTATTTTGATTGGGCTCATTTTCTGGACTTTACATCTACCTCAAGGCTATATTTTTGGCTTGACAGATTCATTTATATATCATATAATTGGGATGGTGTAACTTATATACTCATTGACTTGCTTAGCAGGATTTCAGCAGGCTACCTCTTCTGCTACTATTTTCATATGGATGGTTTCTATGCTGGCCTATTTCATATATATAAGTATCCTCATGTCAGGGTGGCTATATGGAGGATCATTTTTCGGCATGGGATCACTCATTTATCTGCCCTTAACAATTTTCTCTTTATATTCTTTATAGTTTTGTTTAGGTTTATAGGTAATATAGCCCACCAGACTTTCAACAACTGGCTGTTATCTTCTTACAGGTTTGTTGGCTATGATGGTTGTGAGGATTCCACTCTCTTTTGGTTTGGTAGTAGCTCTTGTGATGTAACCCTTCCGTTGAAGTTTGGATGTGCATATTTGCATCTGCCCCAACTTGGTGTGGAGCCTTCTATCTCAATTCCTTACTATCATTCTCAGATTATGTTGTTTTCATTCATCCTTTTGTCTGTATTATCTCAACTGTTCTAATCTCTTTCTTATTATTATTTTATAGGTAGTTCTCTCTTGTCCTATTTTGCAGGTGATTCTCTCTTGCAAGTTTGCTCCATATTGTCATGCATTCTCAAGTTCTTCAGAATAGCTAACCTTTCTTTGGCTTATTATGTTTATCTACTTGTATCTTTTGATTGCTTTAAGGTCTTCCTTTGCTTTTGGATGTACTTAGATAGGGGATTTACTCCTTAGGCCGATTATAGCTCTTTGAGCAGTAGTTCTAGAGTTTATCCCTTTTAAGGACTTTGTAACCCCCTTTTTGCGCAATAAAATACCCCTACATGGGGCTTCCTTTAAAAGAAAAAAAACCCTGAAAACCTAAAAATCTAAAACTAAAGTAAATAAAACCTAAAAATAAAATATATAAAAAACCTGAACCAAAATAAAATAGAATAATAAAATAAAATAAAAACCTAAATAAAAACCTAAACATAAACCTAAACCTAAACCTAAATCTAAACCTAAAAACAAAATAGAATAAAAAAAATAAAAACTAAACTAAAATAAAAGAAATAAGAACCTAAACTAAACTAACAAAAATCAAAAACCTAAATAAAATAAAAACTAATCCTAATATAAAAATTAAATAAACATAAAATAAAATAAAAGAAAAACTAAAAAAATAAACCTAAATAAAAGAAAAACCTTAACCTAAACAATCAACCTAAAAATAAAAAATAAATAAATAAATAAATATATATATATATATATATATATATATATATATATATATATATATATATATATATATATATATATATATATATATATATATATATAATATAATAAAACTAAACTAAACTAAAAAAATAAGCTTAAACCTAAAAAATATAAAATAGAAAACTTAAACAAAATAAATAAACCTAAAGTAAATAAACAAACTAAATAAAATAAAACTTAAACAAAATCAAAAAAAATAAAATAAACTAAAATAAGCAAAAAAACTAAATAAACCTAAACTTGCCACTCACTAATTTTAAATTAAATTTAAAAATAAAAAATAATAAAAATAAAACCAAAACCCTAAAACCTAAATGCTAAAACTATCCATAAAGCCTAAACTTTAAACCCTAATCCCTAAACCTTAACCCTTAAAACCCTAAACCTTAAACCCTAAACCCTAAACCCTAAAACATACAACTCTAAACCCTAAACCCAAAACCACAAACCCTAAACCCTAAACCCTAAACCCAAAAAAAAAATAAAAAAAAAATTAAAAAAAAAACCCTAAACCTTAAACCCTAAAAGCCTTAAAACATAGACCTAAACTAAATTAAACCTAAAAAAAAACTAAACCTAAATAAAATAAAATAAAATAAGAACTTAAACTAAGACCTAAACCTAAACATAAACTTAAACCTCAAAATAAAATAAAATAAAATCTAAACTAAAATAAAGAAAATAAAAACCTAAACTATACTAAAAATTAAAATAAATTGAAAAATAAAAAACTTAAAATAAAATAAAAACTAAACATAAAATAAAAATAAAATAAACCTAAACTAAAACCTAAACTTAAAAATAAATAAAAAATAAAACCTAAATCCTAAACTAAAAAAAACCTAAACCTAAAGTAAACAAAATAAAATAAACCTAAACCTAAACTAAAATAAACTAAACTATAATAAGTAAAACCTAAACCTAAACCAAAAATAAACTAAACCCAAACCTTAAACTAAATAAAATAAATAAACTAAAAATAAACCTAAACCTAAACTAAAAACTAAAACCTAGAAATAGACATAAAATAATATCCTAAAACCTAAACCTAAAAAAATAAAATAAAAACCTAAACCTAAACCTTAAAATAAAAAATTAAATATAAACCTAAAAAATAAAATAAAAATAAAATAAAACAACAAAATAAACATAAACCTCAACCCAAACCTAAAAAATGAACTAAAATAAAAAACCTAAACTAAAATAAAAAACCCTAAAACTAACCATAAACCCTAAACCCTAAAACTACAACCCTAAACCCTAAAAAACCCTAAACCCTAACCCTAAAATATAAAAAACACTAAACCCTAAAACCTAAACATTGACCCTAAACCAACCTTAAATAAAAACCCACCTACCACCACCCTAAACCCTAAATCCTAAACCCTAACACCCCTACCATAAAACCCTAAACCCTAAATCTAAACTCCTAAAATCTAAAAATTTAAACCTAAAGAAAATAAATCCAAAAAATAAAATAAATAAAAATTCCTTTAAAATAAAATAAAATAAAATAAAAAAATAATAATAAATGAAAGTATAATAAATAAAAACCTAAACTAAACTAAAAATAAATTATACCTAAGAAGAAAAAACCTAAATAAAATAAAAAGTAAACTTAAATAAAAATAAATTAAACCTAAAATAAAAACATAAACCTAAAAAATAAACCAAAAAATAAATAAAAAGTAAATCCTAAACCCTAAACTAAAAAAAAACTTAAACCTAAATTAAAAATAAAATAAACAAAATAAAATAAACCTAAACCTAAACTAAAATAAATAAAACCTAAACCTAAACCTAAAATAAACTAAAAATAAACCTAAACATAAACAAAAAAATAAAACCTAAAAGTAAACGTAAAATAAAAACCTAAAACCTAAACTTAAATAAATTAAATTAAAACCTAAACATAAACCTAAAATTAAAAAATAAAACCTAAACCTAAAAAATAAAATAAAGAAAACTCAACTAAAAAATAAACTAAAACCTTTAAAATAAACTAAAATAAATAAACCTAAAATAAGTAAACTAAACTAAATAAAAATAAAAAATAAACCTAAATAAAAACAAAAAAAATAAAATGAACTAAAATAAATAAAAAATGGACTAAATAAACTAAATAAACCTAAACCTAATGGTTTTCCTAATTTTAAAAAAAAACCCTAAACCCTAAGCTAACCCTAAACCCTAAAACAAACCTTAAACCCTAAATCCTAAAACATTAAACCCTAAACCCTAAATCCTAAAACACTAAAATGTAAACCCTAAACACTAAACCCTAAACCATAAAACCCTAAACCCTAAACCCTAAACCCTAAACCCTAAAATCCTAAACCCTAAACCCAACCCAAACCCAACCTTATAACCTGACCCCTAAACCCCAAACCCTGCCTAAACCCTAAACCCAACCCAACCCTAAACTAAGCTAAACCCTATACCCAAAACTAACCCAAAACCCAAAACCCTAAACTAACCCTAAACCCTAAGAATGGGAAAAACCTTGACTACAAGAACTTCACCATCAACTAGGCTCAGTCTAGATTTGGAAATGGAGGTGAAGGCATAGGCGGTGATTATCACAATGGTGGTGGGGTATCTAGAAGTATTGGTGGATATAAAGGTGGTGGTTAGAGCTGTGGTGGTTATGGAGGTGGGAGGAGCGAAAAGGTTACAGTCGTGGTGGTGGCGGAGAGAGAGATCGGGGATATGATGATAGATCCCACTACTCGAGAGGTGGGGGTGATTCTGATGGGAATTGGAGAAACTGAAGAATGGTTGATCTGATTTGCTGCTTATAGAATTGGTTCTTTATAATAGAGATAATTTTACTTATCTAAGGTTTTTGATTTGCTCTATGGGTGCTCATTTTTTGTTTATTTTATCGTTTGTTTATTAGAAAACGTGGGGTGCTTCCTTGTTGATGAAAATAAAAAGAAGAAATGTTAAATATTAATTTATTCTCTATTCAAAAAACCCCTAAACTCTAAACCCCAAACCATAAACCCTAAAAACCTTAAACCATAAATTCTAAACCCTAAACCTACAAACCTAAACCATAAACCCTAAAACCCTAAATCATAAACCCTAAATCCTAAACCTTAAACCCTAAACCCTAAACCTCAAATCTTAAACCTTAAACTAACCCTAAATCCTAAACACTAAACTAACCCTAAACCCTAAACTCTAAGAATGGACAGAACCATGAAGGCAAGAAGCATCATCGTCAACTAGGCTTAATCTAGATCTGGAGATGGAGGTGAATGCTGAGGTGGCAGTTATCACAGTGGTGGTGGGGGATTTGGATGTGCTGGTAGATAGAGATGTTGTGATCAAACCAATGATGAATATGGAGGTGGGAGGAGCGATGGAGGTTATAGTCGTGTGGGTGGCGGAGGGAGAGATCGGGGATATGATGATAAATTCCACTACTCTAGAGGTGGGGTTGGTCTAATGGGAACTAGTGAAACTGAAGAACGGGTGATATGTTCTACTACTTATGGAAATGTCTTTATACTATAGGTGATTCTACTTATATAGGGTTTTTGATTTGCTCATGATTGCCCATTTTTTATCTATGTAGTAAACTTGTGTCTTAGAAAACTTGGGATGCTACTTGGTTGATGAAATTGAAAAGAAGAAATATTGAATCTGAATTTATTCTCTGTTAAAAAAACATTAAACCCTAAATCGAAACCCTAAACTAAAACTTAAACCATAAACTTAAAACCAAAACCCTCAACCCAAAACCCTAAACCCTAAAAATGCTAAACCCTAAACAATAAACCCTAAACCCTAAATCCTAAACCTTAAACCCTAAACCTTAAACCCTAAAACCATAAACCCTAAACCCTAAACCCTAAACCCCAAACCATAAACCCTAAATTAACCCTAAACCCTAAACCCAAAACCCTAAACTAACCTTAAGCCCTAATAATGGTGAAAACCTTCATGATAGGAACAGGAACAAGGCTGCTGATCTAGTAGTGGAGGAGGAGATAATTATGTGGTGGTGGGGGGGATGGTGCGGTGGATATGGAGGTGGTGGTCAGAGCAGTGGTGGTTATGGTGGTGGGAGGAGAAATGGAGGTTACAGTCATGGTGGTGGTAGAGGGAGAGATCGAGGATATGATGGTGGATCCGCTACTCGAGGCAAGGGTGGTTTGATGGGCACTAGAGAAACTGAAGAATGACTGATATGATCTGCTGCTTTTGGAACTATGCCTTTATTGTAGATACGATTCTTCTTATCTATGTTTATTAATTTTCTCTAAAGGTGCCCATTTTTTATCTATGTCGTTGCTTATGTCCTAGAAATTTTTGGGTGCTACTTGGTTGATGAAATTGAAATGAAGAAATGTTCAATTTGAATTTGTTCTCTATTTAAAAAAACCCTAAATCCTAAAAACCCCAAACCCTAAACTCTCAACCATAAACCTACAACCCTAAACCCTAAACTCTAAAACCCTAAACCTTAAACCCTAAAACTCTAAACCCTAAATCGTAAACCCTAAATTGTAAACCCTAAACCCTAAAACCTACAACCCTAAACCTTAAAGCCCAAACCCTTAATCATAAACTAACGTTAAACTCTAAACTAACCCTAAACCCTAAACTTTAAGAATGGGCAAAGCCTTAACGGCAGGAACATCACCGTCAACTAGGCACAGTCTAGATCTAATGGTGGAGGTAAAAAGGCGAGCTGGTATTATGATTGGGGGATGACGTCTTGGTGGATATGGAGGTGGTGGTCAGAGTACTGGTGGTTATGGAGGTGGGAGGAGTGCCAAAGGTTATAACCATGGGGTGGGCAGAGGGAGAGATAGGGGATATGATGGCAGATCCCGTTACTCAAAAGGCAGGGGTGGCTCTAATGGGAACTGCAGAATTTAAAGAACGACCATTCTGATCTATTTCTTATGTAACTGTGTCTTTATAGCAGATACAGTTATACTTATCTAAGGTTTTCTATTTACTCTATGGGTGCTCATTCTTGATCAATGTCGTCGCTTTTGTCTTAGAAAATTTTGGGTGCTACTTCATTGATGAAATTGAAAAGAAGAAATGTTGAATTTGAATTTGTTCTCTTTTAAAAAAACACCTTAAGGCCTAAACAAAACTTAAACCCTAAACCTAAAACCAAAACCCTAAACCTAAAACCCTAAACCCTAAAAACCTTAAACCCTAAACACTAAACCCTAAACCCTAAACTCTAAACCCTAAAATCCTAAACCATAAACCCTAAACCCTAAATTATAAGCCCTAAACACTAAAACCATCAACCCAAAATCCTAAACCCTGAACCCCAAACCCTAAACCATAAATTCTAATCCTTAAACTAACCCTAAACCCTAAACTAACCCTAAACCTTATACCCTATACCCTAAACTAACCTTAGACCTTAACCCTATAGCTTAAACCTTGAGTAAAGATGTCATTAGGAGAAGTTCTAAGGAATGACCTAATCCTAACATAGTTTTGGTAGCTAAAGAAAATGTCTTCAAGAGACTTTTTGTTGACTATTAGAGATTTGAATACCCTAAACCCTAACCCTAAATCATATTATAATACCATTTATTATAGTATAATGTAGCATCATATATTTGAGCATGTAGTGAGGTGTTTTTGGATGTTATAAGATGTTTTGAAATATTTTAGTATATTATGGTATTGTGCCCTATAGTCTATATTAATATAAATCATAAAAATATTGATTTAATAAATCAGATGATGAAATTTGTTAAATTTGAAGTGGGAATCAAGTTGTAGTACCAAAGGTGTGCTACGCCACTTGTAGTCTAAAAAGTAAGATTTTATGTTCAAATTAAATATTATATGTTGTAGCATAGTATAGCATCATATATCATAATATATTATTCTACGCATTTTAAATTATTTTAGTATTTTTCAGTCATGCAGTCGAGCCTACACAAGCATTAGTTATAAAAATGTTGATTTAGACTCTAAAATGGTGGAATTTGGCCAAATTTATAATAGGTAGAGCATGGCATCAAACTATAATGTTTCAATTTAAAATATGTAAGTGATACGACTAAAATATATAGTTTTTTTATTGCTTAGACTAATTTTATGATTTTTTATCTTAAGCAATTCCTTGTGATGTGATATGCAATATAATATAATATAATATAATATAATTTAATATGTTATAGTGTATTATAATATAGGATTCCATAGCATAGTGTACCATTATGCATTATAGCATACTACTGTGTATTACTACTTGTTGTTTAGCATTTTTAGTTTGTTATAGTATGATGTAGTAGGTGTGTATTTATAAAAATAATTGATTTATAAATTGAGATGATGGGATTTGGCCAAATTTAAGGTAAGCTTTAGGAACATCTTAGTGTGCTATGGTGTGTTATTTAATCAAAAGAATGTAGTTTTGCATCCAAAATAAATGTTCATTTTTCAATGAAATTTTATAATTTTTTGCTTAAAGTGATTCATTTTAAGGTGTAATGTAAGATAATATATTATATGAAAGCAAATTAAAATATAATGTACATAACAATATAACTTCACATATATATGAAGGTGGTGGTGTTACTAAATGTTATTGTACATTTTAGTATGTTTTAGTTTTGTTATAATACATTTGGTAAAAAACTTAGAAAAATATTAATTTGATGGTTGAGATAGAAGAATTTGGCCAAATTCATGGCACACACCAAGAAGCAACACCAAAATTATTTATTTTGTACCATTTCTAATAGAAAATAAAAATTTTACATCCAAAATGAACATTATTCATATTTTGAGAAAATTTTATTATTTGTTCTTTTAAGTGATTCTAATGAGGTGAAATGTTAGACATATATATATTATATAGTAAATTATATTATAACATCATATATTATACTATAATATAGTTTGTTTATTCACACTATAACATGTTTAGCATGATATTGTATAGTTAGTTTGAACATCAACCATCACAAATCATAAAATTTTGATTACAATGTTAAGATTATGTAATTTGAATGAATACATTGTTAGCTTTTAGTTGAAGTATTAAAGGTGTATAGAAAGAAATAAGATTTGATGAGAATTCCATGTCAAGGACATGGAGGGAAGATCCTCTAGGGGATCACATGCATTGGACGACATGTGAGGGGTCTATGTCGAAGGCATAGAAGAAGAAAGTCTGTTAGGGATAAGGTTTGAATTTGATTTGATTATATGATTTATGGAAAGAAGATCCACTAGGGATAAGAATATATAATCCACTGGGGATTAAGATCGAATCAAGTTTAATTTATTCTATTTTAATTGATGTGGAGGCACATCTACTAGAGACATGGGCTTGAGTCCTAGTTCGTTTATGAACCTTCCATTATGGAAGTGTTTGAGCTATCCATTAGGGATTTAGATTTTGATTTCATAGATTTGTTTGGGGATGTATCTCGGGAATAAGAGTTTGGTGGATTTCTTTGATTTAGACTCTACTAGGGAGTTGGTTTAATTTGGCTCCACTAGGAGGTTGGTTTTGAATTTGATTTGTTTCTTGACTTATTTATATATGATTTGTGGGGCTCCACTATAAGGGTGATATAACTCCAGGAAAATTAAATTTTGTTTAATTTAACTGAAGTTAATGTACCATGTCGATGCATGGACCCACCGAGAAGGGGCTATATCGACCTTGACCTACCTCAGGTTTACAAATCCAAAGGGATAGTTTACCATCTGCGGGGTAGGGCTAGCCAACCTAAAGGGTTGCCTTCTGTGCAATGACTATGGGAAAAAGGCATACTTACATCTTCTAAAGCGAGGAACAACTGTACTTATGTCAACTCAAATATAGTCGATTAATTTTATCTTAATTTAATGTGATTTGGTATGGTTTATTTAGTTTAATTTGATTTCAAATTGAGGGCATATCCATGTGAGGTCTAATTTGGTAGATTTAATTTATGGAATGTGTATGAGATGAGCCCACTAAAAAAGGGCTATATCAGACTTATCCTATCATAGATTTACAAATCCAAAGAAATAGTCTACACTGTGGGTAGAGCCAACCTAAGGGGTTGCCTTCGGTGCAAACGACTGTAAGAAGAAGCATAGCAGAATTAAATCTTCTAAACCAAGGAACAACCACTGGGGTAACCTGCTAGCAGCACAACAACTAGAACCTTACTTAGGGGCTACTATTGAGTGAATTTTGTTGAAGACTTATACCAACTCAAGAGTAGTCAGACGATTCTTATAAAGAGTTTTGCTAACACCGCCCAAGATAGATGCCTGGGAAAGGCACCTTTGGGGTGTCCTCCTAATCATAAGTTAATATATATTTTGTTTATATTTTGCATGGACCCTATTGGTGCAAGGGACCACATTGAGAAGGGGCTAGGGCCTTAACTTATCTTTAATACCAAGAGAGAATCTCACAACCACGTGATGAGTTCTCCAATGACAAGGGTGATTACTAGAAAAGGGAGCCAATCCAATAAGAACTGCAAGTGTCTAAATGGGGTCGCAAAAGATGTGATCTAAATATAGTGCCCACAGGGGAGATGGTGCTAGGGGCATTATCCTGATCCCTAGAAAAAAAAGCCTATAGGTGTACTGTGGCCAACTCAAGGAGAAAGTGTAGCAGACTTACATCTTCCATGAGTGGTGTATCCTAAGATGTGAGAACCAACCAACCTAAGGTGTATCCACATGAGTGGTGTATGTCAAGATAGTTGGAACCAACCAACCTTGGTGCCCGCTGTGTGCAATGATCAATCTAGAAAGAAAGCATGCTTACAATTTTCTAAGCAACGATCATCAAGATAGTCATCTGGGACAGATGCTATCTCACTTAGAGCTAACTAAGGGTACCTAAGGAAGGACCCAAACTTGAAGGAGAAGGAAGGAAGGGGACTTATCCTAAACCTCAAATATACTCACCCCAAGACACTAAGGCTAATCCAAGAAGAAAGTAAGACTCACATCCTCTTAAACAAAGCCAACATGAGGTAGTTTATCACCATGCAAGATGGCCTACTACTAACAACGCCATCTGTGCACCGCCAAGTAAGGAAGCAAAAAGTGTAGCACCCTAAACCTAAACTAAACTAAAAATAAAATAAACTTAAGAATAAAAAACCATAATAAAATTAAAACTAAACGTAAAATAAAATTAAAATAAACCTAAAATAAAATAAAATAAAAACTAAATAAAAACCTAAACCTAAAATGTAAATGTAAAAATAAATAAAAACTGAAAACCTAAACCCTAAACTAAAAAAACCAAAACCTAAAATAAAAATAAAATAATCCTAAACATAAACTAAATTAAAATACATAAAGCATAACCCAAACCTAAAATAAAATAAACCTAAACCTCGAATAAAATAAATGAAAGTAAAAATAAACCTAAACCTAAACTAAAAAATAATACCTAAAATAAACATAAAATAAAAAAACCTAATTCTAAAAATAATAAACTAAAAACCTAACCATAAACCTAAAAATAAAAATTAAAACCTAAACCTAAAAATAAAATAAAATAAAAACTAAATTTAAAAATAAACATAAACCTAAACCTAAACTTAGAAAATAAATTAAAATAAAAAACCTAATCTAAAATAATTAAACTTAAAATAAATAAACTAAATTAAAATAAATAAAGTAAATAAAATAAATAAATAAATAAAATAAACTAAATAAATAAACTAAATAAACTAAACCTACTACTTAATTTTTTTAAAACCCTAAACCTAAACCTAAAACCCTAAACTAAACTAAACCTAAAACTAATCCTAAACTAACCTAAATTTAAACCTAAACCTACAACCTTAAACCCTAAACACTAAAACTATAAACTTAAACTCAAATCCCAAACCTAAAACTAACCTAACACCTTAAATCCTAAACCTAAACCCTAAACCCTAAACCCTAAACCTCTAACTATAAACTAAACTTAAACTAAACCTAAAACCTAAAACCCTAAACCTAGAGTATAAACACTAAACCCTAAGCTCTAAACTATAAACCTAAATAGTAAACCCTAAACCCTAAAAGCTTAAGCCCTAAACCCTAAACCCTTAACCTAAACCTAAACCCTAAGCCCTTAAACCTAAACCCTAAACCCTAAACCCTAAACCCTAAAATCCTAAAAACCTAAACCTAAACTAAATAAAACCTAAATAAAATAACAAAAAAACCTAAACATTAATAAAATAAAAAATAAAATAAAATAAAAAATAAAATAAAAACCTAAACCTAAACCTAAAAATAAAATAAATTAAAAAATAAAAAAATAAAAATAAAATAAAGAAAAACCTAAACTAAACTAAAAATAAAATTAACCTCAAATAAAAAAACCTTAATAAAATTAAAACTAAATGAAAAATTAAATTAAAATAAACCTAAAATAAAATAAAATAAAAACTAAATAAATACCTAAACCTAAAAAATAAACCTAAAAATAAATAATAAATAAAACCTAAACCATAAACTAAAAAAAAACCTAAACCTAAAATAAAAATTAAATAAATAATATAAAATAAACCTAAACCTAAAATAAAATAAACTAAACTAAAATAAATAAAACCTAAACGTTAACTTAAAATTAACTAAACCTAAACTAAAAAAAATAAAATAAACAAAAAATAAACCTAAACATAAACAAAAAAGAAAACCTAAAAATAAACCTAAACTGAAAACTTAAAAGCTAAACCTAAAAAATAAAATAAAAACCTCGACCTATACCTAAAAATAAAAAAATAAACCTAAACCTAAAAAATAAAATAAAAATCAAACTCAACTAAAAAATAAACCTAAACCTAAACCTAAACATAAAAATAAACTAAAATAAAAAACCTAAACTAAAATAAATAAACTAGTCTGAATAAAAATAAAATAAACTTAAATAAATATAAAAAAATAAAATAAACTAAAACAAATAAACTGAATAAACTAAATAAACCTAAACATACTAGTTTACTTAATTTAAAATAAAACCCTAAACCCTAAATCCTAAACCCTAAATCCTAAATGCTAAACCCTTAAAACTAACCCTAAGCCTACAACCCTAAACCTTAAACCCTAAATGCTAAAAAACCTAAACCCTAAACCTAATCCTAAACCCTAAACCCTAAAAGCATAAACCTTAAAACCTTGAATCCTAAAGCTTAAACCCTACACCCTAAACCCTAAACCCTAAACCCCAAACCCTAACCCTAAACCCTAAACCTAAACCTAAAATAACTAAACCAATTAAAAAGTAAACCTAAACCCTAAAACCTAATAAACCTAAACCTAAACCCTAAGAATGTGTAGAACCTTGATGACATGAACATCACCGTCAACCAAGCTCAGTCTAGATCTAGCAATGGAGGTGTAGGCGAGGCAGCAGTTATCGCAGTGGTGGGGGGATCTAGAGGTGCTGGATATGGAGGTGGTGGTCGAAAGCAGCAGGTGGTTATGGAGGTCGGAGGAGGGACCGAGGTTATAGGTGGTGGCGAGGGAGAGATCGAGAGATATGATGGTGGATCCTACTACTGAGAGGCCGTGGTGGTTCGATGGGAACCAGAGAAATCAAGAATGATCGACCGATATACCGCTATGGAACTATGTCTTTATCCTGTGAGATGGTTCTAATTATCTGGTTTTGATTCTGTATGCTCATTTTTTATCTATGTTGTCGCTTATGTCTTAGAAAACTTGGTGTGTTACTTGGTTGATCAAATCAAAAAGAAGAAATGTTGAATATGAATTTGTTCTCTATTAAAAAAAACTAAAAACAAAAAACCAGAAACTAAAACCTGAACCCTATACCTAAAACCTAAACCCTAAGCCTTAAACCCTAAAACCATAAACCCTAAACCCTAAACCTTAAACCATAAACCCTAAATACTAAACCCCAAACCCTAAACCCTAAAACCCTCAAATAACCCTAAAACCCAAAACCCCCAAATAACCCTAAACCCCAAACCCTAAACCCTAAACCCTGAACTAGCCCTACACCCTAAAAAGTTAAAAACCTAAAAATAAAATAAATAAATAAACCTGAACCAAAATAAAACAAAATAAAAACCTAAACTAAAACATAAACATAAACCTAAAAAGAAAATAAAATAAAAAATATAAACTAAAATAAAATAAAATAAATAAAAACCTAAACTAAACTAAAAAATAAAAAGCCTAAATAAAATTAAAACTAAATTTTATATAAAAATAAAATATACCTAAAATAAAAAAACTAAATGAAAACTTAAACCTAAAAAATAAATCTAAAAAAACCTAAAAATAAATAAAGAATAAAACTTAAACCCTAAACTCAAAAAACCCAAAACCTAAAATAAAAATAAACCTAAACCTAAACCTAAACTAAAATAAACTAACTAAAATAAATAAAACCTAAACTTAAACCTAAAATAAACTAAACCTAAACCAAAACTTAAACCCTAAATAAAATTAAATAAACTAAAATTAAACTTAAACCTAAACTAAAAAATAAAACCTAAAAGTAAACCTAAAAAATAAAATAAAAAAATAAACCTAAACCTAAAAAATAAAAAATAAAACTTAATAAAAAATAAAATAAAAAAATAAAACTAAATTAAAAAATAAACATAAACCTAAACCTAAACTTAAAAAGTAAACTAAAATAAATAAACCTAAAAAATAAACTAAATTAAATAAAAATAAAAATAAACCTAAATAAAAATAAATAATAAAATAAACTAAAATAAATAAAAAATAAACTAAATAAACTAAGTAGACTAAATAAACCTCAACCTATCGGCTTACTTAGTTTACAAAAAAACACTAAACTAGGTAGACTAAATAAACCTCAACCTATCGGCTTACTTAGTTTACAAAAAAATACTAAACCTTAAACCCTAAACCCTAAACCCTAAATCCTAAACACTAAACCCTAATCACTAAACCCTAAAACTGACCCTAAACCCTAAACCCTAAACTAACCCTAAACCCTAAACCCTAAATGCTAAACCCTAAACCCTAACCCTAAACCTTAAACCTATCACCAAAACTCTAAACCTTAAACTTAATCCTAAAACCTAACCTAAACCTAAAACTTAAACTATAAAACCCTAAGCTAACCCAAAATCCTAAACCCTAAACCCTTGAAACCCAAAATCCTGAAACCCTAAACCCTAAGCTAACCCTAAACCTTGAAACCCTAAAGCCTAAAGCCTAAAGACTAAAGCCTAAACTAACCCTAAAGCCTAAGTTAATGTTAAACCCTAAACCAAAACCCTCAAAACCCCAAACCCTAAAGGCTAAACACTAAACCCTAAACCCTAAACCCTAACCCTAAACCCTAAATCCTAAACCATAACCCATAAAACCCAAAACCCTAAACCTAAAACCCTAAACCTTAAACCTTAAAAACCTAACAACCTAAAAATAAAATAAATAAATAAAACTAATACCTAAATAAAATAAAATAAAATAAAAACCTAAACATAAAAATAAAAATAAAATTAAAAAGTAAAAAGAAACTAAAATAAAATAAATAAAAAGCTAAACTAAACTAAAAAAATAAAAACATAAACAAAATAAAAACTAAAAATAAAATAAACATAAAATAAATTATAATAAAAACAAAATAAAAACCTAAACCTAAAAAATAAAGCTAAGAATAAAATTGAAAAATAAATTTAAAAAAACCTAATCTGTAAACTAAAAAAAAACCTAAACCTAAAATAAAAATAAAATAAACAAAATAAAATAAATATAAACTTAAACTAAAATAAATAAATCCTACACTAAAAAAATAAAACATAAAAATGAACCTAAATTAAAAACCTAAAACCAAAACCTAAAAGATAAAATAAAACCAAAACCTAAAAAATAAAATAAAAATAAAACTAAACTAAAAAATAAACATAAACCTAAAATATAAACTAAGATAAAAAACCTAAACTAAAATAAATAAACCTAAAATAAATAAACTAACATAAATAAAAATAAAAAATAAAATAAACTTAAATAAATAAAAATAAACTAAGTAAACCTAAACCTACCAGTTTATTTATTTAAGAAAACCCTAAACCCTAAATCCTAAACCCTAAACCCTAAACCCTATGCTTAAACCCTAAACCCTAAAACAAGAATCCTAAACCTACAACCTTAAACCCTAAATTCTAAACCCTAAAACCCTAATCCCTAAACCCTAAAACTCTAAACCTTAAACCCTAAACCAAAAACCCTAAAACCTACAACACTAAACCCTAAAGTCTAAACTAACCCTAAACTAACCCTAAACCTTAAGAATGGGCAAAACCTTAATGACAGGAACATTACCAACTAGCACCCTAGATCTGCAGGAGGCTAAGGAGGAGATGGTGGTTATCATAGTGGTGGTGGGGATCTGAGGTGCTAGTGGATATGGAGGTGGTGATCTGGTGGTTATGGAGCTTGGAGGAGGGTTACATCAGGTGGTGGCGAGGGAGAGATCGGGATATGATGGTGGATTCGCTACTGGGAGGGATGGTTCTGAAGGGAACTGGAGAAACTGAAGAATGATCGATTCTATCTAGTGCTTATGGAACTGTGTATTTATAGTAGAGATGGTTCTACTTATCTAGGTTTTGATTTGATCTATGGGGGCTCATTTGATCAATAACGTCTCTTATGTCTTAGAAAACTTGGGGTGCTACTTGGTTGATGAAATTGAAAAGAAGAAACATTGAATCTAAATTTTTTCTCTATTAAAAAAAACCTTATACCCTAAACCCAAGACCCTAAACTAAAATGTAAACCCTAAACCTAAACCCTAAACCCAAAACCCAAAAAACCCTAAACCCTAAACATTAAACCCTAAACCCTAAACCCTAAACTTACAACCCTAAACCCTAAACTTTAAACCCTAAATCCTAAACCCTAAACCCTAAAACTCTAAACCCTAAAACCCTAAACCCTAAACCCTAAACCCTAAACCCTAAAATCCCAAACCCTAAACCTTAAACCCTAATCCCTTAACTAACTCTAAACCCTAACCCTAAACCTTAAATCCTAAACCCTAAACCTTAAATAAAGAAGTCATTAGTAGTACATTTAAATAATGACCTAGTCATATCATACTTATGGTAGCTAAAAAAAATGTCTTCAAGAGACTTTCCTTTGACTATTGGAAAAAAATGTCTTCAAGAGACTTTCCCCAAGGAAGGATTGGACCTAGACTTGAAGCAGCCAAGAGAGAAAGAGTCACTAGGGGACTTATCCTATACCTCAAATATACTCGACCTAGTCAGTGCATAAAAGCTAATCCAAGAAGAAAGCATAGCAGACTCAGTTCCTCTTAAACAAAGCAACATGAGGTAGCTTACTAACCACATAGTAAGGCCTACCAAATTAACAAGGCACTCATCGGTGTGTAGTGGCCAAGTAAGGAAGGAAGGGGTAGTAGACTTACATTCATCAAAGTAAGAAGACCACTAGGGTGACACACTAGTAGGGTAACACGTTAGCCTGACCTAGAGTTGTTACTAAGTGAGTGCTGTTGGGGGCATTATCTCAACTCATAGTATCCCGAGATAAAAGATATGTATTTATTTTATATATTTGTGTGTAGTTTATGTTTGTGTTGTGTCAATGAAGGATAGGATGCCACTTGTGTTCCTTACTCCTACCCTAAACATATCATGGTAGATTTGCTAATAGGAATACTTTCAACATGGACGAGATTGAATTAACAATAGAATTTTCATTGATGATAATTATTTTTAAACATGATTTATAATATTTCTTTAAGTAAATCTCATTGATTGGAAGCATTGGGCTCTCTCCCTTATGATTAATAAGCTGATAAGATCCTACTTAGTAGGCCTTCTCTATGGAAAAAAAGCCTTCCCAAGTGGGTTCAAACATGCCTCGCATCTTACGAGGGGCAACAACCAGTCTCTTTAGAACTAAAATAAGCTCTCCTACTTGAAAAGCTCTAGGATGGACCAACTTATTGTGAGCTTGACTCATTTTATCTTTATAAAACTTGAGGTTTTGGCATGCCCGCAGCCTTCTCTCCTCCAAACCTTCGAGCTCTTCGAACCGCAACTTGGCATTCTGCTGTATTATGATCTTGCTACCCACGGCTATCCTTAGTGATGGAGTTGGACTTCTAATGATAGAATAGCTTTAGACCCATACACTAAGGAGAAAGGCGTAGACTAAGTTGGAGTTCAATATGTGGTGTGGTAGGCCCACACAGCTTCAACTAACTGCTCATGCCACTATTACTTGTTATTGTGAAGTGTCTTCTTTAATATTTGGAAGAGAGTTTTGATGAGCGATTCTGCTAAGCCATTTTCCCTCGAGTAGTTGATGGTAGAATATCTCCAATCTATGATGTGTCTTTAGTCAAAGTTGTTGATCTCAATGCTCTTGAATGTAGTACCATTATCAAATATAATTCATTGATGCACTTATTTCTTATATACAATATGGTTCCTAAAAAACTGGAGCACATGCATGACCTTTCTGAGCAGTTCACCTTCATCCATTTGGAAAAGTAGAGTAGCTAAGATGAACCAATGACCCTTGGAAGAAGGATGATCAATCAAACCCACTATGTTTGTACCCAACACTCAAATGGCCATGAGGCCAATGTAAGATGTAGAATGTTAGGTGGTTGGTGTAGGACCACATTGTGTATTTAACATTGGTGGTGTCTCCTAAGCATATCCATGCAATCTTTGATTATCGACAGCCAGTAATATCCTAGTCTCTTGATCTTGGCTTTCATCTTTGAGCCAAATTAGTTAGCTCCACATAATCCTGAGTGTACCTTGGTCATAATCTTATGGACTTCATGCTTGTCTGAATAACATAACCATATATGACTGAAAGACTGCCGGTATAAGACACCATCCACAAGAGCATAGAAAAGTGCTCTCTACTTCATCTGATAGGCTTGGGACTTGTATTGAGGTAGATTGTCTCTATTTAAGTAATCCATGAATGGTAGCCTCCAATCTAACTCCTCATCCCTCTTTTCAATGGAAACTTCCCCTTCAAGAGAGTACTTTTTGATGAGTTCAATATCAATAAGGGATAATACTTATCTATTTTGGACCTTTATCGATATGGACTCATCATCCGCACATGTCAACACTTTGGAAAGCTTAGCTAAAGCATACACTATGATGTTCTCTCCTTGAGGAATCTTATAAATGGTAACCTCTAAGATTGGGCTAACCACTCTATGGTGCACTTGGGGTAGTGATGGAGTTTGGCTTTATAACCATATAGGACCCAGCGATTTGGTTGATAACTAGCTGAGAATCCCTAAAGATATTAATTTTCTGGATGCTTAGAGTAATGGATAACTCTAGATTGGTAATTAGAGCCTCATATTCAACTTTGTTGTTGGTGCAAGGATTGGACAGATGATACGAGAATCTCATCACATCACAGTTTAGAGTTAAGAGAACTATTCCTACCACTGCCTTTCCTGGAATAGTAGATTGTGGTTCTTCTCCTCTTTGAGAGGAAGTAACACCAACAAAGTACATCTCCCAATGGTGAATGCTAGCATCCCCTAAGTTCATGATTTGTTCATTGGGGAGATCATCACTAATCAGAGAGTCAGCAAGAACTGGGTGTGCGCTAAAAAAATCTTCTAGCACTTATCCTTTCACCACTCAGAGGGGTATGATGGTAATGTCAAACTATGATAGGATCATAGACCATCGTGCCAACCATCTGAATAATGTCATGTCATAAGATACTATAGTGGATTGATCTTAGAGATTAAGTTCACCTTATGAGGAAGCATGTAGTACTGTAGCTTTTGGGATGCAATGATTAAAGCTAGGAAATGCTTCTCAATCAATGGATAATTAGCCCCAGCATGGATTAGATGATGGATGAGGTAGTAGAGTATCTTTTCCTTCCCTTCATTATTGGCTTGGGCCAACAAATCACCAAAGGAGTTGTCTAACGCAGTAGTGTAAAGTATGAGTGGCTTGCCTAGGATAGGGGCTGCTAGAACTAGCAATGTCATTAGATAATGCTTGATATCTTCGATGGCATGCTCACACTTATCATCCCACTTGAACTTGGCATCATTTTTGACAAGTGCTTAGAATGGCTAACATCTTCCTGATAGGTTGGATATAAAGTGTCTTAGCTATGTCAACTGACTTTGGAATGATCTGAGTTGAGTTAAACTTTTAGGGGTGGCATTTCTAATATTATCTTGATCTTCTCTGGATCGATTCCGATTCATTGCTGTTAGACAATAAACTCAAGGAATTTCCCTGAAGCTACTCCGAATGCACACTTTAGGGGTCATTTTGAGGTTAAATTATCTTAACTATTCAAAAACTACTCTCAAGTTAAAGAGATGGTCTTCATTTTCTTTACTTTTGATAATGAGGTCATCACATAGCACTCGACTTGATGATGAATGATTTCATCAAATATTCAAGTCATAGACCGTTGGTATATAGCACCAACATTTTTAAGGCAAGTATCGAATCCTAAGCAGTAATTATCATCATCGACTGGACCCAATATACCAAATCCTAGTCTTAGTCTTGATTGATAGCTTTTGCATTTATTCTTCTATATTCTTTCAAAGTAGTCTTACCTATACTTTGACCAAGTATGTGGGATTAACCCTTTCTTTGCTAAATTATGAACACAAGGAAAGTACCACTCAAAAATTAATTCTATTAAATCTTTATATGAATCATCCTCAAGTTCAACATCAACTTCTTAACTTGAGGATGATGCTCCTAAAAAGAACCTTTGAGTCTTCACACCTATGGATGATTTAGGGGCTTCTTTAACTACAAAACCCTCAGTATTTTAAGAGGAAAGTGGGGTTAGAGCTAAGGTTCCCAACTGATGCCTAACTATTTTACATATAGACTTGGATACACTTATGCATTGCTTTGGAACCCAGTCTTCATCGCTATCTGGCTCAAGTGTCACCTACAAGGGAATCTACTACTGAGAAGAATTGGCTGGTGTGCTAACCATATAAAACTCATCCTATGAACTAGATTCTAAGTCTATATGGATAACAAGTGTACTCCTGGTTGCTGGGACATATCATTTATTGGGTGGCCAATAAAGAGGTTTTCCACCCATGGACCTGAACGGCCTCTTCCTCCGCTAGAGGTCGTCATCCTACCCATATGTTGAATGAACGAACCAGGTGGAATTTAATGTCATGCTCCACTTCCTCCTCCAAGTCTATTTCTGCTCCCTTTTATTTTTTTTCATTTTCTTTTTTCTTTTCTTTTTCTTTATCATTTTCCCTTTCTTTTTCTTATTCTTTTTTTTTTAACTTTGGCCAAGTTCGTGAGAATAGACTTGTTGATTTTGAGGGAGGTAGTAAGCCACATCCTCATATATGTCGACCTCATGAATTGTAAATGGCTTGAGATCTCCTTTGACATAGTAGATGATCCCACCTGTCAAAAACTTCATACACTGATGTAGAGAAGATGGAACTATGTTGTTCTCATGTATCCAAGTCTATAATGTGAAACTTGGCTTCGATCTTCTAATCATCTATCTCTAAGTGCAACACTATGGAGCATAAGGCCTGCTGACCTCACTTTTGGAGTGCGGATTCAATCTTCCCATCTTACACTTAGGAGTCTTCTAGACACTAAGACTTCCATAGTCATAAGTCATTCTAATAATTAGGTAAACACTTAACCTAAGCATAAAGACATAGAAGGGTTAAATATAGGATTAGGTTATGCCTTAGGGATTAAGATAATCCATCTACCCTACAACCCAAATCTAATCCATGTTCACCTTTTGAAACCAAACCTCAAGTTCAATTCAAACATCAAATTCAAATCCAAATCCTAACCCAAATTCCAAAACCAAATGATTGAAGCCCATGATCATATTCAAAACTTGAAACACTTCCTAAATCATATGACCTATCCCATGTACTTTGCCAAATCCAAAATCAATCTAAAATAAATTTATTTTCTCATAATAAATTTATATCTTCAATCATCTTCCTAAATATAAATCAAATCTACATTCAAATGATCAAAACTGAATCAAACTAAATCAAATTAAATCAAACCTTTCTTAAGCCATATGACTTATCCCATGGACTTAGCCAAATCTTAATCCAAATCAAGTCAAACTCAATTGATTTTCTCACAAATTAATCATGTTTTCAATCATATTCACAAATTTAAATGAAATATACATTTAAATCATCAAAACAAAATCAAACCAAATCAAAATCCAATCCTAAGCTAAATGACCCAACTCCATGGACTAAGCCAAATTCCTTCATTCCAAAACCCAAATTCAATTAGTTTTCTCATGAATCAACCATACCTTCAATCATATTAACAAATATAAATGAAATCTACAATCATCAATCCAAACCAAAATCAACCCAAGTCAAACCCAACATAACCCTTTTGACTGGAAATGTTCAAATGAACCAAAACCCATTTGAACCCAAGCCAATTGCAATTGAATTTATATATCAATCCAAATCCATATATAAACTCAACAAAATCAAACTCAACCCAAAATCAACCAAACTAAATCCAATTGGTCCACTTAACCCAAAGTGGCCAATTTGACCTATTTGAGCCAAGTCTTAATCCTACTCAAATTAGATTGAACCAAGCCCATCAAAACCTCCCATCATGATTGTTGATCACCCTAGGTTGATTAATTATCACAAATTAGGTCAAATAAAGTCAACCCCTTAACCCATATGAACCCAAACTAGCCAAATTGCAACCTAATCCAATTCCTTTAAAACCAATGATTCATACCAAATCAAAATCAATATTTGAATATGACTTGACCTTCAATTGAGTCAAACTAAACCCAATTGGCCCTCTTGACTCAAGTTGACTCAAATTGACTTAAAAGACAAAATTGGGTCAAAATCAAAATATAAACTAAATTGATTGCAATCAATGGCTCAAGTCCATTCTAAATTGATTGTTGAACTTGACCAAAGCCAATTTGACCCAATTGAACCCAATTGACCTACTTAGCCTAAATTGATCTAAAGGATCAACTTGGCCTAAGTCAAAACCAAATTCAAATTAATTGAAACCAAATCTTACAATAATCTTCAATTGGTCAACTAAACCCAAACCAACACCCAACCCAAGCCAATTTGGCCAATTTGGTCAAATTAGTCAACTTACCCATTTGAGCCCAAATGATTTCAAATGAGCCAAAATCAAATCTAAGCCAAACTAAACCAAACCAATTAAACCAAAACATCCCAAATGATCATATTAACTTGACCCAACCCTTAGTTTGATCCAATTTGACCAATTGGTCAACTTGACCCAACCTAACCTAATTTGACCTAAATGAGTCAAATCGAGCCAAACCTAACCAAATCAACTCCAATTGACTTGAAATTTTGGCTAACCCACTTTTTACTCATTTCAAATCTGCCCAAATCATCTCCAATGCCAAATTATTATTCCAACCTTGGGTCAAGGGTATCACATGAGACAAATCACCCATGTAAGTGGTCATTTCCATTCCTTGGCCACTTGGTACTCTCCCAATGATCTAGCTATTTGACTTGACAACCTAACCCAAGGGGTGGTTGGGTCAACCATGACCCATGTAATGTGAAATCATTTTACTCTCCCATTAGAGCATTGGATACCCATAGAACACCCATGATTCCTCCTTGCCAGCCACCTCCACACCTTCAACCAACCAAGTTGAGCCAACTCACCTCCTCCCTACCACCCAAGACTCCCTGAGATGGTCAGACGGCCACTAGAATCCAAACCAAATACCATCATCCAATTAAGATGAGGTATACACCCCCTCGTTTCAACTCTAACACACACAAAAATAATTCCTTAGAGCCCTAGCTACCCAAGGAGAGCCACTAGAGCCATTCCTTGAGCTCCCAAGCTCATTCCTCGATAAAAAAATTCCATTTTGTTTGTCTTAAAATAAAACACTCTCATTTCTAAATTAACTTCCCTATTTCTCCATCAAACTCAAATTAACTTTGTACGCACCTTCCTTAGGCCTCATCGAGCAAAAATAAATTATCTCCCAAGCTTTCCAATCATTGGAGTAGGGACCTTGATCAAAGCTGGGCTCCAAATCATCGATTCATGGCCTTCTGAGGGAACATCGAGGAATTGATCTAATTTCTTCTCAACAGGGCTTCATCTCCACTAGATGAAGCTTCCTCAATTGTTCGAGCTGCTGGTCTTGAGTTCTGATGAGGTATGCTTCCAAACTCAATCCTTAGGCAAAAATGGGTTGGAGCTTTTTGAAGAAAACTTGTTTCTCATGTGATATTGACTGTTAGATCCCTTCTGATCAATGTCATGAAGGTGTGGAATTCTTTTAGAGTTGATCTGAGCTCGGGTAAGCCCAGATCAAGTGACCAATGGCGGATGGACTCCATTCTCCCTCACTTGCGTGACATTAGATCACGCACTGTCTATTCTGTGAGATAGAAAAGGATGGTCGTGATTAGATCCACTAGATCGATAGGATTTAATCATATTAAGCTATGGGATTAATCATAGCCATTTGATCTTATATCGAATGGTGGAGGAGAAATCACTTCTATCGTCGCCACATAGGCGCTGAGTTGGATAAGTTTTAAGTAGCCAATCCCACGATGCCATGTGGAAAGCAAACCGTGTCAGTGTGCCATATGGCACCAACAAGATTAAGCTTTAATTAGTCTTAATTAATGATTTTTAATGCTGAAACTTCTAAAAATCATAAAAAATCATAGAGAAATAAAAAAATGCAACTAAATACTAATTTTAAAGTTATTTGAGAAGAATTGATTAAATATTGATTTTAATAAATTTTGAATTGTAATTAAAGTTTAATTACAAAATTTATTTGCTTAATTACTCCTTAATTACCTAAGCAATTAATCCAAAAAAATTTGGTTAATTTAATGGGATGACCTCTGCCTCTCATGATTTTCTTGGGATTTATTGCTCACTTAATTAGGAAAATTGACTAATTAAACCTTAACTACTCTTTTAAGTTAATTAATGATTAATTAATCTCATGAATAGTAATAAATTAATTAATTAAGTTTATTAATCATTGTTCAACAGTAAGTGAAATAAGAATAGGGTTGGGACCCCTTTATTTATGTTCATTTCACCCTTTTTTAAAATGAAACTAATTAAGAGTTAACTAATTAATTAAATCACTTAATCAAATTGAAATCATAATCACATCAGACCTTAATTAATTAAATCATGGGATAGATCTTTAGCTGTTTAATAACCTAAAGGAGTTTAATGAAATTATGTTAGTCCACATGTGTGGAAAACCATAAGAGTAATTAATTAAGTCCCTTAATCTTATTAACTATTCATCATGAGCCAATTGTATTAGCCCCTTTATTTCCTAGGATCATTGCAAGTTTATTTTCCATGCATATCATGGCTCATAATTATTTAGTTAATTACTTTAATGTGACATAGGCAAGGGTAATTAATTCATCTAATTAAGGGTTCAACTTAATTAACCCATAAAATCAACTTAATTACATTTTCTAAATTAAATCAGATCACTAATGTGGGAATGGGTTTAAAATAGAAAGTGATGATTTCTCTTCTAATCTTTAAATCAAATCAAATCCAAAACTTAATTAATAAAGAAGCTTTGGTTTGCTTTAAATAATCTTATTTGATTTGATTGTCCTTAAGAACTAGTTTGGTTGAATGAATCACATGCTTATATTTGATTGGCATTTTTCCAATCATGTTAAATTTGGTAGGTCATTTGAATTCATGCATCCATCTTTTCAAAATCAAGTAAAATAAAATGGATTTCCTTTATGTAAGATTGCATGTGTTGATTTAATTTAATATATGCGTGGCTATTATCACTATGAAATCCAAATATATTTTTAAAAAGCTTATAAATGAATAATAATATGTGTTATGATGCTAGTTATAAATACATAAGACATGCATGTGCTTATAGCTTAAGTGTATGAATGTTGTGCACCCTTTCCTCTATTCATGTGCTGATTTATATAAGATTGAATGGTAATGGGTATATAGTCTAGATATCCTGGAACACGAGGCTTTAGCTAGCCCCAAGGAGGTCATTTGATTACATCATTTCCCTGATTTAATAATGGCACGTACCCATTTGATTGCATTCTTATGTATTTCAACATTATAATTTGGATAGAGCTTTAATTCATATATATATATATATATATATATATATATATATATATATATATATAAATGATTCAATCAAACAAAATATACAATGATTCCCTGATTTTCTTTCCTTCATTTATGTATACATCCATGTTTGTCCAAAAAAGTAAGTATATAGTCTGGACATCCAGAATACAAAACTTTAGTTATCCCTAAGGAGGTCATTTGATTACCTCATTGCCTTGGTTTAACAATGACATGTACTTGCATATATCTTTGTACATGTATATGTATATGTAATTAGTGAATGAAAATCCCATTATATATTAAAATTGCATGCATTCATAATTGACTAAGTGGTTGAATTAATTATCCATATGATTTAGAGCTTACTTCCTATGTTCATGTATACGAATTTACATATGTTTGAATACAAACGGGTATATAGTCTTGACATCCCAAGAATATGAGGCTTTAGCTAGCTCCAAGGAGGTTATTTGATTACCTCACTTTCCTGGTTTAACAATGCCACATGCCTATTTAATTTCATTCTTATGTTCTTTTTGTATAAGAATTTGGATAAAGTTTTAAATTAATATGTTCAAATAATTCAATCAAATAAAATATAAATTCTAAACATACACATACATTCATCATTAAGTATGCTAAAATATATTGCATGCACAGATACACTTAGGATTAAATCATATGCATGTTACATGTGATGAAAAGGAATGAGTTAATATATGTGATGTGGTATTAATTCAATTAATGTATTCTTAAGATGCCTTTCATTTTGAATAGGATTATTTAAAGTGAACCTAAATATTAGATTATTTTATATGATGTATGTTCTATTTTATGATGTATTATTTTATATTGGATGTTAGGGTGTATGCTTCATAGACTATATGATAGGCCAATATTAGCCTATATTTTTCTATAGGGATTATACTTAAGGGATGCTTAAAATAAATGTGAATGCTCTTTTTGTTTGTTCTTAAATCCTTAAGCATAATCCAAGTTAGAGAGGAGGACTTAGTTACCCATTTTGGGGTTCTAAGTCCAAATTATAAATATAATGCTTGGGATTATATGTATATTTAGCCAACCTCTATTTTGTGTAGTTAGATTTATTTTTCCCACATAAATGTAATTTTTTGCAATGGGAATTAGGATTAGTTATGGGGCATTAGGATGAGCAAGGGCAAGGCTTTGTCCTGGGTGCCTATGATGCCTTTGAAGCAAGCACCATCCAAATCAAAGAAGAACCAAATAGAGATATGAAGAAAGAAAACCCCCATAACATTTAATACAATTATAATTATTCTTTCATATTCTAGGTTGAATAAGGGTAGAGCTATTATCCATCTTTTCTCTCTTCTGGTATGGTACTGACCACACCAGCCTTTTATTCTTTTATGATAATTTATATAATTGTTTGATGTTATGTTTGTATTGTGCATTAAGACAACTTGTTTTTCATAGTTTCTTAAATGATTGATGGTTTAATGTGTGACTTGAATATGATTGGGCTCTTAAGATAAAAATATCTTTCTACCCAACTAATCACTCATAACTAAATGTTAAACAACTCATAACCTCATCATAAAGCCTAAGACATAAATAAGATAATTAAAAGATTTAGCAACCTCTTAGCTATATGGTTGTATGTTTCACATCATGCATGCATATTCTTTTCCTTTTGACAAGAAGGATCTCCATCCTTGCACGATAATGGAATGCTTGAACTATGAGGGCATCCCTTGTGGTAGAGAACACCTTCTTCTAGCTAATTTGACCCATAACCTATTTCATCATGCATTTAGGCATAAGAAAATATAAACCGTCTATCAAAATGATGTGTCTAAAATGAAATAAAATTTGAAAAGATTTTGCATCTATATATTAAGTCATATGCTCATACCACTCATGGTCTAGTCACTTAAGGAGTGTGTTTAGGATTTTAGTCTCTTTCTAATTAAATAACAACCATAGCTATCTTGCAATTCATAAGACCATTTTACATGGTTTTAAAATTGTAAGAGTTAGCTGGAAGCCACTCCAAGCTATTATAAGTCCAGAAGTCCAACAATTTATTCTCTCTTGTGGAGGTAAACCATTATGTCCACCTGTCTCTTAGATTTAGGATCCGAGATAGCTATTTCCTTCTGGCTACGAGCGCAAATCCTCACCTCTTAGGCATTCCCACAACCTTGTGTTGGTGGATTATAAGCTCTAATAATCTAATAAAATTTCAACTCAAAACATATAAATCTCCTCAACTTCAAAATTATAAAGCCCAACCATAAGATAGATTGGAATGCTTACTAGGTGTCCTAGTATCACGAGCATTTCTTAATTATTTCATTTAAATTCCAAAAATAAGTCTTCTCCTTGAACTTTCCCAATTGATTTTCCAAATACAACTAATCCTTTGATAGTCTAACCTTGAAATCTTTGGAGATGATAATTATCTACTTTAATCGAGTGTATTCTTAGGATATTTCATTTCCTAAGATGTAATTAACTATGGAGGCTTGCCTCCATAAGGAACTTAAGAACTTGGTTTAATATAAACACTATTTTATTCATCCATGTAAAGCAAAGGAAAAATTGCTAGTACATTCAAAACCCATCATGCCTTAGGAGTCCTTATTAGATGATTTGGTCCATTCTAAAGTGATTCCTCTATCTTTTGAGATAGTATATCACCTCAATGTACCCATCACCTTAAAATACTCCCATGCCTTGGGAAAAGTAAGAAAAAATTACTACATTCAAGACCCATCATGCCTTAGGAGTCCTTATTAGATGATTTGGTCCATTCTAAAGTGATGCCTCTATATTTTGAAATAGTACATCATACCTCAATAGTACATCACCTTAAAAGTACTCCCCCTGCATACATCCAAAATAAACACCACAAGGCCCTCTCGCCTTATTCATTGAATCCTCTCAACATCATCCTTTATTTTTCAAGTTTGGAGATGTCGATCCTCAAGTAAGCAAGGATTCTTAGTCATAATGTTGACTGATACACTTGGGTCAAGCTAAACTTTGGATAGCCTGCATCTTCCAACATCCATTGAAATATAAAGAGGCGATTGTGCTCGATCATCACTAGGAGTAAGTGTTCATCGCTGAATGTAACTCCTAAGATGTCCTTTGAGTGGCAAGCCTCCTCTTTAGTAGCAATAAATTGAGCTAAGTATATCTTTAGATCACGTAAGGCCTTGATTAGAAATTACCTCATCTATTTGGATAAGCAAAGGGCATCGCATATGCTTAATTTAGAGGGAAACTTTGTAAGGTGTGCTAGGATATTGTAATCAACTCTAGCTTGATCCTCTACAAGCATATCCATGGGTGGAGTATCCTATGGAGGGGCTATATGCTCACTGGAACCAATGACTTGCTTACCCTTATCCTAAGGTGCTACCCTAGAAAGTAGAACTTTGACACTGCATAAGTTGACTTCAATGACTTCTTGGAATGATGAGCTTGAGGAAAGTTATACCTTCAAACATACCTATAGCTTCTCCTATGGGATTCTCGAGTCTTGACTCCAAGTCAATCTCAAGAGGTGATGATTGATTGAGAATGATAGTTCAAATCAAAAGAAAGGATCAAAATACAACAAATAAGGATCGGTAAACTATGGCTCCAACTTGTAACCTGCTCAAGCTAGTCCTTAAAAGTGATACAATCCTAAGACATGGCCTAAATGGTAGGGCAATAGCTAAGATGATAGCTCCCACTTCCTCCTCAGCTATTCACCGAAAGTCAAGAGATTCTTAAATATTTTCCTAATTGCCTCCTATTGAATGAATATGGCTTATTCAATCTATCAACAAGAGTAGGTGGAAAGTACCCTCATGATGGATATGAATACACTGGGTAGGCTGTGGTGGAAATGGTCATTGTTGGTGGATATGATGAGGTGGTGGAGGGAGGAAGGAGGCTATTGAGCTAAATCTCTCATCTAACTCTGGCTACTTCCCTCGTCCACTACCAACCGTCCGGCTTCTTCTTAAACACTTTATATGCCTGATGATTGGTGGGAAATGGCAACTATTTGGCTTCCTCAGGCTAACTTGTTGATTAATTTCTTAAATATTTTGATGGTAAAGCATAAATCGAGCCATGGATATTCTTGAGAAGAATCTCAATGGCATGCTATTCAGCTTATGGTTTGCCTTTCATGCTTAGTTCCACCCGAGAATGTTATCAATAGAATTGAGTTTCTATTTTTCTAAACCATAAACCCTAAAAAGCTAAAAACCTAAACCTAAACTAAATAAAACATAAAAATAAAATAAATAAAAAAACAAAATAAAAACCAAAACCAAAACCTAAAAATTAAATAAAATAAACTAACAAAAATAAACTAAAAAATATAAACTAAAAAATAAAATAAACATTAGAATAAAAAACCTAAATAAAATAAAAACTAAATGGAAAATAAAAATAAAATAAACCTAAAATAAAATAAAATAAAACCTAAATAAAAACCTAAACCTTAAAATAAAACCTAAAAATAAATATAGAAAAACTTAAACCCTAAATTAAAAAAAAAAAAAAAACCAAAAGCAAAAATAAAATAAGCAAAAGAAAATAAACATAAACCTAGACTAAAAAAACTAAACTAAAATAAATAAAACCTAAACGTGGTCCTAAAATAAACTAAACCTAAACCTAAACATAAACTAAATAAAATAAAATAAACTAAAAATAAACGTAAACCTACAGTAAAAAGTAAAACCTAAAAATAAACTTAAAATAAAAACTTAAAACCTATACCTAAAAAAATAAAATAAAAACTTAAACCTAAAGCTAAAAATAAAAAATAAAACCTAAACCTAAAAAATAAAATAAAAATAAAACTAAACATAAACCCAAACCTAAACCTAAAAAATAAACTAAAATAATAAACCTAAAATAAATAAAAAATAAATTAAAATAAAAAATAAACCTAAATTAAAATAAAAAATAAAATATACTAAAATTAATAAAAAAATCAAACTAAATAAACCTAAACCTACCAGTTTACTTAATTCTTTTTAAATAAAAAACCCTAAACCCTAAACTAACCCTTAACCCTAAACCCTAAACTCTAAACTAACCCTAAACCCTAAATGCTAACTCTAACTCTAAACCCTAAATGCTAAACCCTAAACCTTAAAAACCCTAAACACTAAGGCCTAAACCCTAAACCCTAAACCCTAAACTAACCCTAAACCCTAAGCTAACCCTAAACCCTAAACCTTAAAAAAATAAATAATAAAAATTTAAAAACCAAAACCAAAACTAAATTAAATCCATAAATAAAATAAATTAAAAAACCTAAACCTAAATAAAATAAAATAATAAAATAAAGTAAAAACCTAAACCTAAACCAAAAAATTGAATAAAATAAACTAAGAAAAATAAAATAAAATAAAATAAACAAAAAATAAAATAAACCTAATAATAAACAACCTAAATAAAATAAAAACTAAACATAAAATAAAAATAAAATAATCCTAAAATAAAATAAAATAAAAACTAAATAAAAACTTAAACCTTAAAATAAAAATTAAAAACAAATAAAAAATAAAACCTAAAGTCTAAACTTAAAAAAAAAACCAAAACCTAAAATAAAAATAAAATAAAGAAAAGAAAATAAATAAGAAAACCTAAACCTAAATAAAAGAAAAAAAATAAATTAAAATTAAAACATGAATTAAAACCTTAACCTAAACCTAACATTAAAGTAAAATAAACTAATAAAAATAAACTAAACTAAAATAAATAGAAAACTTAGTGTGTTTCTTGGTTGATGAAATCAGAAAGAAGAAATGTTGAATAATTTGTTTTAAGTTATAAAAACTAAACTAAAATAAATAAAACATAAACCTAAACCAAAAATAAACTAATCCAAAAACCTAAACTAAATCAAATAAACTAAAAATAAACCTAAACCTAAACTAAGAAATAAAGCCTAAAAATAAACCTAAAATAAAGCCCTAAAACCTAAACATAAAAAAAAACCTAAATCTAAACCTAAAATAAAAAATAAAATTGAAACCTAAAAAAATAAAATAAAAATAAAATTAAACTAAAAAATAAACATAAACCTAAACATAAACCATAAAAATAAACTAAAATAAAAAACCTAAATTAAAATAAATAAACTAAACTAAAAATATTAATAAATAAAATAAATAAATAATAAACTAAATAAACCACAACTTACCAATTTACTTAATTTAAAAAAAAAAACCCTAGACCCTAAACCCTAAATCCTAAACCCAAACCCTAAACCTTAAACATTAAAACTAACCCTAAACCCTAAACGTACAACCCTAAAATCAAAATCTAAACCTAAAAAAAAAATACAATAAACCTAAGAATAAAAACCTAAATAAAATAAAAACTAAATGTAAAATAAAATAAACCTAAAATAAAATAAAATAAAAATTAAATAAAAAATAAGCCTTAAAATAAACCTAAAATTAAAACATAAAAATAAATAAAATATAAAACCTAAACCCTAAACTAAAAAAAAACCTAAAAATAAAATAAACCTAAACCTAAACTAAAATAAACTAAACTAAAATAAATAAAACCTAAACCTAAACCTACAATAAACTAAACCTAAACCTTAGACTAAATAAATTAAAATAAACTAAACATACACCAAAACCTAAACTAAAAAAAAAACCTAAAAGTAAAAAAAACATAAAATCTAAACCTAAAAATTAAAATAAGAATACAACTAAACTAAACCTAAACCAGAAAAAGAAACTAAAATAAAAAACCTAAACTTAAATAAATAAACCTATAATAAATAAACTAAACTAAATAAAACTAAATGAATAAAGTAAACTAAAATTAATAAAAAGTAAACTAAATAAAGCTAAACCTAAAGGTTTAGTTAATTTAAAAAAATCCTAAACCCAAACTCCTAAACCCTAAACCCTAAACCCTAAATCCTAAACCCTAAAACCCTCAACTCTAAATCCTAAACCTTAAACACTAAACCCCAAACCCTAAAACATATAACCCTAAACCCTAAACCCTAAACCCTAGACCTTAAAAAACCTAAAAACCTAAACATAAACTAAATAAAACCTAAAAATAAAATAAATAAAAAAATAAAAACCTAAATAAAATAAAATAAAAAACTAAACTAAAACCTTAACCTAAACCTACAAATTTGTAAATAAATAAAAATAAAGAAAAACTAAATTAAAATTAAATAATTAAAAACCTAAACTAAATTAAAAAATAAAATAAACTCAAAAATAAAACACCTAAATAAAATAAAAGCTAAATGTAATATAAAAATTAATAAAACATTAAATAAAATAAAATAAAAACTAAATAAAAACATAAACCTAAAATAAAAACTTAAAGTTAAATAAAAATAAAACCTAAACCCTAAATAAAAAATCAAAAAATAAAATAAACATAATAAAATAAACCTAAACATAAACTAAAATGAACTAAACTAAAATAAATAAAACCTAAACCTAAACCCTAAACTAATAAAATAAAATAAACTAAAAATAAACCTAAACCTAAACCTAAGAAAATAAAATAAAAACCTAAACCTAAAAATAAAAAATAAAAGCTAAACCTACAAAATAAAATAAAAATACAAGTAAACTAAAAGACAAACATAAAAGTAAAAAACAAAACTAAAATAAAAAAACCTAAATTGAAATAAATAAACCTAAAATAAATAAACTAAAATAAATAAAATATTAAAAAAACCTAAATAAAAATAAAAAATAAAAAAAACTAAAATAAATAAAAATAAACTAAATAAACTAAGTAAACCTAAACCTTCTGGTTTACTTAATTTAAAAAAAAAATCATGAATAATATACCCTAAACCGTAAACCCTAAATCCTAAACCTTAAGAAACCTAAACCCTAAACCCTAAACCCTAACCCTAAACCTAAACCCTAAAGCTTAATCCCAAAACCCAAAACCCAAAACCCTAAACCCTAAACCCTAACCCTAAACCCTAAACCCCAAATCCTAAACTTAAACCTAAAGTAACTAAATAAATTAAAAAATAAACCTAAACCCTAAAACCTAATAAGCTTAAACTAAACCTAAACCCTAAGAATGCAGAACCTACTTGAACATCCAACCATGCTCTATATCCATCTGGAGGTGAAGGTGGAGGCAACGACATCTAGTAGTGGTGTGGGGTTCTAGAGGTTACATATGGAGGTGGTGGTCGAGCATTGGTGGTATGGAGTGGAGGAGCAAGTGAGGTAATGGTGGTGGCAAAATGAGAGATCGGGAATATGATGGTGGATCTCGCTACTCGAGAGGGAAGGGTGGCTTTGGTGGGACCTGGAGAAATTGATGAACAGCTATTCTGATCTACTACTTATGGAATTCTATCTTTATAATAGAGATGGTTCTACTTATCTAGGGTTTTTGATTTGCTCTATGCATGCTCATTTTTTTATCAATGTCAACAATTTTGTCTTAGAAAACTTAGTGTGTTGTTTGATCAAATCGAAAAGAAGAAATGTTGAATCTAAATTTGTTCTCTATTTAAAATAAAACCAAAAACCTTGAACCCTGAACTAAAACCAGAACCCAAACCTAAACCCTAAACCCTAAACCCTAAACCCTAACCCTAAAAACCCTAAACCCTAAAGCCTAAACACTAAACCCTAAAAACCTAAACCCTAGATCCTAAATCCTAAACCTAAAAATCCAAACCTTAAACCCTAAACCCTAAACCCTAATGCCAGAAAAAAAACCTAAACCCTAAACTAACCCAAAACCAAAAACCCTAAAAAGCTAAAAACCTAAATCTAAACTAAATTAGACCTCAAAATAAATTAAATAAATTAACCTAGACATAAATAAAATAAAAAAATAAACTAAAATAAAAAGAAAAACTAAAACCTAAACCTAAACCTAAAATTAAAAATAAAATATAAAAATAAAATAAAAACTAAACTAAAATAATATAAATAAAAACTTAAACTAAACTAAAAAGTAAAAAACCTAAATAAAATAAAAACTAAACCTAAAATAAAAAAAATAAAAACTAAATAAAATCCTAAACCTTAAAAATACACCTAAAAATAAACATGAAAAACCTAAACCTTAAACTAAAAAAAACTTAAACCTAAAATAAAAATAAATTAAACCTAAACCAAAACAAAACTAAACTAGACTAAAATAAATAAAACCTAAACTTAAACTAAAAAAAAATAATACATAAAAATAAACCTAAATTAAAAACATAAAATCTAAGTCTAAAAAAATAAAATAAAAACCTAAACATAAACCTAAAAAAAAAAAAAAAATTTAAACTTAATAAATAAAATAAAATAAAAACTAAACTAAAAAATAAGCATAACCCTAAACTTAAAACTAAAAAATAAACTAAAATTTAAACCTAAACTAAAATAAATAAACATAAAATAAATAAACCAAATAAATAAAAATAAAAAATAAAATAAACTAAAATAAATAAATGATAAACTAAATAAACTAAACAAACCTAAACCAACCAGTTTACTTAATTTAAAACCCTAAACCCTAAACCCTAAACCCTAAACCCTAATCCCTAAACCTTAAACCCTAAACCCTAAAACCTAAAAAACCTAAACCCTAATACCTAAAAACACTAAACCCTAAAGCCTAAACCATAAACTATCCCTAAACCCTAAGCTAACCTTAAACCCTAAACCATAAACCCTTAAAACCCAAAATCCTAAAGTTTAAACACTAAACACTAAACCTTAAACCCAAACCCCATATCCTAAACCCTAAAACCCTAATCCCTAAACCCTAAAAGCAAAAACCCTAAAACCCTAAACCCTAAACCCTAAACCCTAAATCCTAAACCCTAGAATCCTAAACTCTAAACCCTAACTTTAAACCCTAAACCCTAAAAGCAAAAACTCTAAAACCCTAAACCTTGAATCCTAAACACTAACCCTAAACCTAAACCTAAAGTTACTAAATTAATTAAAAAATAAATCTAAACCCTAAAGCCTAATAAACCTAAACCCTAAGAATGGGCAGAACCTTGATGACATGAGCATCACCGTCAACTAGGCTGGAGGATATGGAGGTGGTGGTTATCGTAGTGGTTATGGAGATAAAGGCAGAGGTGGCGGTTATCATAGTGGTTGAGATGAAGGTAGAGGCGGCAATTATCGTAGTGGTGATGAGCGATCTAGAGGTGCTAGTGGATATGGAGGTGGACGTCAGAGTAGTGGTGGTTATGGAGGTGGGAGGAGCGATGGAGGTTACATCCATGGTGGTGGTGGAGGGAGAGATCATGGATATGATGGTAGATCTCACAATTCGAAAGGTTGGGGATGGTCGATCCAATCACGCTATGGAGTTATGTAGTAGATTTCTGTATCTAGGGTTTTTAATTTAATCTGTGTGCTCATTTTTTATCTATGTCGTCGCTTGTGTCTTAAAAAACTTGGTGTGTGACTTGATTAATGAAATCAAAAAGAAGATATGTTGAATTTGAATTTGTTCTCAGTTAAAAAAATAAAAAAAAATACTAAACCCTAAACTAAAACCTAAACCCTAAACCTTAAACCTAAACCCTAAACCCCAAATCCTAAATCCTAAACCATAAAACCTTAAACCTTAAACCTAAACCCTAAAACCTAAACCCTAAACCCTAAACCCTATACCCTAAAACCTCAACTAACCCTAAACCCTAAACCTTAAAAAGCTAAAAATCTAATCCTAAACTAAATAAAACCTAAAAATAAAATAAATTAAAAAGCCTACACAAAAATAAAATAAAATAATAAAATAAAATAAACCTAAACTAAAACCTAAACCTAATCCTAAACCTAAAAGGAAAATAAAATAAATAATAAAAACTAAACTAAACTAAAATAAATAAAAACCTAAACTAAACTAAAAAATAAAACCCTAAATAAACTCAAAACTAAACCTAAAATAAATATAAAATAAATCTAAAATAAAATAAAATAAAAACTAAATAATAATCTAAACCTATAAAATAAACCTAAACATACAACCTAAAAAACATAAAACTTAAACCCTAAACTAAAAATAAAACCTAAACCTAAAATAAAAATAAAATAAACAAAATAAAATAAACCTAAACTAAACTAAAATAAACTAAACTAAAATAAGTAAAACCTAAACCTATACCTAAAATAAACTAAACCTAAACCTAAACCAAACTAAATAAAATAAATAAAATAAATAAAATAAACAAAGAAGTAAAACCTAAAAATAAACCTAAAATGAAAACCTAAAACATAAACCTAAAAAACTAAAATAAAAACCTAAACCTAAACCTAAAAAAAATAAAAAACCTAAAATTAAAAACAATAAAAATAAAACTCAACTAAAAATAAATCTAAACCTAAAAAATAAACTAAAATAAAAAACCTAAGCCTAAACCTAAACTAAAATAAACTAAACTAAAATAAGTAAAACCTAAACCTATACCTAAAATAAACTAAACCTAAACCTAAACCTAAACTAAATAAAATAAAATAAACTAAAAATAAACCTAAACAAAGAAGTAAAACCTAAAAATAAACCTAAAATGAAAAGATAAAACATAAACCTAAAAAACTAAAATAAAAACCTAAACCTAAACCTAAAAAAATAAAACCTAAACTTAAAAAAAAATAAAAATAAAACTCAACTAAAAATAAATCTAAACCTAAAAAATAAACTAAAATAAAAAACCTAAACTAAATTAAATACACCTAAAATTAATAAACTAAATTAAATAAAATTAAAAAAATAAACCTAAATAAAAATAAAAAGTAAAATAAATTCAAACAAATAAAAAATAAACTGAATAAACCTAAACCTATTGGTTTACTTAATTAAAAAAAACCTAAACCCTAAATCCTAAATACTAAACCCTAAGCCCTAAAACTAACCATAAACCCTAAACCTACAACCCTAAACTTATAGCCCTAATCCCTAAAATCCTAAACCTTAAACCCTAAACCCTAAACCCTAAACCTTAAATCCTAAACCAGAAAACCCTAAACTCTAAACCATAAACCCTAAACCCTAAACCCTAAAACCTTAAACCCTAAACCCAAAACCCTATGCCCTAAAACCCAAAACCCAAAACCAATAACCCATAACCCTAAACCCTAAACCCTAAATTATCCCTAACCCCTAAACCCTAAGAATGGGTAGAACCTTGACGGTAGGAACATCACCATCAACTAAGCTCAGTCTAAATCTGGCTGTGGTGGTGATGTTGGAGGCGGCAGTTATCGCAGTGGTGGTGGGAGATCTGGATGTGCTGGTGGATATGGAGATGGTGGTTAGAGCAATGGTGGTTATGGAGGTAGGAGGAGCGACGGAGGATACAACCAAGGTGGCGATGGACGGAGAGATAGGGGATATGATGGAGGATCCCGCTACTCGAGAGGTGGGCGTGGTTCTGATCAAAACTGGAGAAATTGAAGAACGATTGATCCGATCTACTACTTATGGAATTATGTCTTTAAAGTAGAGATGGTTTTACATATCTAGGGTTTTTGATTTGCTCTATGGGTGCTCATTTTTTATCTATGTCATCGCTTGGGTGCTACTTGTTTGATGAAATCAAAAAAATAAATGTTGAATCTGAATTTGGTCTTTATTATAAAAAATATAAACCATAATTCTTAAACCCTAAACCCTAAATCCTAAACTGAAACTTAAACCCTAAACTTAAAACCTAAACCCTAAACCCTAAACCCTAAAAACCATAAACCCTAAACCCTAAACCCTAAACCCTAAATGCTAAACCATAAAACCCTAAACCCTAAACCCTAATGCCTAATCCCTAAAACTATAAATCCTAAACCCTAAAACATACATCTCTAAAACCTAAATCTTAAACTCCAAACCCTAAACCCTAAACCTTAAATTAACCCTAAACCTTAAATCCTAAACTAACCCTAAACCCTAAGCCATAAACCCAAAACCCTAAATTAACCCTAAACCCTAAACCATAAACCTTGAATAAAGATGTCATTAGGAGTAGATCTAAAGAATGACCTAGTCCTAACATAGTTATGTTAGCTAAATAAAATGTCTTCAGGAGGCTTTCCCTTGACTATTAGAGATTTGGATACCCTAAACCCTAACCCTAAATCATATTATATTACCATAAATTATAGTATAAGCAGCATATACTTGAGTATGTAGTGATGTGTTTTTGGATGTTATATGTTGTTTTGAAATGTTTTAGTATATTATGGTATTGTGCCCTATAGTCTATATTAATATAAATCATAAAAATATTAATTTAATAAATCAGATGATGAAATTTGATGAAATTTGAAATGGGAATTATGTTGTAGTACCAAAGGTGTGTTATGCCACTTGTGGTCTAAAAAATAAGATTTTATGGTCAAAATAAATATTATATGTTGTAGCATAGTATAGCATCATATATCATAATATATTACTCTGGGCATTTTAAATTCTTTCAGTATTTTACAATCATGTAGTCGAGCCTACATTAGCATTATTTACAAAAATGTTGATTTAAACTTTAAAATGGTGGAATTTGGCCAAATTTATAATAGGTAGAGCATGGCATCATAATATATTATTTGAATTTAAAATATATAAGTGATACAACAAAAATATATAGTATTTTAATGTTTTGATTAATTTTATGATTTTTTATCTTAAGCAATCCCTTGTGATGTGATATGCAATATAATATAATATAATATGTAATATAATATGTGTATTATAATATATAGGATGCCATAACATAGTGTAAAGATCATGCATTATAGCATACCATTGTGTATTACTACTTATTGTTTAGCATTTTTTAGTTTGTTATAGTATGATGTAGAATTGGTATAATTCATAAAAATATTGATTTATAAGATGATGGGATTTGGCCAAATTTAAGATTTAGGGAACATCATCTAATGTGTGTCATTTAATCAAAAGACTGGAATTTTGCATTCAAAATAATTGTTCCTTTTTCAACAAAATTTTATAATTTTTTTTTGCTTAAAGTGATTTATTTTAAGGTGTAATGTAAGATAATATATTATATGAAAGCATATTAAAATATAATGTACATAACAATAAAATAATGTCACATATATATGAATGTGTGGTGTGTTACTAAATTTTTTATTGTACATTTTGGTATATTTTACTTTTGTTATAATACAATGGGTCAAAACTCATAAAAATGTTAATTTGAAGGTTGAGATGGAAGAATTTGGCCAAATTCATAGTACACATCAAGAAGAAACACCAAAATTATGCTATTTTGTACCTTTTCTAATAGAAAAATAATAATTTTACATCCGAAATGAACATTACTCATATTTTGAGAAAATTTTGTTATTTGTTCCTTTTAAGTGATTCTAATGGGGTGTAATGTTAGATAATATTATATATTATAGAAAATTATAATATAACATTATATATTATAATATAATATAGTGTGTTAATTCACACTATAATGTGTTTAGCATGATATTGTATAATTAGTTTTAGCTTGCACTATCAAAAATCATAAAATGTTGATTACAACATTAAGATGATGTAATTTGAATACATATTATTAGGCTTTTATTAAAGGTGTGCATAAGAGAATAAAATAAGATTTGATGAGAATTCCATGTCAAGGATGGAGGGAGATGTTAGGGGATCACACACATTGGAAATGACATGTGAGGGGTCTAGGGCATAGGAGAAGAAAACCGCTTGGGATAAAGTTTGAATTTGATTTGATTATATGATTTATGGAAAGAAGATCCACTAGAATAAGAATCTATAATCCACAGGATTAAGATCAAATCAATTTTAATTTGTTTATTTTAATTGATGTGGAAGCATATCTGCTAGAGATATGGGCTCGAGTCCACTAGGATCTAATATGAACCCAATAGGGAAGCAGTGGCTATCTACTGGGATTGAGATTTGAGTTTTATTTCATAGATTTTGAGATGTCAGAATAAGAGTTTAGTTGGATTTCTTTTATTTAGACTCTACTAGGGAGTTAGTTTAATTTGGCTCCCCTGGGGAGGTTGGTTTTGAATTTTATTTATTTCCTTGACTTGTTTATATATGATTTTTGGCTCCTCAAAGGAGAATGGTGTGATTTAACTCCACTAGGGAAAATTAGATTGGGTTTAATTTAAGCTAAGTAAATGTATGGACCTTATCAATGTGAGATGTACCTATTGAGAAGGGGCTATATCAGCATTGACCTTCCTCAAGCTTACAAATCCAAATGGAAGGTTTTTTGATTGCGAGATAGAGCTAGCCAACCTAAGGGATTGCCTTCTGGTGTGCAATGATTATTCTAGGAAGAAGGCGTAGCTGACTGACATCTTCCAAATCGAGGAACAACCTCTGGGGTGACCTGTTGGATGCATAATAAATCAAACCGACCTGGGTGACCAATGAATGGAGACTTATGTCAACTCAAAAGTAGTCAGGATTAATTTTATCTTAATTTCATGTGATTTGATATGGTTTGTTTGGTTTAGTTTGATTTTGAATTGAGGGCATATCCACTGGGAATATGAGTTCAGTCAAATTTGATAGATTTAATTTATGGACCATGTCAGTGTGCAATGGACCCACTGAAAAGGGGATATATCAGAGTTGTCCTATCTTAGATTTAAAAATCCAAAGTGATAGTCTACTGGTGGTGGGTAGAGCTAGCAAACCTAAGGGGTTGCCTTTGTTGTGCAACTATTGTGCTAGGAAGAAGGCATAGCATACTTACATCTTCTAAAGCATGGAACAACTGTGTGACCGGGTAAACAAATCAAACCCGCGGGGTGACTACCGAGTGAATGCCGAGGACTTATATCAACTCAAGAGTAAATACCTATAGGTAGTTTTCTGACATTGCCCTAAAGATAGATGACCGCTTGGGAAAAGGTACGCTAGGTGTCCTCCTAATCCACAAGTGAATATATATTTTGTTTATATGTTTGCATGGATCCTGTTAAAGGAACACACTAAGAAGGGACTATGGCCTTAACCTATCTCATTTACTAAACCAAGGGAGAATTTGCACATCCAAAGGAAGGATTCTCCAACCACGTGGGTGGTTACTGGAAAGGGGAAATGTCCAACTGACATTTACCTGGTAGTGTCAATATAGGGTCGCAAAAGGATGTGATCCAAATATAGTGCCCATAGGGAGGTGCTGCTAGGCATTATCTTAAGCCCGGAAAAGAAAGCCTATAGGTGTGGTGGCCAACTCAAGGAGAATGCATAGTAGACTTACATCTGCCATGAGTGGTGTATCCAAAAGTGTGAGAACCAACCATCCTAAGGTGTATCCATCAACATGAGTGGTGTATCCATCAACATAGTGAGAACTAACCAACCTAAGGTGCTCGTCAGTGTGTAATGATCAATCTAGAAAGAAAACATGTAGGCTTACAACTTTTCAAGTGAAATTGATCATCGATAGTCATCATCGCAGACATATGATATCTAGACTACTAAGTGGGGAGCCCCAAGGAAGGACTGGACCCAAACTTGAAGTAGTCAAGAGGGGAAGAACCACTAGGGGACTTATCTTAAACCTCAAATATACTTGACCCAATCAGCGCATGAAGGATAATCCAAGAAGAAAGCTTAGCAGACTTAAAGCCAACATGAGGTAGCTTATTGGCCATGCAGTAAGGCCTACCAAACTAACAAGGTGCTCATCGATGTGTAGTGGCCAAGTAAGAAAAAAAGTGTAGCAAACTTATATCCTCCAAAGCAAGATGACCACTGGGTGACACACTAGCAGGGTACCACGTCAACTCGACCTAAAGAAGTACTGAGTGAGTGTCGTTGGGGGCATTATCTCAACTCAAAGTATCCTGAGGAAAAAGAAATGCATTTATTTTATATTTTTGTGTGTAGTTTGTGATTGGGTTATGTCGATGAAGGATAAGACGCTGCTCAAGTTTTTTACATCTACCTTAAACACATCGTGGCGGATTCGCAAACAAGAATACCTTCAACATGGAAGAGATTGAGTTCAAAATGGAATTTTCATTGATGAAAATTATTTTCAAACATGATTTATAATATTTATTTTACATTGATTGGAAGCATTGGGTGCTCTCCTTATGATTAATAAGTCGATAGATCCTCCTTGGTAGGCCTTCTATGGAAAAAGGCTTTCCCAAGTGGGTTCAAACTTAGCTCCCATCTTACAATGGGAAATAATCGATCTCCTTAGAACTAAAATAAGCTCTCTTACTTGAAACGCTCTAGGACAGACCAACTTATTATGATCTTGAATCATTTTAGCTTTGTACAACTTGAGGTTTTTTCATTCTTGCAGGCATCTCTCCTCCAAACCTTCGAGATCTTCTAACCGTAACTGCATTATGCTCACTGTGATCTTGCTACCCATAGCTATCCTTTGTGATGGGAGTTGGACTTCTAATGGTAGACCCATACACACTAAGGAGAAAGGAGTATATTGAGTTCAAGAGGGCCTGGCTTCAACTAACTGCTCATGGCACTATCACTTGTTGTTGTTGAGTGTCTTCTTCAGTATTTGGATGAGAGTTTTGTTGAAGGCTTCTAAGCCATTTTCCCTTGGGTAGTTGATGGTAGAATATCTCTATATTGTCTCTGCAAAGTTATTGATCTCGCTGTCTTGAATGCAGTACCATTATCAAATATAATTCATCGAGGCACTCTGAACCTATGTAAGATATTATTCCTAAAAAATTGAAGCACATAGAACTGAATCACCTTCATCCATTTGGAAAAAATTAGAAATAGCCTAAGATGAACCAATGACCCTTGGAAGAAAAAGGATCAATCAGACCCATTATGTCAGTACCCCAACACTCAAATGGCCATGAGGCTAATGTTGGATGTAAAATGTTGGTTGGTTGGTGTAGGACCACACTGTGTATTTGACATTGGTGGCATCACCTAGCCGTATCCAAGCAATCTTTGATCATTGACAAATAGTAGTATTCTAGTCTCTTAATCTTGCCTTTCATCTTCAGACCAGATTGGTTGGCTCCACATAGTCCGAGTGTACTCCATGATCTTATGGGCATTATGCTTGTCTAAAAAACATAACCACATATGATCGAAAGACCATTAGTACATCACCAATAGCATAGTGCTGCTTCCTTCATCTAATGGGCTTGGACTTCTCTTGAGGTAGTTTGCCTTTATTTTGATAATCCATGAATGGTCCACCCTAGCTCCTCATCCTTCTTGGCAATGGCAACCTCCCCTTCAAGAGAGTTTTTTTAATGAGTTCAATATCAATCTATTTTGGACCTTTATTGATATGGACTCATCCTCCATACATGTCAACTCCTTGGCATGCTTGGCTAAAGCATACGCTATGACATTCTCTCCTTAAGGAATCTTATAAATGGTAACCTCTAGGATTTGGGCAAACAACTCCATGGTGTATTTGTGATGGAGCTTGGGCTTTATAACATTATAGACCTAGTGATTTGGTTGATAACTAGAGAATCCCCAAAGATGTTGATGTTCTTGATGCTTAGTAACTAACTGCTACTGACACCTCAAATTATATCGCCATTGTGCAAGGATTGGATAGATGATATGAGAATCTCATCACATCTCAGTCTAAAGGTAAAAGAACTATTCTTACCCCTGCCTTTCCTGGAATAGTAGAATGTGGTTCTTCTCCACTTTGAAAGAAAGCACACTTTTGGAGTGAGCTCTCAACTTCTCCATCTTAGACTTAGGACTCCTCTAGACACTAAGAGTTCAAGACACTTCTAGTGATTAGGTGAACACTTAACCCAACCCTAGAGACTAGAGGAGTTAGCTATGAATAGGTTATGCTTTAGGGGTATTAAGAGGACTTGCCTACCCTATAGTTTGAACCTAATCCTTGCCTCCCTCCTTCAAATCAATCCAAATCAAATCTTAAATCAATTCCTACTCAATTGATATTCTCAAATCACAAATCAATTCCAACTTAATTGATTTATTCAAATCCAAATTCCAAAATGGAAATCATGAATCAATTCCAAATCAAATGATTGAAACCCATGATTGAATTCAAATCCCAAAATCTTTCCTAAGCCTTTGATTTCATTTAAGCCCAAACCAAACCCAAATCACTCCAAACTCAAATGATTTTTCATAACTATTTATAGCTTCATTTATACAAATATAAATGAAGTATAAATAAATAACCAAAACTAAACCCAAAATTAAACCAAAATCCAACTTATACTCTTTTCAATCAAATCATTCTATCAATCCAAACCCTTGATTTTCTCTTCAAACAATCACTCCTTCAATCACATGCCCAAATATAAACATAAACTACAATAACCAAACCAAAATCAAACTAACCCAAGTCAAACCCATGTTCATCCTTTGACTTGAAAATGTCAAATGAACTAAACCCATTTGACTCCAAATCTCTTGCAAATTGGATTTATATTTCCATCAATAAATTTCCATAAGTCCATATGTGAGTTCAACCAAACTTGAACCAAGCCTTGATCAAGCCAATTACCCATTTAGGCTCACTTGACCCAAAGTGACCTAAAGGACCTTTGAGCCAAATTCTAATCCAACCCAAATTGGATTGAACTAAGCCATCTAAGCCTCACAGGAGCAATCATCCTAAGATGATCAACAACTCAAATTGGTTCAAACCTAGCCTTTGACAAAGTCAACACTTAGCCCAAATAAAACCTAAACAACCCAAAATTCTATAAGAAAATTGATTGAAACCATTGATCTAAACCAATCCATAATCAATCATTGAACATGATCAAGCCAACAATTGAGAACCAAGCCTAATTGGCCACTTGACCTTGACCCAAATTGACCTAAAAGCCAAAATTGGTCAAATCTTGATCTAAGCCAAATTGATTGCAACCAATGGGTCAAATTCATTCCAAATCACTTGTTGAACTTGACCAAAGCTTCAATTGGCCAATTACAACCACCTCCATGAACCCAACTTGACCTAAAAGGTCAAATCAACTTGAAATCAAACCAAATCAAAATCGAATTGAAACCAAAGCTTGCAATACATTTCAAATGGTCAAGCCTAACCAACCCATGACCAACCTAATTCAAATGGGTCAATTGGTCAATCCCATTTGATGAAATGAACTCAAATGAACCAAAACCAAATCTAAACCAAATTGAACCAAACCAATGATATCCATAGCTCAATGATCATTTGAACTTGACCTAACCCATGGTTTGACCAATTTGACAATAACCCAATTTGACCCAATTTTGACCTAAATGGATCAAATCAAATCAAATGAACTCCAAAACACTTAAAATTTGGCCAAACCCATTTTGAATCATTTTGAATCTTCCAAGTCAAAATCATGGTAAAATGACCACTTTGCCCTTAGGTCAAGTATCTATGACCAAATTCACTGGAATTTGGTCATGTCCTCTCAAGACCATTTGACATCCTTCCATTGGTCAACATGGGTACCAGGTGAATATGACCCAATGAGCTTGGGTCAATATACCCAAGGCAAGGCCACCTCCCCATTGGCAATTGAACACTTGGAACTCCAAATGCACTCATCTAGCACATGGGCATCCACTCTCCTTCCCTCCACTACCCAAAATGACCCATGGGGTGTGTCAGCTCAAACCGTTTCCAATCCTTTCCATTGATCAAAATGGCAAAATAGCCCATCACCATCGATCCAAGGAGGGGAGATATACCCCTCTCATTCCCACTCAAACCACAAGAATTCATTTCCACAAAGCTAAGAAGGTTGAGTCAAGCTTCTCCTTGCAAGCCATTCCCGAGCTCCCCATTTCTCACTCTCAATTTTCCTCAAAGGTGGGAGGTGAATTGAAAATCCAACTCATTCACTCTCCATCAAAATCAAATTAACCTTGCACACACCATCAATGGACTTCATCGAAGCTCAATCAAGTTATTTCCCAAGTCTCCAAGAAAGCATCACTTTGATCAAAGCCAATCTCCATTGAAGAGGAGCTTGGTAAACTGAGCAATCTACTCCAAACCAAGATCCAATTCCTTCAATAGGGCTTCATCTCTACTAGACGAAGCTACCTCCTCCGTTGGAAGCACCGGTGATAGCTTTTGATGAGGTAATTGCTCAAAACCATAGCCATAGAAAAGTTTGGTTGGTCCTTTTTGAAGGAAATTATCACCCCATCAAATCTTGACCATTAGATGTGCATCCCCTCCTTCCAAAGGTGTGGATCATTTTGATCCCAACCAGCTCGAGCTTGAATTGAATGAGAGAGATGAACATGTTCATCTCTCATCGCCAAAGGAGAAGGATCACATGTCATCCATTCCACATGATTGGAATAGATAGTAGATTATATCACACTAGATCCCCTTTGATTTAAGCCCAAATAATGGATTAATCTTGATCCCATCTAGATCGATCCCATGAGAAAGCCCACCGCCCACTGGATGTGGATACTTAAATAACCTATCTCATCACTAAGTGGAAAGTGCCACATCAGCATCAACCGCATGCTAGCAGCCATGGCGATGGGATTAAGGGATTACTTAGGCTTAATTAATTTGATTTTAACTAAAACTTCCAAAATTTATAACTAATTGTAGAAAAATATAAATAAATACTCATTTTAAAGATAATTCAGAGAAGAATAATATAAAATTAAAATTAATTAATTTTAAATAGTGATTTTAACTCAATTTAGGTTTTATTAGAAATGTAATTAAGTTAATTACTTCTAATTAGAATTAATCTCAGACTTTTGAGGTTAATGGGATGACCTCTACCTCCCATAATTTTCTTGAATTTATTGATTAATTAGGGGAATTGCTTATTTCATCCCTAATCACTCTCTTAATTAACTAAATGATTAATTAACATAGTGGTAAATTCATTAATCAAGCTTGCTAAATCATCATGAATAGTGAATGGACATAGGGAATGAGATTAGGACTTCTTTTCCAATATTTTCTCCTAAGTTCATTTCACTTGGAAAACACTTAATCAATTTGTAATTAATTAATGGCTTAATCACTTCATTAATTAGTTTAATTAATCAAACTCAAAACCAAATCATTCTATAACTTAATCATTCAATTCTTGGGTAGATTCTTAGGTGTTCAATAACCTAAGAGGATTCCAAAGGAAATTATAATCAAACTACATGTGTAGGCCCTTTAGCATAATTAACCAATAATTGTGAGCTAATTGCATTAGGCCTCTTTATTTCTTAGGTGCATTACTGATTTAATTTTACATGTGGTTGCATATCATATGTTAGCTCACAGTTACTTGGCTAATTATGTTAAAGTGGTATGGTAAGGTAATAATAGATTTTAATTCATACCTTAACCCAAATTAGAATATAAAATCAACCTAATTGTTCTAAATTAAACCAAACCAATTCACACATGGGGAATGAGATTAACAAACCTTTTCATATCTCCTAAATCAAATCAAATTCAAAGATAAAAATCTCTTTAAAGAATTTTGATTCATTTTAAATGATCTTATTCTATATGATTGTCTTAGTTAATTAGGGTGAATGAAGTTATGTACTTACATCCCTTCATTTCTTTCCAATCATGCTAAATATTGCTTGATGCCTAAAATCATGCATTCATTTCTTTTAAAAATTAATTAAATAAAATATTTTATTTTATGTCAAATTGCATGTGTTGGTTAAAATTAAGGATATGAGTGGCTATTATCATTATTAAACAAAAAATTTTTTTTCGAAACTTATAAATCAAAGATCATATATAAAGTGATGTTAGTTATAAATATTTATAAGCTTGCATGTGATGATAGCATAAGATGTGTACTATGAAGTTCTTATCTCCTCTCTTAATATGGATTCACATAGGATTTGCAAGTGTATAGTTCATTTGAAAAGAACATAAAACTTGCCTAAATCTATTCCTATGCATCTCTATGTTAAGACTTAGGAAGCACCTTCATACTACATGTAAATCTTACAAATCAAAACATAAATCTCTTGCATGATTCTTCATCCATTTGGTTCTTTTTGTACATTTACATTTATCTAAAAAAATGGTCTATCAGTCTGGACATTTTGGGCTGTGAGGCTTTAAGTAGCCCCAAGTAGGTCTTGTACCTTATGCCCCTGATGTAAAAAATAATGGTGTCATACTCACTTATAACTTTTATACATGTGGATGTGCATTTAGCTAATGGATAAAAGAGTCCCTCTTTTCTACATAACAAAGACATGCATTCATGGAACATCCAAATTTTCAAACCACATTTCTTTGCATTCATCATCAAAGTGTGCTAAGATTTGCATTGCATGTATATGTATTCTTAGGATTATTCATATGCATGGTATACATGGTGGAAAGAAATGAATGGGTGTGTGTTATGTGATAGCAATCCACCCTAACTAATCTTAAGATGTCTTTCTTATTGAATAAAGCTATTTAGAGTAAATCCAAACTTAGGATTAATTAAAAAATACATAATAAATCATTCACCAAAGGAAATTCATTAATGAATCTACCTTAGAAATGCTTTAAGGTAGAAATGAAAGAGAGTTCTCCTCTTTTTCTTCTCTTCACAACATTTAGTCATTAAGTGTAGATTCATTCAAACCAAATCAAATCACCAAATTAAAATTGACAAGTCAACTAAATCACTTAAAATGAAATCACCATCTAAGTTGAATCTCTCACACTTTCAACCCTAAAACCTAGGACATGCCACAAGCCTTAAATGACACACACATTAGGCTAAGTCACCATTTCTAGCTCTATGGGGTGCATGGTTTGAAGTGATTTTGTTTTATATAATTTTTTAGACCGATGTTGTGTATGGATAGACCGATGGGAAAATCTTAGTCTAATCATGTCTTTGTAGGATTGTGCTTAAGAGGCATTGTAATAAAAATATAAATGCTATATTGCTATGTAGGTTGCTTACCCTAAGCATAATCAAACTAGACAGTTTTTGGTTACCCATGTAAGTCCAAATTATTCTTATAACTACTTGGGTTGTGTGGTATGTTTAGCTAACCTTTATTTTGTAGGTTTAATTTGATTTTCCCATTTTGATGTAAATTTTGCAATTAAGTTTTGGAGCAAGTGTTATGGGGATTAGGATGAACATTGTTCATAAGACTATGTCTTATGTACCATGTGAGGCCTTGGAGCAAGCTCCCAAGATAACCCCAAAAGAAAGAAATGGAGCAAATCAAGATGAACAAAATGAAGGAGTGAAGAATGGAAGATGAAGAATGAAGACCCCATAACACTTGTCATTTCATAATTGTAATTATTCATTTGTATAAGTTATATAAGGGTAGAGCTTGGCTACCCATTTTCCTCTTTCGGCGATATGGGACCACCATCGCCTCTTACTCTTTTGCACTAATATTATAAATTGATTGATGTTATATTTATGATTGTCCAATTAGGATGGCATGATTTTCCTAGTTTTTTAATTGCTTGATGGTTGTTGAATGGCCTAGATGCGATTAGGCTCTTAGGAAAAAATAAATTTTCTATCCAATTAATCAACTCAAAATTAAACTAAATTCATAACCCTCACTTAAAGCCTAGGACATAAATCAAGATAATAAAAGATTTAGCAACCCCTTAGCTAGATGTTTTAATCTCTCATATCATGCATAAATCATATTGCTTCACTCTTGCTGGAAGGCTCCCACCTTGCTGAGAAAATGGCTTAACCTTTGAGAGCCATGGTGGAAACACACCCCTTCTTTCTATCTTTAACCAATATTCTCATGCATTAAGCATATGAAATCCCATAGCCTATGTCAAATAAAAATGTCTAAAAATCAAAAATAAAACTTAACAAAATTTGCATTAGAGTAAGTCATGAAATCATGCCCTTCATGATCTAGTCCCTTAGGGAGTCATTTTAAGGACTTAGTCTCCTTTCTAAATGAACAACAACGTAGCTATCTTATAAAGCATAAGACTTGCCTACATGTATTTAAAATCATAGGAGGAGATAGTTGGCGGCCACCCCCAGGAGGTTGTAAGCTCAATAATTGGGTGGTTTACTCTCTTGTGGAGGTATTCCATATACCCATTTTGCCTTAGATTTAAGTCATGCTCTGCCCAAAGCTCCCTAGATTTAGGATCTAAGATTGTTGTTTCCTTTGCTATAAGCATAAATCCTCACCTCTTAGGCATTTCTACAATTTTATTGTATAATTATAAGCCCTAAATTTCTAATAAAAATTCAACTCAAATATATAATTTCTCTCAGTTTCAAAAATATAAAATCCAACCATAGAATAGTTTGGGATGCTCACTAGATTTCCTAGTAACATGAGCATCCTCTACTCATCTCCCTAAACTCCCTCCTCTTGCTCAATCCCTCTTGATTTTCTAAAAATAACCAATTGATTGATAGTCATATCTTTGAAATCTTTGGAGACAATGATCATTTACTTTAATCGAGATTATTCCCAAGGAATCTCATTCTTTAGGATGTAATTAACTATGATGGATTGCCTCCATAGGGAACTTAACAAACTTGATTTAAAATAAACCTTACTTTACTTTTACATGTAAAGTAAGGGACAGATCTCTAGTACATTCGAAGACCCATTATCCTTTGAGTCCTATTGATTTAGTCCATTGTAGGATGGTGACTTCTATCTCTCTCGAGATACATCATTCTTCAATGTCATACCCATCACCCTAATAAGTACATCTGTAGACATGGTGTCCCAACCCCACCAAACATCCAAAATAAAACACCATATTTTTTTGACTCCACTAGATGGTTCCTCTCGCCATCTTTGGTAAATGATCTCTCCAAGTATTGATATTGGATTTGTATTTCATATAAGTCTAAGACTATCCTTCTTTTTTGTTGGCACTTAGGTCATTTCATTTTTAAGCTAAGCTAGCCAACATCCTTTAGGTTTTAGGACCTCACTCCATGTAGGTCTTAAAACCCCTGTTGGGTCCCCCAATAGGTGATAATAAAATTTAATCAAAAGAGATGACTAAAGACCTTTTTCTTACCATCTCTATGGTAAGGTAAAGTTCATTCCACAAATAAGAAAAATAAATTCTTTATAAACATATCACTTTTCAAAAGCACTTTCCAAAAAGTTCACATAATAAAATACTTGCACAAGAGCTTTTCACAAAATATATATAACTCTACCTCATCTAACAATCTTCAAGATTGTTACATGTAGGATATTTTCAAAATCAAAATAAAAAATCATCTTTTCAAAAAACACATATTCAAAAAATCAACATCCTCATTCAATATACCAAATTTATTGTAATGAAGGTTTCATTTACAAAATCATTTCATAAAATAGAAACTCCATTCAATATATCTTACATATGTTGAAGATTGAGTTTCTCTCCTTTTCAAAAGCACATATTTAAAATGAACATTTCATTCAATATACCCAAATTTATTGAATGAAGGTTTCATTTCCAAATAAAATCATGTCATAAAATAGAAACTCATTCAATATATCTTACATATGTTGAAGTTGGAATTTCTTTCCTTTTCAAAAGCACAAAAATTGAAGATAAGCATCTTCATTCAATATATCTGAATTTGTCAAATGGAGGTTTCATTTTCAAATAAAATCACACCATTTGAAACTCCACTCAACACATTCCACATGTGTTAAGTTGGAATTTTCTTCTTTCAAAAAAGCAATAATCACACACAAAAATTTCATCTTTAAAAATAAAGTATGATTGACTTCCATTTTTCATACCCAAATTTGTTAAATGGAGATCTTATTTTCAAAGAATCATAAAAATAAAAATACATTAGAATTCCAGTTGACATACCCAAATTTATCAAATGAGGGTTTTATTTTTCAAAAGAAAATTGAAAATAAATTGGATTCTATTTAACACACCATATTTGTAAATAGAAAATCCCCCTTTTTCAAAATGAATTTGGACTTTACTTAGTATTTGCTAAAGATCCCATTTTTAAAAAAAAACAAAATGAAAATCAAACACATTTGGACTTTATTTAGCATATGCAAATTTGCTAAGTAAAGATCCCATATTCAAAAATCAAAACAAAATTCAAAACACATTTGGGCTTTATTTAGCATACACAAATTTTCTAAGTAAATATCCCATTTCAAAATCAAAATAAAAAATAGATTTGGGCCTTATTTAGCATACACAAATTTGCTAAGTAAAGATTCCATTTCTAAATTCACACATGATATACATCATGGGAAAACATGCAAAAACAAAATTGTTTTCAAACATCTTATCTAGCATACCCAAATTTGCTAAGTGAGTAATCCCAAAATCAAATCTAACAATAAAATCAAATGACCCTCTATTTAACATACTCAAATTTGTTAAATAAAAGGTCCCCAAACATAAAAGTTGAATTCAAATATGAACCAATGGAAGCATGAAGTCTCTCTCCAAAATATTTTGAACCCATTCAACATACACAAATTTGTTGAATGTGGGTTCTAAACTTAAATAAACTCAAAATCTCTTTCAAATTCAAATGAGCCCCACATAACATATTCAAATTGTTGAGTGTGTGTTCAAACTTTAAATCAAATCTAAAAAATCAGTAGAATACTAGGACAAAAAATTTGATTTGAGTTTCTTTCCAATAAATGCAGAGTTCCACTTTAGTCTCAGTTAGCTTTTTCTCAGTTCAGTATAGTGCAAATGGATTCTCAAAGTATGTTTTTAGCTTTCTCCTTTGGGATGGATTTGGCCTTGGATGGCGCCTCCCCAAACTAATTTTGCTCATTTGATACACTTTAGCCAAGGATTCGAGAGGGCCAGGATCACTTGTGAGGGGGCAACCCTCACCACTGTCAGCAAGAATGTGGTGGCTAGGTAGAAGCTAGTCATCCATATCGATATCCCCCAAACAAATTGTTGTTAATGTCATTACCCCAAAGGGCTAGCACCATTGGCTTTCTAAGGGAAGGCTACCCGCTTTAGGGATAGTCTCTCCTACCTTGGGTAGGGTCTAGCTCCCATTGCTCCACCAAGCTGAACCTAGCATCACAATATGAGCCGTAAGGCATCATGTGTGCATTGCCAAGGAGATGGAGACATTCTCTCACATTAGAGGGGTAGCTCTTTTGCTTACTCGAATAAGTTCCACCCTCTTTTGAAGGGGAGAAGATGTCGAGGATGTCACCTCCACCTCCAGTTCATTATGAGGCACCCATCGAGATGGAGGAGATCATATGCTGGCCTTTTACACCAAGTTGGCAGGCGCTTATGGATGATCGAGTCCAATGCCTCTATCTATGCTAGTTATCCCTCATAGTGTAGGTGAGTAGATCCGATAGAGAGGAGAGGCCAGTAGTGCACATTACTAACAAAGAAAAGGTGAAGATATGCTAGCAAGTCAGCCATCATAGATTTCATTGGCATACCACCCATCAATAGTATTGTATTGACTATTACAACCCATCATGGGAGGAGAGCCCCAGTATAGAGAGAGTCGGTGTTGTCTCCATCACACCGCTCTACTCCACGTCTACCATCACTAGTGCAAGTTCAATCTTCTATAGTTCCATCCAAAGCCATGAGAGCAGCATCAAGAGAGAAGAAAGCCCCACTGGTGATCCAACTATGGCCAAGGGATCCCGCTTCATCTACGATGTCGACTTAGGTGAGGGTGAGCTCTCACCTCCTACACTTTAGTGAAGAGGAAGTGGTGACCTCATAGCATCATAGTTGTGCCATCACCATCACCACCTTAGCAGATCATAAATATAGCAGCAGTAGAGGGAGAAAGAAATAGTTCTACTATCCCCATGGTGATAGATCCCATGGGCATCTATCCATAATAGGCCACAGTACGCCTCCAGTGAGTATAGCCCTCACAACACTTAAATAGCAGGGGAGATAAGGTGTATCTCTATTCATGAGCATGATCCCACCACTGGTCAGATGCAAGAATTTATGCCTGCATAGTTAGACCGCTCCTTGGATGATATCGCACGATCTTATAAAAGAAAGAAATCTAGGGTATGATTATTTGACCTCAAAGAGGAGAAGGTTAGCTTTGACCCCAATGAAGATGATTTGTTGGAAGACTCGTGAGGTGCATATGATGGATACTAGAGGTTCTCCTTCAAGATCACGAGAAAAGGTGTTGTGGTTAACAAGATGCCTATTCAATGAACACCTCCTTCAACAACTCAAACAAAAGATGAGTAGATTGATAAAATGGGATAGAGACTTGAAGATTTTAGTGGTAGTTCTAGTGCTCGAATCAAGCTAGTAGTACATCCCACCATTGGAGACCGGTCACTGAAGTTGTTGCACCCGGATCAACCCAAGAGTTTACCTCAAGAGAGCACTAACTTGTATAAGAAGGTAGTGGATAGTACCTCCATACAAGAAAAAGATATCAAACTCTTGGTTGAACAACAAGTGAAAGAAGCAAAGCGAGGTGGTTCATTAGTTCAAAGGGTAGACCCTACCCAGGAATTGATGCTATCCAATATCCCAAGGATTTTGTGCCTCCTTCTTTCAAAAGCTTTGATGGCGCAGAACCCTGACAACATATATATAGTGCACTTTAGCCAATTGTTCAAGAATGGTGGCAGATGATGATATTTTTTGTCTCTTTGTCTAGGGCATAGCTTTTGATTGGTATGCTGAACTCCCCAATGATTCAAGAAGTCTTTTGTTGGAAACTCTTTTAAGAGTTTTACTAGAGCTCAGCAAAGGGTAACTATGGGCAATCTCATTGTAGCATAACAACACCCCGGTGAGTCCCTCATTGATTATATTCTTAGATGGAGAAATTTAAGCATGAAATGCCAACCATAACTATTTGAACAACATACTATTGAATTTTTTTTTATTAAAGAATATTCATGACCCAGTTACTTTCATTCTTAAAGGTTTAATCATTAAGTCATTTGAGAAGCTAATCAATAAGGTGGCTAGTATACAAGGAGAGGCCAAATAGTTTCCTTTTCAAGATCAATCATTAAAGCCAAAGTTGCAGAAAGCTTATGAAAAGAAGCCAGGGTAGTAGCATTGGATAAAGGGAAGCAACCGACCAGAGATCAGTATGAGAGACCTCGAGCTCAACAGCCTTCGCTTCCACCTCCTTTACCACTGCCTCAGTCATTTTATTGACTGCCATAGCAGCCTCCATGGCCTTCACCGCCTCCTCGCCATACTCAGCAGTAATATACCCCCCAGTAGCTATCATCCACCTACTCTTTTGGATAAATTAAATAAAATCATTCATTTAAGAGATAGTCAAAAAATCTTTAAGAACCTCTTAAATAAACTTGATTTTCAACCACCCGAGCTTAGGAAGCCAGAGGAAGTGGGTAGGAGTAATGATCCTAACTTTTGCCCCTACAACCGCATGCTAGGCCATGTTTTGGAGGATTGCTTTATATTTAAGGACTACCTTGAAAATAGCTACAAGGCAGATGCCATAATTATACCTAAAGAATACTTAATGGAACAACCATCTAGTTCTATTAGGGTAATCCTTGGGGATACTTGTGATCCTGTCAAAATAAAAGAAGGTTGGGATATCTCTTTATCCTGAATCTCTAAAAGATTATTTTAAAATCTAGAAACTTTCCTTATAGTGAGGCAGCTCGAACCTCCAACATCAAGGAAGGTTTTGACAAGTTTCCAAAGATAACTTGGGGAAAGTAGGAGCTCAACACCAGCGACTATACTCGAGATAGCCAAGTAGAACCAGACTGAGTCCAGCCTCCATTCCACCATTGTACTACTTCAACCAAAATTCCTACTAGTTCTTCTTCTAGTAGACATCTTGTATCGTGGATGAGGGCATCAAATCCTTCACCCCACTTACTAGATTTCTACTATGTACCTTTAAATCTAAGAAATTGAGAAATAAAGCTAGTTTGAATTACATCCTGATGGGTTATATGATTATACCTTTAGAAAACTCTTCAAGTCTTGATAATTATAACAACTCGATCATCCTCTTCGATTCAAAATGAACTTTCCTTTTGAATGATATGGGTTCACCTCTTGAGATAGACTTGGAATCATCGATCAGGGTCCTATAAGAGGTATGTTCTGAGGGTAGAACCTTCCACTAAACAACCATAAGAGGTTACCAAGTTAACCTCCAGTAGTGGGTTCTACCTCCTAGAAGCACCTCAAGATATGGGAAAATAAGTCATTAGTATTAACGAGCAAGAAGCCCCACCACAAGATGCTCCACCTATGGATATGCTTGTGGAGGATCAGCCCAAGGTTTTCTACAATCTCCTCACTCACCTAAGAAAGTTTCCAGCTAAACTAAGCATATATGATGCCCTTGTCATATCTAAAGAGATGAGGGAATCATTAATCAAGGCCCTTCTTGATCCAGAAATATGTTTAGCTCAACTGACCGCTATTAGAGAGGAGGCACATTTTTCAAGAGAAGCCCAAAGAGTCACATTCACTAATGAAGACCTTCTTCTAAGGGAAATGGAGCCCAACCATCAACTCTACATCACAATGGATATGGGAAGATTCAAACTTTCTAGGGTGTCAGTTGATCCGTGCATGGAACATTATGAGAAATCTTGCTTATTTGAAGATTAACATCTTTGAACTCTGAGGAGATCAGATGATGTTGAGAGGATTCAATGAATAGGGTGAGAGGGCTTTAGGTTCCATAGTGTTACCTTTGGAAATAGGCGACTGGAAGAATAAAGCCAAGTTCTATATAATTAATTCGAATACATCATTCACTACTTTGCTTAGTTGGCCTTGGATATACTAGAATAAGATGATTCCATTCTCTCTTCATTAGTGCATCAAGTTTCAAAATGATGGAATCGAATACTATGTCAAAGGAGATAAAAAGCCATTCTCAATTAGAGAGCTCAAAATATATGAATATGTGACCTACTATCTTCCTCAAAATCAAAATACCTTTTCTTATGAACTTGGTCAAAGTTCAAATACAAAAGAAAAAGAAAAAGAAGAAAAAAAAGAAAAAGAAAATGAAAAGAAGAAAGAAAGTACAAGGGAGTGAAAAAAGGACACTGAGGAAGAAGTAGAGTTGCAAGTTACATTCCACCCACAGTTCATCCTACCATTCAGACATATGGGTAGGATGATTCGACCTCCACCAGGTAGAGGTACATATAGACAATCTAGGGTGGAAGATTTCTTGGTTGGCCAACAAAATAGGGTTATGTTCCAATCGGAGGTACTCTACTACTCACATAGACTTGAATTCAGCTCGAGGATGAGTCTCATGTGATTAGCATACCAACCAACCCCTCTCAGTGGGTATCATTGGAGGTGACACTCAAAGCATGAATGTATTTGAATTAAGATTATCTAAAACCATTAGGCAGTAGTTGGGAACTTTAGCTCTAACCCGGCTTTCTTCTCAAAAAGTTGAGGGTTTAGTAGTTAGGGAAGCCCCTAGATCTTCCATAGATGTCAAGCCAAAGAGATTCCTATTGGGATCATTATCCTCAAGTCCATAAGAAGATGTAGGACTTGAGGATAATTCATATAAATATTTAATGGAATTACCTTTTGATTAGTACTTGCTTTATGTTCATAATCTTGCAAAGAAAAGTTTGATTCCTTACACATGGTCCGTCAAGTATATTTTGAGAAGCGTGGGACAACAAAGGCGGATGCATAATCAAGACTAGATGAGGATTCAGTGGGTCCGACGATGATGATTACTTCTAGTTATCACCAATCATCTGAGTCGATAGAATCTTCTCAAACCAATAACTCTTATGAGAATGTGTTTAGAAACTTTAGACCGATGATCTCCAAATCAAAGATGCACCTCCAGAATTTGAAGAAGAAATCAATTCAACCATCAACAAGCTCAAAGAAATCAACCTTATGATAGAAGAAGATCCATACCCCACATACATCAATTCTCTATTTAATGAAGAAGAAATCAATGACTTAGTTAGGCTATCGACTGAGTTTGAGGACAACTTTGCATAGTGCTATGAATAAATGCCTGGGTTATATCCTGACATAACAGTCCACAAACTCGTAATAGACCCTAATGCTAACCCTATCAAGTAAGCTCCTAGACGCATGCAATTAGAAATCAAACGACAAGTCATTTTTGAAGTCAAGAAACTGATTGATGTTGGTTTTATCAGAGAAGAAAAATACCCTACCTAGTTAGATCGTCCAAAGTTAAGAAGAAGAATGGCCAAATTCATCGATTTGGACTTAAATAAGGCATGTCTTAAAGGTGAATTTTTTATACTATACTATAGGTGGTGACGCCTCATCTCATGCATTATTCTCCTTTATGGATGGGTCATCTGGCTACAACCAAATCAAGATGGCCCTCGAGGATGAATGAAGCACTACTTTTCAAACCTTGATCGAAATCTATTATTATAAGGTCATGCCTTTCGGCCTTAAAAATATCGGTGCTACATACCAATGGGCCATGACTCAGATCTTCAATGAACTCATTCATCATCAAGTTGAATGCTATGTTGATGATCTAGTAGTCAAAAGCAAAGAAAAGGAAGGCCATCTCTTTGACTTGGGAGTAGTTTTTGAATGGTTAAGATAATTCAACCTCAAAATGAACCCCAAGTGTGCATTCTGAGTAGCTTCGGAAGGTTTGTTGTCCAACACCGGAATAGATAGACCTAGAAAGATCAAAACTATCTTAGAAATTCCACACCCTAAAAGTCTAACTCAACTCAGATCTTTCTAGGCGTGGTTAGCGTATTTAAGATGCTTTATCTCCAATCTATCGATGAGATTCAAGTCATTTTGAGCACTTATCAAAAAGGATGCTAAGTTCAAGTGGGATGATGAGTGTCAGCATGCTTTTGAAGATATCATCAATATTTTGGTAAAGCCACCTAGCATCCCCTATCCCGTGAAAGCCACTTATCCTCTACCGCTACATTGGATGACTCCTTGGTGATTTGTTGGCCCAAACCAACGACGAATGGAAGGGGAATTCTCTCTACTACCTTAACCATCATCTGATCCCTATCGATGCAAACTATCCACCTATTGAGAAACATTGTCTAGCTTTAATCTTTGCATCCCAAAAGCTATGGCATTAGAAGCTCTCTCATAAGGTAAACTTGATTTCAAGAATCAATCCACTATAGTATCTCATGACATGACCGATATTATCCAAATGGTTGGCACATTAGTCCATGATTCTCTAATTTGATATTACATGTACCCTTTTGTGGTGAAAGGATGCACTAGGATTTGTTAGCACACCCACTTCATGATTCCCCGCTTAGTGATGACCTCCCATGAACAAATCATGAACTTAGGGGACAATATTCACTGGGAGATGTATTTTGATGGTGCGCTTCTTTCAAAAGGAGAGAAGAACCATGATCTACTCTTCCGGAAAGGCAGGTAGGGAATTATCTTGTTAACTCCAAATCATGATGTCATGAGATTCTCATACTATCTCCAGTCCATGCACCAACAATGAAGCGTATGATGCTTTGATTATCGTCTAGAGTTAGCTATTACAAGTGTGTCAAAAAACATCAACATCTATAGGATTCTCACTGGTCATCAACTGCATTGTTGGGTCTTATAAGTTCTAAAACCTAAGCTTTGTCACTACCATGAGTACACCATGAAGTGTGGCCCAAATCCCTAAGGTCACAATTTACAAGGTTCCTAGAGAGAAGTAGATATGCTTTGGCCAAACTAAGGAGCAAGATGGAAGATGAGTCCATTAATAAGAGAGTCCAAAATAGTCATGTCCTTATTGATGCTAAACTCATCAAGAGCTATTCTCTGAAGGGGAAGTTGCCTTTCCAAAAGGACAAGGAGCTGGATTGAGGCAACCATTCATAGATTACTTGAATATAGCAAAAACTACCTCAAGAGAAATCACAAGCCCATCGATGAAGAAGAGAGCTCTTTCTTATGCTCTCATAGTCACCTTGTGCCGATTTTTTGATCAAATGTGGTTGCTGTTTGGACAAACATGAAGAAGATTGTGATACACGTATATGTGGTGCATCAATCTGTCCAAGATGAAAGCTGAGATCAAGAGATTAGGATACTACTAGCCTTCGATGATCACCGACTATATGGATGTAGCTAGGAGATGCCACCAATTTCAGGTACACTATGTGGTCCAACATCAACCACCAAACATTTTACATCTTACATTGGCTTCATGGCCATTCGAGTGTTGGGGTACTAACATAGTGGGCATGATTGATCCCTTTTCTTCCAAGGGTCATCAGTTCATCCTAGCTGTAACTGATTACTTTTCTAAGTGGGTTGAGGTAATCCCACTTAGGGAGGTCACAGCTCAGCATGTGCTCCAATTTTTCAGGAACCATATCATATATAGGTTTGGGGTGCCTCGATGAATTATATCCGATAATGGTACTACATTCAAGAGCACCAAAATCAACAAATTTCTCTAGAGACATAGCATAGATTGAGATACTCCACTATCTATGATCCTAGGTGAATGGCCTAGTGGAAGAATTCAATAAAACTCTCCTCAAGATACTAAAGAAGACACTCAGTGATAACAAGATATAGTGGCATGAATAGCTAGTTGAAGCCTTGTGGGCATACCACACCATAAATAGAACTCCAACCAAAGCTACCCCATTCTCTTTAGTGTATGGGTCCAAAGCCATTCTACCATTAGAAGTTCAGCTCCCATAACTAAGGATAGTAATGGGTAGTAAAACCACTATAGAGAAAAATGCCAAGTTCTAGTTAGAAGAGCTTGAAGGTTTGGAGGAGAGACACTTATGGGCATGCAAGAACCTCGAGTTGTATGAAGCCGGGATGATTCAAGCTCACAACAAGCTGGTCAGTCCTAGAGCTTTTCATGTAGGAGAGCTTGTTTTAATTCTAAGAAGACTAATTATTGCTCTTTGAATGATGGGAGGCAAGTTTGAACCCATTTGGGTAGGCCCTTTTATCATAGAGAAGGCATACCAAGGAGGATCTTATCAACTTATTAATTGTAAAGGGGAAAAATGCTTCCAATCAATTGGCTCTATTTGAAAAATTACTACCCATAAAATCATGTTCGAAAACAATTATCTTTAAAAAAGATTATATTCAAATTCATCAAAATGTTCTCTTTATTCGAAGCATAATCCATCACAATGCTACTAGAATAGGTGTGAGAGAACCCAAGCAGCATCCTTTCTTGGTGAGATCATAACTGCCATTCGTGGAACCATTTCATCAACTCTTAAGCATGTTTTAGGATAGGTTTAAGAAAACATGAGCAACATCTTATCCTCCCCCTAACACAAACATATAAACAAACACATATATTGTGTCTCGGGAAATTTTGATGTTGAGCAAGCCCCTGGTACTCACTCACTACTGCTCTAAGTCGTCGACATGCTTGCTTGTTGCTATATCACCCCAGTGGTCACTTGTCCAACAGATGTGAGTCCCCATTTTTCCCTAACTGACCATTATTGCAAACAAATGAGCCTTGTTAGTTTTGTAGATCTCACAAGAAAGCTACCTCATGTTGACTTTGTTTAAGAAGATGTAAGCTACATGCATTCTTCTGAACTAGCCATCATGACTAGTAGTATATTTGAGGTTTAGGATAAGTCTCCCAATGGCTCCTTTTCTCTTGACTACTTCTGAGTTGATTTAAGTCCCCTCAGCAGCATTCACTCCATAGTCTCCCTAGGTTGGATAACACTTATTGAGCTAAAGACACACTATCCCGGTAATCAGTTTTGTTGTAGGAAGATGTGAGTCCCCAATGCTTTCTTCCTAGGTTGATTATAGCAAATCGATGAGCACCTTAGGTTGGTTGATGTTCTATCGATAGTGACTCACTTGGATACACCACTCTTAGAAGATATGAGTCCCCATGCTTTCTCTTTGAGTTGACCATCAAATACTTATAGACATCATCTTCTTTAGGGGTTTGGATAAAGCCCTTAGTGGCCCCTTCCCTGTGGGCACACTACTTGGATTACATCCTTTGTGACCCTATTTAGACAATACCCGGGCTACTCTTGGATTGGACAGTCCCCCTTTCCTAGTAGTCACCCCTATGGTTGAAGAATTTATTCAGCGGATGCACAGATTCTCCTTTGGACTAGTAAATATGAGATAGGTCTAGGTTGATATAAGCTCATTCTCAGTATAATCCTTAGCAAACCAACAGAGTCCATGATAAACAAACCAAACAAACAAATTTATTCGCATATGGATTAGGAATTCAAACCCCCAGTGCCCCCTTTTCCAAACAGGAATCCTATCTTTAGGGAAGTGTCAGCAAAACTCCCTATAGGAATTGCTTGACTACTCTTGCATTGAGATAAGTTCCTAGGTCGGCACTCTCTGAGTAGTCGCCCTTAGGTCCGGTTTAATTTATTTTGCCACAAATAGGTTACCCTAGCTGTCATTTCACTCTAGAAGATGTAAGTCTACTATGCATTCTTTTTAGCATGACTGCCACAAAATAACGGGAAGCCCTAGGTCAGGTTGACATGTTACCTTGCTAATATGTTGCCTAATGGTCTTTTATTCAGAAAGATATGAGTCCTCAAGCTTTCTTCCCTAAATTGGCCACTATAAACTGAAAGGCACCCCTTTGGTTGGTTAGTTCTACCCCACATCCGGTAGACTATCCCTTTGGATTAATGAATCTAAGATAGGTTTAGGCTGATATTAGCCCCTTCTCGGTGGATCTATCACAAAATAAAGGGATCCATCAAAGTAAAATAAATGAAATTAAAACAAAATGCAATTCAATTAAAATGAAATAAATTTTGACTATCTTTGAGCTGATTTAAGTCCCCTAGTGACATTCACTCAGTAGTCAACCTAAGGTTGGGTCTGATTCATATCAGATGCCAATCAAATGACGTGATCCTTACTTTGGAAGATGTATGTCTGCTACACTTTCTTCCTAATACAGTTTTTCTACGTCGAAAGGCAACCCCTTTGGTTAGATAGTCCTACTATATGGTTAGTAGACTACCTCTTTGGATTGGTAAATTTGAAGTAAGACAAGGCTGACATGGCCCCCACTCAGTTCGAACCATCGCAAATCGACAGGGTCCATTTAAAAATTCAAAATTTAAAATCTGGAAAAAATTCCAACCAACCTACATAGTGGAGTCAAATTAAATAATCAAATCAACCAACTTCTCTTCAGGAAAAGACAAATCTTTCCAATTTCCCTAGTGGATTACAAATTCTAATTCCCCGATGGATTTTACAACCTCTTATCCCTAGTGGATAACTTGAACCTTTTCCCCTAGTGGAAGACTCACATACTTAATCCCTAGTGGATTCCTTCTTCAACTCTCTTATGTCTTTAACATAAGTAGAGTCATATTGCACTAAGCTTTCTATTCCTTCTACACCTCAGGTTTAGGAATAGATCATTTATGTTTGTGCTTGCAATCATTCAGATGTTGTTGATCATCTCGATCAGCACCAATATGTGCGATCTTCCTTGTCAGTCACACCACACCTATTGGGCGCCCTTTATTGACCTCACTTTTGGAGTGAGCTCTCAACTTCTCCATCTTATACATAAGACTCCTCTAGACACTAAGAGTTCCTTAGTCTTAAGACACTTCTAGTGATTAGGTAAACACTTAACCTAACCCTAGACTTAGAGCTATAAGAAAATGTTATGCCTTAGGGGTATTAAGAGGACTTGCTTACCCTATAGCTTGAACCTAATCCTTGCCTCCCTCCTTCAAATCATCCAAATCAAATCTTAAATTAATTCTGACTCAATTGATATTCTCAAATAATAAATTAATTCTAACTCATTTGATTTATTCAAATCCAAACACAAATCCAAATTCTAAAATCCAAATCATTAATTAATTCTAAATCAAATGATTGAAACCCATGATTGAATTAAAATCCCAAAATCTTTCCTAAGCCCTCTGATTTCATCTTATGGACTTAGCCCAAATCAAACCCAAATCACTCCAAACTCAAATGATTTTCTTATAACTCATTTATATCTTCATTTATATTCATAAATATAAATGAAGTATAAATTCAAATAGCCAAAACTAAACCTAAAATTAAACCAAAATCCAACTTATACTCTTTTCAAGCTAAATCCTTAAACTTAGCCAAATCATTCTTAGATTAATCCAAACCCTTGGATTTTCTCTTCAAACAATCACTCCTTCAATCACATGCCCAAATTTAAACATAAACTACAATAACCAAACCAAAATAAAATTAATCCAAGTCAAACCCATGTTCATCCTTTTGACTTGAAAATGTCAAATAAACCAAAACCCATTTGACTGCAAATCACTTACAATTAGATTTATATTTCCATCATAAGTCCATATGTGAGTTCATCCAAACTTGAACCAAGCCTTGATCAGTCTAATTAATCCATTTAGGCTCACTTGACCCAAAGTGACCTAAGGACCTTTTTGAGCCAAATTCTAATCCAACCAAAGCTTCAATTGGCCAATTAGACCCAACTTAGCCCAATTGACCATGAACCCAACTTGACCTGAAATGTCAAATCAACTTGAAATCAAACAAAATTAAAATTAATTGAAACCAAAGATTGCAAAATATTTCAAATGGTCAACCAAGCCTAAACCAACCAATGACCTAACCTAATTAGGTCAAATGGGTCAAATTGATCAACTTGACCCATTTGACCCAAATGAACCTAAATGAACCAAAACCAAATTAAACCTAACCAATAATACCCATAGGCTCCAAATGATCATTTGAACTTGACCTAACCCATGGTTTGACCCAATTTCACCAATTGGTCAACCTAACCCAATTTGACCTAATTTGACCTAAATGAATCAAATTGAGCCAAATCAAATCAAATGAACTCCAAATCACTTGAAATTTAGCCCAACCCATTTTTGAATCATTTCAAATCTGCCTAAATTAAAATCATGGCCAAATGATCACATTGCCCTTAGGTCAAAGGGTATCCTATGACCAAATTCACTTGGAATTTGGACATGTCTCTCTCAAGGCCACTTGGCATCTTTTCAAGGGAGGTGGTGAAAATGAACCAATGAGCTTGGGTCGACCATGACCCAAGGCAAGGCCATATCGACCTCCCCAATGTCAATTGAACACTTGGAACTCAAAATTCACTCACCTAGCACATAGGCATCCACTTGATCGAGATGATCAACAACGTTCGAAGGATCTCAAAGACTAACAAAAATGATCTACCCTTAAAAGCAAGAATCAAGACACAAGTAACTCAACTTATGCCAAGGGCATAAGAGAGGAAGAAAGGATCCACTAAGGGATCAAGCATGTGAACCTTCCTCTAAGGAAGCAGGTCCAAGTTATCCATAGAGGATAAGGAGTTGGTTTGATATGATTTGGGGAGAAAAGATCCTCTAGGGATTAAGATTTATAACACACCGGGGATGAGTGCATAAACCTTCGACTAAAGAAGCAGGTTCAAATTATCAACTAGGGATAAGGACTTGATTTGGCTTGATTTCATGAGGGTTCTACTAGAGAGAGGGTATGATTTGTGCCTTGTTGGGTAGGAATTTGATTTGATTTAATTGGTGGGACATCCACTAAGGAAGAAAATTTTATTTGATTTGTTAGCTTATGATTTGAGGCTCCACTAGGAGAAGATATGATTTGGTTTGGAGGGCACATCTGCTTGAGATATGAGTTTGGATTGGGGATAAGATGGGTTTAATATATGGATTTTTTTGGTTTATTTGGGTGAAGTATCCACTAGGATAGGCAAATTTTCCTAACACCCCTAAGGCATGACCTATTCCTATGGCTAACTCTTCTAAGTCTCTAGGGCTAGGTTGAGTGTCCATCTAATCACTAGATGTGTCTTAAGACTAAGAAACTCATAAAGTTTAAGAGAAGCCCTATGTCTAAGATGGAAAAGTTGAGAGCTCATTCTAAAAATGAGGTCAACAAAGAGCGCCTAATAAGTGTGGTGTGATTGACAAGGAACACCGTATGTATTAGTGTTGACCAAAATGATCAACAACACTGAGAGATCACAAGCATTAACAGAATAATCTATTTCTAACCTTAAGGTGTAGAAAGAACCTAGAGATTAGTGCAATATGGCTCTAATTATGTCCAAGACATAAGAGAGAGGGAAGAATCCACTAAGGGATAGAGGGTGAACCTTCCACTAGGGAAGCAGGTTCAAGTCATCCACAAGGAGATGATAGGTTTGATTTGGTTTAGGTCTCACTGAGGAGAAATTTCCACTAGGGAAGAGAGTTGAATTTGTTTAAATTTTTAGATTTAGATTTTTGAGATGAACCATGTTGGTTTGTGATGGATTGCACTGAGTAGGAACCATGGAGGCCTAAACTTAACTCAGACTTTTCAATTCAAAAGGGTTGTTTACCAAACACATAGTAGGACTAGCTAACCAAAGGGATACCTTTCGATATGCAACTGCTGTACTAGGAAGAAAGCGTAGTAGACTTACATCCTCCAAAGTAGAGACTAGTTGTTGGGGTAATCTATTGGCAAAATAATAGATTGAACCCAACCTAGAGTTATTTATTGAGTGAATGTTGTTGGGGACATAGATCAACTCAAAGAGAGTCAAGAGTAATTTCATTTTAAATTTATTTTGATGGATTTCATTGGTTTGCGATGGATCACACTGAGAAGGAGCTTATATCAGCCTAGACCTATCTCATTTAACCAAAGTAGCTTCCGATGGAAGAACTATCCGACCAAAGTGCCTTTCAATTTGCAATGATTAATTCAAGGGAAGAAAGTCTGGGATTCACATCTTCCACTACAAAAGATCATTGGGATGATCAGTTGCTTTGGGCAACAAATCAAACCTGACCTAAGGCTGTCCATCGATTTGTACAATCATGCTAGAAATAATGCGTCATAGTCTTACATCTTCCAAAGCGGAATGATTATTGGGGTAACCGGCCTTCAATCAAAATAGATTGAACCCAACCTAAGGGTGTGACTATGGAGTGAGTGCCGACCAGGACTTATCTCAATTCAGGTAGTCAGACAATTCTTATAGGGAATTTTGCTGACACTGCCTTAAAGTTAGGATGCCAGCTTGACAAAAGGGGCCCTTTGCAGGCTTGAATTCCTAATCCACAAGTGAAGTAATTTTATTTATTTTGTTTAGTTTATTTTATCGTGAACCCTGTTAGTTTGTGAGGGATCAAATTGAGAAGGTGCTTATATCTTCCTAAACTAGTCTCAGATTTACTGAACCAAGGGAGAATCTGCGCATCCGCTAAACAAATTCTCCACCCACAGGGGTGGCTACTAGGAAAGGGGATTGTTCAATCCAAATGTAACCCAGGTAGTGTCTAAATGGGGTCACAAAGGATGTGATCCAAATAGAATGCTTGCAGGGGATGGGGCCAATAAGGGATTAATCCAACACCTTAGAGAAGATGACTTGGATAGTCATATATCCAATAGGTATTCGGTGGCCAACTCAAGGAGAAAGCGTGGGGACTCACATCGGTTAAGAGTGGTGTATCCATCGGGTGAGTCACTGTCAGCATAGCAAATATCCATCAACCTAAGGTGCCCATCGATTTGTAACAATCAACCTAGGAAGAAAGCTCTGGGACTTTCATCCTCCTATAGTAGAACTTATTGCTAGGATAGTCTATCTTCGGCTCGACAAGTGTTATCCGACCTAGGGCAACTATTGAGTGAATGTGGGGTACTTATATTAACTCAAATGTAATCAACAAGAAAGGAGCCTTTGGGGGACTTATCCTATACCTCAAATGTACTCAATCTAGTTAGATCATGATGATTAATTCAAGAAGAAAGCTCTGGGACTCACATCTTCTTAAATAAAATCAACATGAGGTAGCTTATTGGCTTGGCAATGAAACCTGCCATACTAATAAGGCACTCACTAGTTTACATTGGTCAAGTTAAAAATAAAGCTTGGGGCCTAACATCTCCTAAATAGACAGCCACTAGGGTAACATACTAGCAAGGTAGCATGTAGACTCGACCTAGAGCATCTAATGAGTGAGTTCCATAGGAGGCTTGCTCTCACATAAAAATAGCTCGAGATAAAAGATTTGTGTTTGTTATTGTGCATGTATCAAAAGGAATAGAAAGCCTCTAAGGGACTCTTACACGTACCTTGAACATGCTAGGGGATTTCATGGAATGATGCCAAGAAAGGAAAATAGGAATCCCTCTAAGAAAGGATGCCACTTGAGTTCTCGTACACCTATCCTAATTATGCTAATCAAAATAGGAAGCCTCTCAGGTTCTCTTACACCTATTCTAATAGCATCGGTATATTGTGTTTGTGTTGTGAAAGAAGGATATGATGCCGCTAGGGGACTCATACACCCCATAAACACGATGGATTGGCAAGATAAGCAAACAATTCTTCAAAAGAAAAGAAAATTTCATGAATGGAATTAGATTTTTGTTCTTTTTATTAATAATTATTTTCAAACAAGATTTATTTCATGTGTAAATTTTTTTTAGATAGAGCCCATTAATTAGAAGCATCGGTTGTTCCCCTTTACAATCAATAAGCTAATAAGATCCTCCTTGGTAGGCCTTCTCTATGACATAGGGGCATTCCCATGTGGGTTCGAACTTGCCTCCCATCTTTTGATGGGCAATAATTGGTCTCCTTAGGACTAACACTAGTTCTCCTACTCAGAAAGACTAGGGTGGACCAGCTTGTTGTGAGCTTGAATCATTTTGGCCTTATACAACTCGAGCTTCTGGCAAGCCCGAAGGATACTTTCCTTCAAACCTTTGAGCTCTTCTAACCGTAACTTTGCATTCTACTCTGTAGTGATCTTGCTACCTAATACTATCCTTAGTGATGGGAGTTGAACTTTTAAAGGTAGGACAGCTTCGAACCCATACACTAAGGAAAATAGGGTAGGCTGAGTTGGAGTTTAGTATGTGGTGCGGTAGGCCCACAAGGCTTCAACCAACTGCTCGTTCCACTTTCACTTATTATCATCAAGAGTCTTCTTCAGTATTTGGATGAGGGATTTATTGAATGCTTCCGCTAAGCCATTTGCTCTAGGGTAGTAGATGGTGGAGTATCTCTAATCTATGTCATGTCTTCTGGCAAAGTTGTTGTTCTTCTTACTTTTGAATGCAGTATCATTATCAAATATAATTCATCGAGGCACCTCGAACCTATATATAATATAGTTCCTAAAAAATTGAATCACATGCTGAGCTATGACATCTTTGAGTGGGATGGTTTCTGACCACTTGAAAAAGTAATCGGTGGCAACTAAGATGAATCGATAACCCTTAGAAGAAGGAGGATCGATTAGACCCACAATATCAGTACCCTAACATTCTAATGGCCATGAAGCCAATGTAGAGTATAGAATGTTGGGTGGTTGGTGGAGGACCACACCATGTACCTAACACAAATGGCATCTCCTAGCAACATCCATGCAGCCTATAATCATCGAAGGCTAGTAGTATCCTAGTCTCTTGATCTTCGTCTTCATCTTTGGACTGGATTGATGTACTCTGCATAGATCTAAATGTACCTCTGTTATAATGCCATGGGCTTCGTGTTTGTCTAAATAGCATAACCATATTTGGTCAAAGGATCGTTGGTACAGGGTGCCATCAACAAGACCATAGGAGAGAGCTCTCTTTTTCACTTAATGGGCTTGTGACTTTTCTTGAGGTAGTTTGCTGGTGTTCAAGTAATCTATGAATGATTGCATCCAATCCAGCTCCTTGTCCATTTTGGAAATGGCAACCTCCCCATTAAGAGAAAGTTTCTCGATGAGTTCAACATCAATAAGGGATATGACTTGCCTATTTTGGATCCTTATTAAAATGGACTCATCTTTTGAACATGACAATTCTTTGGAAAGTTTGGCCAAATCATCTGCTACTATATTTTCTGCTCGAGGAACCTTGTAGATGGTGACTTCAAGAATTTGGGCCAACAGCTTCATGGTATACTCGTAGTAATGACAAAGCTTGGGTTTGAGAACCTTGTAAGACCTGACAATCTGATTGATAACCAACTGAGAATCTTTAAAGATGTTGATGCTCTTAACACTAATAGTGGTGGCTAACTCCAAATCGATAATCAAAGCCTCATACTCGGCTTCATTGTTGGTGCAGGGGTTGGAAATATAGTTTGAGAATCTCATCACATCATGATCTAGAGTTAGGAGAAATATTCCTACCCTTTCTTTATTGGGAGAATAGATCATGGTGCTTCCCCTTTGTGAAAAGAAGCTGCACCATCAAAATACATCTCCCATCGGTGGTTGTCAGCTTCCCCTAAGTTCATTATTTGTTCATCAGGGAGATCGTCACTAAGCGGAGAATCAATAAGAAGTGGGTGTGCTTCTAAGAAATCCCCTAGTGCCTATCCTTTTACTACACGGAGGGGTACGAATGTGATATTAAACTATGAGAGAATAATGGAGCAATAAGCCAAATGTTCAGATAGCGTTGGCCGTGTCATGAGGTACTGTAGTGGATTGGTTTGAGAGATTAAGTTTACCTTATGAGAAAGCATATAATACTGTAGCTTTTGGGAAGCAAAGATCAAAGCTAAACAATATTTCTCAATAGGTTGATAGTTTACTTTAGCAGGAATTAGAAGATGGCTGAGGTAGTAGAGAGCATTCTCCTTCCCTTTATCATTGGCTTGGGCAAACAAAGTACCAGGAGAGTTGTCCAATGCAGCAATGTAGAGGATGAGTGGCCTGCCCCGGATAGGGGCTACTAGAATTAGCAGCTCCCCTAAATACTGCTCGATGTCTTCGAATGCATGCTGACACTTGTCATCCCACTTCAAATTGGCATCCTTTTTGACAAGTGCTAAAATTATCTTGCATCTCCCTGATAGGTTGGAGATAAAGCGTCTTAGATATGTCAGCCATCCTTGGAAGGATCTGAGTTGAGTTAAACTCTTAGGGGGTGGCATTTCTAAGGTAGCTTTGATCTTTTCTGGATTTATTTATATTCCCCAGTGTTGAACAATAAACCCAAGGAATTTCTCTAAAGCTACTCCGAATGCACACTTCAGGGGATTCATTTTGAGGTTATATTATCTTAACCGTTCAAAAACTACTCTCATGTCAAAGAAATGGTTTTCCTTTTTCTGCTCTTGACTGCTAAGTCATCAACATAGCACTCAACCTGATGTTGGATGAGTTTCATTGAAGATCTAAGTCATGTCCCGTTGGTATGTAGCACTAGCATTTTTAAGGCCGAAAGGCATGACCCTATAATAAAAGATTCTGATATGGGTTCAGAAAGTAGTGTTTCCTTCATCTTGAGGAAACATTTTTATTTGGTTATAGCCAGATGACCTATCAATGAAAGAGAAGACTGCATGAGATGAGGTGATGTCCACCATTAATTCTGGTATAGGAAAAGAAAACTCATCCTTAGGACATGCCTTATTTAAGTCCCTGAAATTGACGCATATGTGAATTTGGCCACTCTTCTTCTTAATTGAGACGACATTGGCTAACCAGGTAGGGTATTTTTCTTCCCTGATAAAACCAACATCGATTAGTTTCTTGACTTTATAAATGACCTGCTATTCAATTTCTAGTCATATGCATCTAGGAGCAAGCTTAATAGGGGTAACATTAGGATCTATTGATAGCTTATGGATTGCTACATCAGGAGATAATCTGGGCATCTCTTCATAACTCCATGTGAAGTAGTCTTTAAACTCAGTCAATAGCCTAACTATGTTATTGCTTTCTTCTTCATTCAGCAACAAATTGATTTACGTCGGGTGTGGATTTTCTTCTATCCTGAGATTGATTTCTTTATGCTTGTCAATTGTTGAATGGATCTCCTTTTCAAATTCTGGCTATGCCTCTTTGATTTGGAGATCATCTAGATCATCTGATATTTCTAAACACATATTCTCATAAGAGTTGGTGTTGTATGAAAAGAACTTATCAGACTCTAAATGATTGGTATCAACTAAGCAGTAATTGTCATCATCGACTGGATCCACTGTACTGAATCCTAGTCCTACTCTTCATTATGCTTCCCTTCCTGTATTATTGCATAGCTTCTCAAAGTACTCTGACCTACTCCTGGACCATATGAGGAACTAAACCTTTCTGTATAAGATTATGAACGCAAGGTGAGTAAAAGTCAAATGATAATTCCATTAATTCTTTAAATGTATCCTCCTCAAGTTCTACATCAACTTCAGGACTTGAGGATGATGATCCGAAAAGAATCTCTTCAGCTTCATGTCACTGGAAGACATAGGGACTTCCTTAACTACCAAACCTTCAACTTTCTGAGATGTAAGTGAGGTTAGAGCTAAGGTTCCCAACTGCTGCCTAATAGTTTCACATAAACCTAATTCGAATACTTTGCTTTGTCTGGAGGCCTGATCTTCGTCTATCTGGATTGAAAGTCACTTCCAATGGAACTGACTAAGAGGGGTTAGCTGCTATACTAATCACATTAAACTCATCCTTTAAGCTAGATTCCACGTCTATGTGAATAAAAGGGGTACCCTATGAATTGAAACACAATCTCTATTGGCTGATGGCCAACTAGGGGGTCTTTCACCTCTGGAACTACTTCTATTTCTACCTCTACCTCTACCTGGTGGAGGCTGAGCCATCCTACCCACATGTCCATATGATGGAATGAACTGTGGGTAGAATGTGATATGCAGATCTATTTCATCTTCAATTCCCCTTTCTTGTTCACTTGGACATTCATTTTTCTTTTTATTTTCTTTTGGATTTTCTTTTTTCATTTTCATTTTCTTTTGATGTTGAATTTGAATTTTGTCCAAGTTCACGAGAAAGGGTGTTTTGAGGAAGATAGTAGGTCTCATCCTCATAAATCTCAACCTCTCTAACTAAAAATGGCATTTCATCTCTTTGGCATGATATTCAATCACATTTTTTAAACTTGATGCATTGATGGAGGGAGGATTGAATTATCTTATTTTAATGTATCCAAGGCCTACCGAGCAAAGCAGTGAATGAAGTTTTTGAATGAATGATGTGAACATGACTTCAGTCTTCCAGTCACCTATCTCCAAAGGTAACACTATAGAATCTAAAGCTCGCTCACCTTATTCTTTGAATCCTCTCAACATCATCTAATCTCCTCAGAGTGTGGAGATGCGATCCTCAAATAAGCAGGGGTCTTAGAATCATAATGTTCATCGATGCATCTGGATCAATAAGAACTCTGGCAAGTCTAAAGCTGTCCATGTCAACTATGATGTAAAGGGGATGGTTGTGCTCTAAGTCTCCCAGAAGAAGGTCTTCATTTGTGAAGGTGATCCCTTGAGCATCTTTTGTATAACATGCCTCCTCACCTATAGAGGTGTTGAGCTAAGCATATTTCAGGATCAAGGAGAGCCTTGATTAATGATTCCCTCATCTCCTTGGATATGACAAGGGCATCATATATGCTTAGCTTAGATGACAACTTTATTAGATGAGAGAGGACATTATAGTCCACAATGGGTTGGTCCTCCATAAGCATATCCAAGGGTGGTGCATCCTATGGAGGCTTCTCAATCCTCTATACCAATGACTTGTTTCCCTCTATCATGAGGTGCTTCCTTAGGAGGTAGAACCTTGACACTATGGAGGTAGACTTTGGTGATCTCTTAAGGTAGGGTAATAGAAGGTTCTTTCTGCACATCAGCTCACCTATAACTTCTCCTATGAGACCCTCAGAATGAATGATTCCAAGTCTATCTCAAGAGGTGAACTCATAGTATTCATAGTAGGAAAGTCCAACTCTGAATTAAAAAAAGGAAGATCAGAATTTTTATAGTTATTTTGACTTGAAGAGTTATCATTACGAATAGAAGAAGATAACCCATTAGAAGTGCCACAAATGTAATTCAAACTAGCTTTATTCTTCAATATCTTGGATTTATTTGGAGGTAAAAAGTAGAAATAAAGTAAAGTGAGTGGGGTAAGAGATTTGATGCACTTATCTAATGATACAAGAGTTCTACTAGTAGAAGAAGAAGAACTAGTTGAAGTGAAGGAAGTTGTCGATGTGGAAGATGCAACTATAGGCTAGAGGCTAGACTCGATGGTTGCTAATGGCTATCATAGTCGACACATGCTACTACCGCTACACGCCGAGCTCCCCTTTCCTCGAGTTGGCACTGGCAACTTGCAAACCTTCCTTGATGTTGGATACTTGAGCTGACTCAGGCACCTACAAAGAAAGCTTCTTGATCTTATGGATGATCTTCTTAGAAGTTTGGGATAAATAAATATCCCAACCTTCTTTAGTTTTGGAAGGATTGCATGTATCCCCAAGGATTACTCTGATGGAACTGGATGGTTGTTCCACAAGGTATTCCTTTGGGATAACTACAACATCGGTCTTGAAGCTATGTTCAAGCTAGTCCTTAAATGTGAAGAAATTCTAAAGCATGGCCTAGCATACGGTGGTAGGGGCAAAAGTTAGGATCATGTCTTCCTCCGGTCTCCTAGGCTCAGGTAGTTGAAAATCAGGCTTCTTTAAGAGATTCTTAAAGATCTTTCTTATTATCTCCCTCTTAAATGAATATGGTTTCTTAAACTTATCTAAAAGAGTAGGTGGACCATAGCTACCTAGTAGCGGGTATGTGTGCCGCATGCTTGGTATATGAGGAGGCAGGGCCAGAGAGGTCAGGTGGTGGGGTTCCCCTCAATGTGGTAAAGGAGGTGGAGGTTGCTGAGGTCGTGGTCTCTCAGACTTATCTCCAGCTAGTTCCTTTCCTTTATCTACCACTATCACTACTCACGGCTTCTTCCCATAGACCTTCTGTGGCTTTGCTTTAGGCAATTGGTCTTGAAAAGGCAACTATTTGGCCTCTCCTTGTAGACTAGCTGCCTTGTTGATTAGCTTCTAAAATGTTTTGATAGTGAATACCTTAAGCATGAAGGCAATCATGCCATGGATATTCTTTAGAAGAATCTCAATAGCATGCTACTTAGAAAGCTATGGCTCATTTCATACTCAAGTTACATCATCGGAGAATATAATCAATAAGGGACTCCCCTCGATGCTATTGTGCTATAACGAGATCACCTATAGTAATCCTTTGCTGAACTCCAACAAACCTCTTGATAAAGAGTTGCTCTAACTCAGCAAATGTCTTTACTGAACCATTGGAATATTTAGCATACCAATCAAAAGCAATCTCTATTAGGCTACTAACGAAGAGGCAGAATAGCAAAGCATCGCTACCACCAGTGTTGCAATAATTGGCCTTGAAGTGTGCTATATGCTGCCTTAGATTTTAACTGCCATCAAAGCTTTTGAAGGAAGGTGACATGAAACCCTTGGGATATTGGACTGAATCGAATTCCTCCAGGTAGGGTCTACCCTTTGGAACAGATGATCCTCCCCGGGCTTGAGCCAATGCTTCCTTCACTTGCTGGTCAACCATGAATATGATGTCTTTTTCTTATATGGAGGTACTTTACACTACCTTCCTATACATTCTAGTGCTACCTTGCTCAATGGGAGGTATGGTCTTAGCTGGGTCCAAGACATGCACTAACTCTGGCTGACTAATGTTGACTGTAGTAGGATGAACTACTAGGGCTAATATTGGAAGTATTGAAACTACTGCTTACAAGTCCTCAGTCCATCCCATCTATCATCTCTTTTGCCTCAACTAATAGGTGTGATTGGCTGTGTCTTCTTGATCAACCTCATCACCTTCCATGGACTGCTGCTCCATGAGGAGAGATCCTCTAGTATATACCATATAGACTCTAGCCGAGTCTCCCGATAAGTCATTTTCATTGGGATTAAAGCTGACCTTCTCCTCATCTGGCCAATTATAACCTAGAATCTTCTTCTTCTCTACAAGATAATGTGAATGAGAATAAATGATCTCGACTGACCAATGTGATCACTATCGTGCACTGAGAGGCATCAGACCTCGCCTGCTGTTAGAGAGTTAATATTATGAGGACTGTACTCACTAGAGGAGACACACTCCTGACTATCACTAACTATGAAATGGGTGACATTCCTAGGAGGTTCCACTATCATTGGTGTAGCTCGCTATCATCTAATACCTTTATAATAGATACTACCATCTCAATGTCCTATTATACTGGTGGAGTTGGTGAAAGGATGACCACTATGCTTAGTGGTCGCCACTCCCTCCACACCACCACTGGGGTAGAAGGTCGAGCAAGAGAGCTTAGCCTTGCCACAATAGGTGGTGTAGATAGACTAGGATCCCTCGACGGTAGCCAGATCACCAACAGGTACACTTCTCCATGGATATATCCTTCATGGCCTTTGATCAAACTAGAGATGTTGTGACATGGATCGGTGATAGAAAATGGGGGGTATAGTGGTGTGGTGAAGACATTATCAACTCTCTATGAATAGAATCTATCCTCTTATGATGACTGGTCCTAGTAAAGGATGCATATGATTTGCACAGTAGCATGCCAAGCTAAAATATTGATGAGTGCAGAAGCTGCTGACTGGTGATTGAACCTCCACCTCTCCCTACTGGTAATATGAGCAGATGATGGGCCTCTTTGGCCCTCTCTTGATGAATATATTTTCCCACACTATGGGGATGATAGATCTTAGATCAAATTTAGCTCTAACTCAGAACGTCCATAAGCTCCACCAACATGGCAGAGGCCTGAGGTACATCTTCTACTCTAAGAAATTGATGGTCGTCTTGGACCATGTGGAGGTGATGTACCTAATCCAGCATCCTCTCGCCCCGACCCAAAGAGAGGATGAAACTAGTTTGCTATAACCAATGGTGAAGTCAAAATAGGAAACTCCTCAACAATTGAATGGGTAGCTGCCTCCATCTCCATGGTAATCTTGGTGTGATATCGCTTGATCATGCAATTTTTATTCCTTCACTGTGTTTTGGTAGGATGAGAGGAGTGAGAGCTAGACCCATACTCAAAAGTAGGGGAGGCAATCTTTGAGATCAGGGGAGCCTTACCTTTAGAGGGTATTGATGACAGGGTGCTAGCCCTCACTAGGGCAGCACGAGAAACCATAAGGTGCACTAAAATTGGAGCTGGTGTTGGTACTATCCACTCTTGGTGACTACTACCGCTTTCCTCTTCAATGAGGAGATGTCGAAGGTAGATCGATCCGATGACTAGCTAACCACCAAGGGTCCTACTGCGGAGGAGTGCCCTCACATGTAATCCTCACTCCCTTAAATCCCCTAGCAAAATAGATAAGGTGTGTATGATCCAATCAGGGCAAGTTGTCCTGGTCCAAGACCAAATCCATGACGTGAGCTAAAGTGAATACAAACTTCTACAAGCCTGCCATTTCGAATAAACTACAAAGACTAGAAAACTGAACTATAGTTGTACTGATGCTGAGAATATGCTATATAGGAAATGAGCTTAGATTAGATTTCTATTTTTGTTGATTTTTGAAATCAAATTGAAAATTTGAACCCACATCCAACATCTTGGATGTGTTAAGTAAGGTTCAAATGGATTAAAGAGGATTTAGAAATTTGATTGAAATGAAGAATTTTGAATATGAATCCAACTTCAACAAATTTGGATGTGTTGAAAAGTGGATTCAAATATTTTAGAAGGATTCTTCCATAGATTCATGTTTGTTTGAATTTAAATTTTGATTTGAGGACCCTTTCCTTTAAAAAATTTAAGTATGTTAAAGTAAGGGTCAATTAATTTTATTTTTGATTTGGTGTTTTCACTTACTTAGCAAATTTGGGTATGGTAAGTGAAGTGTTTAAAAATAATTGTTTATTTTTTGTGAATTGTTGTTTGATTTTGAAAATTGGAATTCCCTCTTAGCAAATTTATGTATGCTAAGTGATGAACCCAAGTGCCTTTTGTTTGATTTTTGAAAATATGATTCTTAGAAAATTTGGGTATGCTAAGGAAATCCTAATGTGTTTCATTTTTATTTTGATTTGATTGAAAGTGGAGACATTACTTTAGAAAATATGGTATGAAAGATGAAGTCCCACTTAGTTTTGTGAAATAGAAATTTCACTTAGAAAATTTGAGTATGCTAAATGAAGTTCCAAATGATGTGTCCAAAATTTTGTGTTTTGGTATTGTTTTGAAAGTAGAAACTTCTCTTTAGCAAATTTGGTATGCTCCAAAAGTGCTTGGAAATTTTTGGGTTTGAATTTGGAGACTTCACTTAGAAAATTTGAGTATACTAAATGTAAGTTCCAAATGTGTTTGAAAATTTTTTATTTTGAATTTGGAGACTTCACTTAGAAAATTTAGTATGCTAAATGAATTTCCAAATGTGTTTGAAAATTTTTGGTTTTGAATTTGGAAACTTCACTTAGAAAATTTGAGTATGCTAAATGAAGAACCAAATGTGTTTAATTTTTTTTTCATTTTGAATTTGGAGACTTTGCAAATTTGAGTATGCTAAATGAAGTTCCAAATGAGTTTGAAAATTTTTTGTTTTGAATTTGGAGACTTCACTTAGCAAATTTGAGTATGCTACATAAAGTTTCAAATGTGTTTGAAAATTTTTTGTTTTGAATTTGGAGACTTCACTTAGCAAATTTGAGTATGTTAAATGAAGTTCCAAATGTGTTTAAAAATTTTTGGTTTTGAATTTGGAGACTTCACTTAGCAAATTTGAGTATGCTAAATGAAGTCCCAAATGTGTTTGAATTTTGAAAATATGATTATTAAGTTTTGATTTTGAAAAGAGGACTTCCATTCAACAAATTTGAGTATGTAGAAATAGAAGTTAATCTTATTTTTTGCAAATGTGAAAATTTTTGTTTTGTGTGTGATTATTTCTTTTTTGAAAGACGGAATTCCAACTTAATCATATATGGGATATGTTTAAGTAGGATTTCCAAATGATATTATTTTTATTTGGGTATGAAATCTTCGTTCAATAAATTTGGTATATTGAATGGAGATGTTCATATATGCTTTTGAAAAATTTAGTTTTATTTGAAAATGAAACTCTCATTCAATAGTGGAATGGAAAGGTTCATATGTGCTTTTTGAAAATGTTTATTTTTGATTTTGATTTTGACTTTTGGAAAGATGATTGTTCACTTTATTTTGAAAATGAAATCTTCATCAAAATGAGTTGAAGGAAGATGTTCATTTGTGCTTTTCAAAAAGATTACTAGTTTTACTTTTGAAAATTCTTACATGTAACAATTATGAGAATTGTTAAATGAGGGTGATTAAAAATTATGTGGAAAATATCTTATTATTTGCATTTTTTGAAAGAGTGCTTTTTAAAAATCAAGGTACTTATGAAAAATTTATTTTATCATTATTATTTTAAAATGAACCTTTTGTTTATCATAAATATGATAAGGAGAAAGTCTTTAAATATTTTCTTTTTATTTAGATCTTTTTATTTTTACCCATTAGAGAACCCAATGGGGCTTTTAAGACAAACATGGGGTGAGGTCCTAAAACCTAAAGATGTTGGCTAACTCAACTTAAGAATGAAATAAGCTAAGTGCCAATAGAAAGAAAGACAGTCTCGGATTCATACCAAAGTACAAACCCATTATTAATACTTGAACACAACGATCATTTACCAAAGATGGAGAGAGGAACCATCCTTAGCCGAGTCGCCAGAAAATTTATGGTGAAAAATATTCTTCTTTACATATTTCTACCTACATCTATCCCCTTCCCTTTTGAAAAGGAAGGATAAATGAAAATAGAAATATATAAAAAAATATATTACTCCTTGTTGGGGCAACACGTAGATCCATAGATGTTCTTATTAAGGTGATCGGGTATGAAATTGAGGAGAGGTGTACTATCTCAAGAGATAGAAGTCACCAACCTACAATGGACCTAATCACCAGAATAAGGACTCCTAAGGACAATGGGTCTGCATATGTACCAAAGATTCTTCCCCTACTTTACATGAAAAAGCAAAGTAGGGTTTATTTTAAACTGGTTTCGTAAAGTTCCCTACAGGGGCAAACCTCCATTATTAATTACATCTTAAGGGATGGGATTACTTAGGAATACTCTCGATTAAGGTAAATGATCATTATCTCCAAAGATTTCAATAGGTAGGACTATCAATTGATTAATTTATTTTGGAAGATTAAATGGGATTGATCAAAGAGAGGAAGTTATCATCAAAGCCAAAGGATGATAGTAGATGCCCATGGTGAGGCATCTCAAACTATCCTATTTGGGCTTTATTTTGAAATTGATTAGTTTGTTTGAGTTGAATCTTTCATTAGAAATTTAGGATTTATGATTCCTTAACACAAGATTAAGGAAATGCCTAAGAAGTGAGGAATTATGCTTACAGTCTCCAAAGGGGAGATGGAACCTCAAAACCTAAATCTAAGGAGCTTTGATAAGGGTCGAAAGCACAACCTAAATCTAAGGCGAAAATGAGTATTTGGTTTGCCTCCAAAGAGAGGACAAAACACCCAACAGCTTGGACGTACAACCACCTAGGGGTGGCCGCCAACTAACTCCTTCTACAATTTTAAATACATGTAGGCAAGTCATTATGCTTTATGCAAGATAGCTAGGTTGTTGTTTATTTAGAAAGAGACTAAGTCTTTAAACTCACTCCTAAAGAGACTAGATCATGTAAAGGTATGTTCCAAATGACCTAAATCTAATGCAATTCAGATTTCATTTTAATTTTATTTTTAGACAATTATTTTGACTCGGGCTAATAGGATTCATATGCCTAATGCATGAGAAATAAGATTATTGGCCAAAAGTAGTGAGAAGGAAGGACATGTATTTCCACCATGGCTCTCAAAGGTGGAAGCCCTCCAATAAAGAGTAAAAATAATATGCATTTGTTCATGATGTTATAAAAGAAGTACTCATCCAGCTAAGGGGTTATCAATTCTTTTATCTTGATTTTAGCCTAAGCTTTAGGTGAGGTTATGAGTTCTTTATTTTTAGTTTTGAGTTGTTAGATTTGGTAGAAGATTTATTTTTTCCTAAGAGCCTAATCCACATTCAGGCCATACATAAAGCAAGGAAGAAACTCAGAAAAGGATGCCACTTAATGCACAAGCTAAACAAATCAACAATCAATTTATAAAGCTAATCACAAAAGAATAAGAGGCCATTATGGTAGGGTACCACTGCAAAAACCCAAAAATAATTTGGGTAGCGAGCTCCCTTATACAACCCGATTATAAAATGAATTACATACAATTAAGTAAGGAACTCATTGTTATGGGGGTCTTCAAGCTTCATTTCTTCATTATTTTTTTCTTCTTTATTCTTCTTTCTTCTTTCTTCTTTTGTTCCTTCTTTTGGATGGTTGGAAGGTGGATGCTCCAAAGGCTTCACATGGTGCATAAAATGAGATCTTATGACCAATGTTCATCCTAATCCCCAGAACAGTCATTCCAAAATCCTAATTATAAAATTTACATGAAAAGTAAAAGTAAATCTAATTGAAACATTCAAAATAAAGGTTAATTAAACAAACCACCAAATCCCAAGCATGTATATTGGACTTATGACCCCACACAAGTGACTATTTATCGATTATGCTTATAGGGGCACCTACACAACAAAAATTATTTATATTAGACTATGATCCTCTTACCATTCATTCTATGCACATACATCCAAACATCTCAATTAAAACATATATCACAAAACAAAATTAAGAATCAAACCATGCACTACCCTAACCTAAAGCTAGAAGTGGTTACTTAGCCTAATGTGTGTGCTTTGGAAGCTTGTGTGGTATGCTTAGCTATGGTTTTAAATTAGAATTTTCTAAGTTTGAAGCATGTTCAACATAGAGGAAGGTTTCATTTAAGTGATTAAGTTATTTTGGGTTGATTTTATTTCATGTTTCGATTAGGTTCAAGTGAATCATACAATTAATTACTAAGTTATAAGAGAGGGAAGAGAAAGAACTTCTCTTTCCTTCCTAACCTAAATAATTTCTAAGGTAGATTCATATTTTGATTTTTTTAGTGAATGTTTTAATTAAGTGTTTTAATTAATCTAAGTTTAGATGAAACTCTAAACAAACCTATTCAAAAAGAAAGGCATTTTAAGATTAAGTAAAATGAACTAAATTCACAAAACATACATCGCTTCATTTCTTTCCCAATATGTGTAACATGCATATGAATGAGTCCTAAGCATATCTATACATACAAATGAGAATTTTTAGCATAGTTTATAATACATGCTAAGCAATACATTTAAGAGAATTTGAAAGTTTATGATGCATGATTTTCATTAAGTAGCGAAGGAGTTTCTTATCCAACTTTCACATGCATACATGAATGTATGAAAGGCATAAGTGAGTATGATGCCATTGTTAACTAGAGGTGTAAGGTACAAGACATACTTAGGGCTACTTAAACCTCATAACCTCAAGGTTATCAGACTAATATACCACTTTCCTTAAATACCAATGTGTACAAAAAAAAATGAATGGAAAAGAAAGAATGAAAAAGTTGGTATTAGTTGATTTATTTCTATTTATATAATCTATTTGTGCAAGCATATGTATCCTTCTTAAGTGATAGTATAGGAAGGAATAGGATATGGAATTAGGCAAGTGTTAGGTTCTTTTCAAATGAACCATACACCTTGCCAAATCTATTCAAAACTATACTAAAGAGAAGAGAAGGAAAACCTACATTAAGCACATCTTTATATTTACTCACATGAAAACTTATAATTAAGATATAAGTAACACACTTTAAGTTTTGATAATTGATTCATATATTTTGAAAATAATTTGAATTTAATAGTGATAATAGTACACACATATATTTACTTTAACACATGCAATTTGACATAAAGGAAACATTTTCATTTTAAATTTGATTTTGAAAAGCATGGATGCATGAAACCACATATATACATATTTAACATGTTGGGAAGAACTAAAGTAATGAAAGCATGTAAACACATTCACTTCAATTAATCCTAAAGGCAATCTTATGAAATAAGAAAGCTTAAATAAATCAAAGTTTATTTATTATTATTTTTGTTTCATTTTGAATTTGCCTTAATTTTGAAAATGTGAGTTGAGTTTGCTATTTCTAACCCATTCCCACATGTGTTTTGACATTTTTATTTAATTTTTATATGATTATATTCATTTTATATTTTGATTAGGTTAAGGCATGAATTAAACATTTTAATTAATCTTTACTTATACCACCTTAGCATAGTTAACCAAATAATTATGAGCTAATGAGATGACATAAAACCTCACAATGAATTTAAATTTTCAATGCACCTAGGAAGAAAAGGGCCTAATGAATTTGGCTCATGATTAATGGTTAAATAAGCTCTAAGGGGTTTAACTTAAGTAATTTCAAAACACACATATGAGTTGAGTTTTGATTTCCTTAATGGAACTTAGGCTCTTGAACACCTAAGCATCTACCCAAAGTAGATTAATTAAGTTTTTAGGTTTTTGAATTTTAAGAAATTAATTAAGAGGGTAAATAATGAATTAGCCCTTAATTAAGAGAGGATTAAGAGAGAAAAGGGGGTTTAGGGAATATATTAGGGGAAATGCCCCAAAATTATTCCCTAAACCTCCTATTCATTGAATTATACATTAATCAACTTCAATGAGGGATTAAACACTAATCAAACCTTTAATTATCTCTTAATTACATAAAGGGGGTAATTAGGAAATGAGTTAGAAATTTCCCAATTAAGCCACCAATAAATCCCAAAAAAATTAGGGGAGGCAGAAGTCATCCCCCAAAATATACTCAAGAAGTTTAAGATTAATTAGTGGATTAATTATGGAGTAATTAGCAAATTAATGTTTCCACTAAAATCCAAAATTAAAGAAAGATACAATTCAAATTCTATTAAAACCAAATTTACAATATTCTAGATTGAATTATCTTTTAATGGCAATTTACCTTATATTTTTTTGATTTGTCTTTAAAGAGATATGAATTTTTAAAGTTTAGAGGATTAATTAGAATTAAATAAACACTAATTAATCTCTTAATCCAATCACGCCACACAACTATTGACTCGGATGCACTTTCCACACGTCGAGCACTGAGTGGTAACTTAAACATCACATCATAGTGCCATGTGGTGGCAGTGCTATGCGCTTTTGTATCCACCATTCGATCAAGGATCAAATGGCTAGGATTTAATCCGAAGTCTTAAAGGATAAAATCAGATATAAAATGTGTGTTTAATCTCGGCCGTCCATCCAAAATTTCTGGATGTATGGCCAGAGAACTATCCCTGCCAAAGCTTATGAACCATGGGGATCATCCATGTTCTAGGCTTTGATCTGAGCTTGATTGAGTTCAGATTGGTATGAATCTTTGCACACACCATCTAACCCTAATGGTAATCACATCTAATGGTTGAAATCTCATGTCATTAAAATTTATATCACAAAGGACCAACACACATTGAGTTTAGTGATCAAAAAAATCTAACCTCATCGAAGGTGATCACCGATGCTAGATTCCCTTGGAGGAGCTTCGTCTGGTTGAGATGAAGCTATGGTGAAAGTTTTAGCTTCTAATGTTAAGTGGATAGCTCTATGGACCAACCCCTCCTTAGCTTCCTTACAGCTTTGATGGAATTAGATCTCCCCTTGCCTTTGGAACTTGAGAGAGAGCTTGGGCAAGCTCAACTTGGCCCTCTGGTGGAGTGTGCAAAGAGAATTTGGTTGAATTGGAGTGTAGTGGATGTTTTCAAATCAATGGAGCTCCCCTATTTTCACTTGAGAAAAATTGAGAACGGAAAATTCAAATTCCTTTTAGAGAGAATAGGATCACTCAAGAATGGTTCCTATGACTCTCTAACGTTCAATCGAATTAGCCTTTGTTAGAATTAGAGTGGATTAGGGGGAGTATATCTCCCCTTTAAGCAATCTGACGGCCGAAGCTCTACTTGCCTTTTTGATCCAATTGACCTTAGGCGTTAGGTTTTTTGGTATGTTAGAAGCTTGCACATGGTCAGTTTGGGCTAGGGAGTGGAGTGGTAACCTCCCATGTGCTTCAAATTAAGTGGGAACATGATTCCCATATGGCCAATTTGAGCCATGTGCTTAGTTTTAGCTTTGGGTGAGTTTGGGCTGACCCAAACCCATTGGGTTGGGTATGCCACCCTCCATATGGTCTACTTGATCTATTAGGAAAGTATTAAGTAGGTATGAAGAGGAATTGACCAAATTCCCCATGGATTTGACCAAAATTTATTCTATATCCTAGGGTAGAATGGCCATTTGGCTGATTTTTGTATTTGGATATGTTGGGTATGTTGCGAAAATATGTTTGGCCAAGTTTCATTAGATTTGGAGTTCATTAGGTATGGTTTGGCTCATGTTAACCCATTTAGGTCAAAATGGGTCAACTTGGGTCAAGTTGACCAATTGGTCAAATTGGGTCAAACCAAGGGTTGGGTCAAGTTCATATGACCATTTGAAATGTTTTGGTAGCTTTGGTTTGATTCAATTTGGTTTAGGTTTGAATTTGGTTCATATGACTTCATTTAGGTCAAATCAAGTTGGCCAATTTGACCCATTTGACCTATTTGAGCTAGGTCATGGGTAGGTTTAGGTTTGGTTAGTCATATGAAGTGGATTTGTATCTTTGTTTCCAATTAATTTTGGTTAAGTTTGAATTTGGCTCGTCATGACCCTTTAAGTCAAGTTGGGTTCAAGGTCAGTTGGGCTAGGTTAGGTCTAGTTGGCCAATTGAGGCTTTGGTCAAGTTCAACAAGTGATTTGGAATGAACTTGACCCATTGGTTTCAATTAATTTGTCTTAGATCAAGTTTTTACACATTTTGACTTTTTAGGTTAAGTTGGGTCAACTTGGGTCAAGTGGCCAATTGGGTTAGGTTAGGCTCAAATGTTGACTTGGTTAAGTTCAGACATTAGTTAGGAATGAACTTAGATCAATAGTTTCAATCAATTTAACCTATGGTGGATTTCTTCTATATTAGGGTTCATTTTGGCTAAGGGTTGACTTGGTTAGCCCTTAAGTTTTACTTGGTTTGACCCAATTTGGGTGATTGATCATCTCATGATGATTATTGATCATGATGGGAGGCATAGCTGAGTTTGATTCTATCCAATTAGGTTAGGATTAGAATTTGGCTCATAAGGGTACTTTAGGTCACTTTGGGTCAAGTGGGCCTAAGTGGGTCAAATGGCTTGATCAAAGCTTTAATTGAGTTTGATTGAACTTGTATATGGACTTATGATTGAAATATAAATCCATTTGCAGGGTTTGAAGCTAAATGGGTTTTGATTCATTTGACAATTTCATATTCAAAGGAAGAATATGAATGGACTTATCTTGATTTTGAATTGAGTTTTGATTTAGTGATTGAAGTTTGTATTTATATTTGGATTAATGATTGTATGATTGATTGAATCATGAAGGAAGATCAAGAGTTTGGCTTGATTTGAAATTGATTTTCGATAAGTCCTTTAAGAGGGAATTTAAAGGACTTAGGAAGTTTTGGAGTAGGGATTTGAATTTTGGATTTAGATTTGATTGATTTATATTTATATTTTCTTTATATATGTGAATATAAATGAGGATATAAATGAGTTATGAGAAAATTTTAAAGATTTGATTTGATTTGATCATGATTTAGGTTAAGTCTTTAAGAGGAAGTTTAAAGGACTTAGGAAATTTTGGAGTTTTGGATTTGATTTTTGAGTTTAGTTTGATTGATTTATAATTATATTTCATTTATATATGTGAATGTAAATGAGAATATAAATGAGTTGTGAGAAAATTTCATGAGTTTGAATTGATTTGATCATGATTTTGGATAAGTCCTTTAAGAGGGAATTTAAAGGACTAAGGAAATTTTGGAGTGGGGATTTAAATTTTGGATTAGATTTGATTGGTTTATATTTATATTTCATTTATATATGTGAATATATGAGAAAACTTCATGAATTTGGAATGATTTGATCATGATCTAGTAAAGCTTTTAAGAGGGAATTAAAGACCTAGAAGATTTTTGGAGTTTGAAATTTCATTCATGGGTTTCAATCATGGATTTCAATTATGGACATCAATCATGGATTTCAATCATGGATTTCAATCATGGACTTCAATTATGGATTTCAATCATGGATTTCAATCATGTGGCATTGATTTGAGTTTGGAGAAAATCAAATGAGATTGATTTGGAGTTTGACTTGAAGGAAGGAGGGTGAGGAATGGTTCAAGCAAGGGGTAGGCAAATTTTCCTAACACCCCTAAGGCATGACCTATTCCTATGGATAACTCTTCTAAATTTCTAGGGCTAGGTTGAGTGTCCACCTATTTACTAGATGTGTCTTAAGACTAAGGAACTCTTAAAGTATAAGAGAAGCCCTATGTCTAAGATGGAAGGGTTGAGAGCTCATTCTAAAAATGAGGTCAATAATAATTTATATAATTGTTTGATGTTATGTTTACATTGAGCATTTGTACAGCCTGCTTTTCATAGTTTTATAAATGATTGATGCTTTAATGTGTGGCTAAAATATGATTAGTCTCTTAGGATAAAAATAACTTTTCTACCCAACTAATCACTCATAACCTCATCATAAAGCCTAAGGAATAAATAACATAATTAAAAGATTTAGCAACCCCTTTGCTATATGGTTGTATGTTTCACATCATGCATGCATATTATTTCTCACTTGAACATGAAGGATCTCCATCTTTGCATGATAAAGGAATGCTTAACCTATAAGGCATCCCTTGTGGTGTAGAACACCTTCTTCTAGCATATTTGACCCATATCCTATTTCATCATGCATTTAGGCATAAGAAATCCTAAAGCCTCTGTCAAAATGGTCTGTCTAAAATGAAATAAAATTTCAAAAGATTTTGCATCTATATATTAAGTCATATGCTCATATCACTCATGCTCTAGTCTCTTAGGGAGTGTGTTTAGGACTTTAGTCTCTTTCTAATTAAATAACTACCTTAGCTATCTTACAATTCATAAGACCGGACTACATAATTTTAAAATTGTAGGAGTTTGTTGATGGCCACTCCAAGCGATTATAAGTCTAGAAGTCGGACAATTTATTCTCTCTTGTGGAGGTAAACCCTTATGTTTACCTGTTGCTTAGATTAAGGTCATGCTTTAGCTCGTACTAAAGCTCCATAGATTTAGGATCTGAGGTAGCTATTTCCTTTGGGCTATGAGCATAAATCCTCACCTCTTGGGCATTCCCACAACCTTGTGTTGGTGGATTATAAGCCCTAGTAATCTTATTAAATTTTAGCTCAAAATATATAATTCTCCTCAGCTTCAAAATTATAAAGCCCAACTATAGGATAGATTGGAATGCTCACTATACTTTCTAGTATCATTAACATTTTTTACTTATTTCATTTGGATTCCAAAATAAGTCTTCTCCTTGAAAGTTCCCAATTGAATCAAATACAACCAATCTTTTGATAGTCTAACCTTGAAATCTTTAGAGATGATAATTATCTACTTTAATCATGAGTATTCTTAGAAATTTCATTTCCTAAGATGTAATTAACTATGAAGCCTTCATAGGAAACTTAAGAACCTAGTTTAATAGAGACCCTGCTTTATTCATCAAAATAAAGCAGGGAAAAAATCTCTCATACATTTGAAGACCATCATGCCTTAGGAGCCTTTATTATGTGATTAGGTTCATTGTAGGGTGATGCCTCTATCTTTTGTGATATATCATACCTCAATGTTGTACCATCACCTCAAAAGTACCTCTATACATCCAAAAAAAAATAAACACCATAAGGCCCTCTCGCTTTGTTCATTGAATCCTCTCAACATCATCCTTCCTTTTTGGAGTTTGGAGATGTCGATCCTCAAGCAGGTAAAGGTTCTTAGACTCATAATGTTGACTAATACACCTTGGTCAACCAGAACTCTAGATAGCTTGTATCAGCCAATATCCACTATAATGTAAAGAGGTGGTTGTGCTAAGTCATCCCTTGGTGTAAGTCTTCATCATTGAATGTAACTCCTAAGATGTCCTTCGAGTAGCATGCCTCCTCTTTTGTAGCAGTCAGCTAAGCTAAGCATATCTCTAGATCAAGTAAGGCCTTGATTAAATATTCCCTCATCTCTTTGGATAAGACAAGGGCATCGCATATGCTTACCTTAGCTACAAACTTTCTAAGGTGAGCTAGGACATTGTAATCAAATCTGGCTTGGTCCTCCACAAGCATATCCATGGGTGGAGCATCCTATGGAGGGGCTATCTGCTCACTGGAACCAATGACTTACTTACCCTTATCCTGAAGTGCTACCCTAGGAGGTAGAACTTTGCCACAGCCTAGGTTGACTTCAGTGACTCTGTGGAATGATGAGCTTGTGGAAAGTTTTATCTTCTCATGGTCATACCTATAGCTTCTCATATGGGAACCTCAAAGTCAGTTGACTCCAAGTCATTCTCAAGAGGTGAACCAAATTGATTCAGAGAAGGATAGTCTGACTCTGAATCAGAAAGGAAAGGATCAAAACTACTAGAGCAATTATTTTTATTTAGATTTGGAGAGCTTTCAATTGGAATAAAATTAAGACCACCAGAAGTAGACAATATAAGTAGAATCAGATTTCTTCATTAATTTCTTTTCGGGTGGAGGTACATGATATAAAGTAAGTAAAGTATATGGATTAAGGGATTTAGTGCCTTTATCAATAGATACAATGCCCCTGTTGATAGAAGAGGAGCTAGAAGAAGAGGTGGTAGCTACAACAGTGGAGGGAGTATTGACCCAGGCTACACTAGTGGACTATCCCGGCAAGTATGGTGAGTCACTATTGTTCATCGCCTCCCGAAGTTGTCCTTTGCAACTAGCAAACCTTCTTTGGTGATAGAGGTTTGAGCTACTTCAAGCACCTGAAAGGAAAGCTTCTTGATCTTAGAAATTATCTTCGTAGAGGTTCAAGATATGGAGATATCCTAACCTTCTTTGGTCTTAAGAAGATCACAAGTATCCCCAAGGATTACTCTAACATAACTGGATGGTTGTTTGAATAAGTATTCAATGGATAACTATGTCTCTCAACTTGTAATTGTAATTAAGCTAATCCTTAAAAGTTATACAATCCTCTAAGACATGATCTAACATGTGGTGGTAGGGGCATAGCTACGATCATCACTTTGCCCACTTCCCCTGGCCTCTTAGGCTTTGGTAATTGAAAGTCAGGTTGCTTTAAGATATTCTTAAAGATTTTCCTAGCCACCTCCCTCTTGAATAAATATGGCTTATTCAATCTATCGACAAGAGTAGGTGGAAAGTTGCTACCTGGCGATGGATATGCATATCGCTATTGGGTAGGTTGCTGAGGTGGGAAATGGCCATTGTGGCGCCTGTGGTGGCCGGTATGATGGCCGAAGTGGTAGAAGAGAAGGTGCCAAAGGAGCCTGCTAAGCTCATAGTCTCTCATACTAAACTCGTTCCTCTCTACCATTGACAATTGTCCCTGGCTTCTTCTCAAACACTTTATGCGGCTTGGGCCTAGATGATTGGTCGGGAAAGGGCAACTATTTGGCTTCCTCTTGTAGTCTAACCTCCTAGTTGATTAATTTTTTGAATGTTTTGATGGTAATGCCCTTAAGCATGAAGGTGACTAGGCCATGGATATTTTTGAGAAAAATCTTAATGGCGTTGTTGACTGTGGTTCACATTTCATGCTAGGTTGCACACGAGAATGTAATCAACAAGGCCTAATATCTATAATAATGTAACTGATCCTAATATTGCTAATTCTTATTAGATCTTGGCAAGGTACTAATAATGTTGAAAAGATGTTTTCCCAACAACCTTTCTTTACATGAGAACATGCCTATTTTGGCTAATTCCAAATTCAAAGAGGTTGAAAAATGATGATTCACTCTCAATGAGTCTATCCTTGCTTCTTTGTTAATTGATGAGAAAGAGGATTTAAATGATAACTTGAATGATAACTTGAATGTGGTCAATTCTTGAGCAAAACACTAATTCTAACATTGGTATTTGTGCTTTGAATTGTATAATTTTTTTTAGTTTAGATGATTTATTCAATAATAATCCTAACATGTACTTTAGAACTCTTGGTGGTATCCCTATTTCTCATCTTAGCTTTGCGATGATTTCATTATATTTTGTAATGCTTCCTTTCATCATATCAAAGACTTAAGAAATTTTAAATATTTTTGGTAGAAAGTGGTCTTTCTATTAATGAAAGCAAGAGTTGCTTCATTACATCCTCTAAAATTTCTAATAATAAAATCAATCATATCTTAAGAATCACTAACTTTAAACACCAACAACTCCCTCATAAATATCTAGGTACACCTCTTTTTAAAGGTAAAAAAAGATACCATCTTTTTGATTAGCTTATCCAAAAAATTTCTAAAAATATTTTAGTGTGGGAATTTCACTTACTTTCTTTTGGTGGTAGGCTTACTTTGCTTAAGAGTACTCTTAATTTGATGCCTTTATATCTTATTCAAACCATTATCACTACTAATTTTATCTTAAATAGAATTGATGGTCTCCTTAATAAATTTTTCTAGGGATCTAATAATCAATTAAAAGGATGCATTGGACTTCTTGGCATAAATGTTGTGGGCCCCTGAAGGTGGGCTTGGCAAATCTATTTTATGAAGCTATTACTACCTTCTCACATAAACTCGTGGAAATTTAGAAAAAAGATAGCCTCTGGCTAATTATGGTAAATCTATCGGGTAAGCACCCTCTTATCTATTCTTATAAAGTGGGTGACTCCCCACTTTGGAAAAGGCTATGCTCCATTAAATGGGAGGCTAAATCCTTAATATCTTGGGGTATAAATTTAGGATCTTCTTTCCTTTGGCAAGACAATTGGATTGGTGGTGGTTCTATTGATGCTTTCTTAGCTACCTATTCTACTGCTGCTACAAAAGTTAACTCATTTTGGCTTAATAACAAGTGGAATGATAGTAAACTTACCGAATTTATTCCTATCTCTTTATTGGATAAATTTTGTGATATTCCTATCCTTTCCAACAAGCCATATCAAATTCTTTGAAAGCTATCTTATAATGGAGATTTTATTCTTAAAGAGGCTTGGAATTATATTAGAGAAGATCATACTTCTTCTAATATATTTATTAAACTTTGGAATAATATCATCCCTATCTTTTATTCTATCCTTACTTGGATAATTCTAAAAACTTCATTCCTGTTGATTCTTTGCTCTGGGATAAAGGTTTTCATTTGCCTTCCAAATATTATTGTTGTTTTCATATCAAAAATGTTAATCATGTTTTTGTCAATGGTGATATTTCCTCCAAATTATGGTTTTGGTATGATGATCTTTTTCATACTAACCATTTCCATGGTTGTCTTTCTTTATATCAAGTTCTTGAAGCATATTTCCAAAAAACTGTGAAAGGTCATATCAAAGTTTTAATTTCCATTACCCTTGTTTGGTTCATATGGATGGATAAAAATGATGTTAAATATTGTGATATTCCTATAAATCATAAAAGGATTATTTCTAGAACCAAAGATGAAATCCATGCATTATTTAATGCTAATTTAATTAGTAACACACAATTTAGTGGTTGCAAATTTGTGGCCAAACAATTGGGTCTTTACTTGAGATCTCATACGTATAAAAAAATAGGATTATATATTGGATAAAACCTTATAACAATATTATTAAAAGTAAAACCAATGGCTCTATCTCGAATACATTTGGTTGTGGTGGTATTTTAGGGATTTTAAAGGTAATGTCATTTGTGCTTTTGCTTATCCTCTTAAAACTTGTTCATTATCTATGCTAAATTAATGTTAAAGCTATTAACATTTGTTTGCAAAAAGGTTTCTTCAATATTTGGATTGAAGTTGATGCTCTCTTACTCATTGACATGATGACTTCCACTAAGATGGGGAATGCAGATTTATTCTATCTTCTTAATCATACTAGAGCTCTCCTCTCTCAAGTATGCTTTAATATTTCTCACATTTTGTGAAGGAAATGCTTGTGTAGATTATCTGGCTAATCTAGGTACTAAATTAAATGATCTCACTCTTTTTGATCATCTTAATTTACCTAGACAATTAAGAGGCTTGGTTAATTTGGATAACACTGGATTACCTTATCTCAAAAATTAATTTTGCTTTATAATTTTTAGGTTTTCCATTCTTTTCTCTGTGTGCACTTTCATTTTGTTGTATTCCTTTGGCTGGTTCACTCTCTTGTCTAGTTTCTACTGTAATACTTGGGACATCTCTTTAAGGTGGTGGCTGGTTACTCAGCTTTTTTTATTGGAGAGGTGTTCTCTTTGGTTGACTATTTTATGTAAGGATCTCATTGTCAACATTTTCTTCATTGGATGCCTTGAACTTGTGATGGCATCCTTTTGGGTTATGCCTCTAACTTATTTTGGTTTTTCCCTTTTATTAATTGGTCCTAGTTTTGCCTCTAGTTTTGGCTGGCTGTTTCCTTAGGTATGTTTTTTGGCTGCTATTTTTTTGGGCCTAGTGGGTTCTATTATTTGCTACTACACACTACCTAGATGTCTTGGGTGGCTATTATTTGATGGTTGCTATCAATCTTTTCACTCCTGAGTTTGTACTAGGCCTTTTGGTAGTTTTTGTGTCTAGTTGGGGCCTTGGTCTATTTTCCTACCCCTCTGGTTGGGTGTTGTGGTTGTTGGTCCTCCCATTGCAACTTTTATCGATTGGGTGATTACCATTTATTTCTTGGTTATTTCGATGGGTTCCTATTGGTTGTCATTATGCATGTCTTTTCTGTGTTGGGATTGCCTCTCTTTGGGGTAGTTGTTCCTTATCGAGTTGTCATCTGGTTTGTTAATTTGTTGGGTTGACTTGTGCGCTGGTTGGTTTGGTTGGTTTTTTTTGGTTTTCTTTCTGATCTACTTTTAGCTAGTAGGGTTTCCCTTTTAGTGGATTTTCTTTGTTTTGGTTTTGGCCTTATGGTGGTTGGGTGCTGTTATTTTCCTGTGGCTATCTTACTATCTTTGATGGAGGTATGGGGACTGCCTTTTTATTTCTTGTCTCTACTATCTTGGTTAGACTGTTGGCTATTATTAGTATTGACCTTGTTCTCTGATCTAGTTTGGAATTGCTGGTTTCTTGTTGCTAGTTGTAGACTGATGTTTTATTTTTTGGTTGTTACTTGTGGTTGTCTGGTGACTCTGGTGGGTTTGTTTCCTATTTATGGTGTCTATGCTTTCTGAATGAAAACCTAGCAGCTGCTCTTCCAATTCTGTTGTGGTGGTTTTGTTGATGTTACTCCTTTTCGGGCTTGGTGGCCTTTAGTCAGCTGGGTGATATGTGGGACAACTTTCTCTATTTCTTGGGCTGCAGGTACTAGAGAACTATTGACTTCCACTCTTTGGAAGATTTCCTTCATCCAGGTAAATGGGCTATGATGGATAGGATGATTTCCCTGTTATCTTTTGGCTCGTAGTAGCATATGTGATTGTAACCCTTCTTTTGAAGTCTGGATGCTCACATTTGTGGTTGCCCTTGAAGACGAAGGTGACTGAGCCTGAGCCTTATTATAAATTTTCTCTTATATTTCTCTTTATTATGTGCTAAAGCTTGATTTTATCTAGCTATGCTAATTCCAATTTCTATTTGCTTGCAAGTTTCATTTTTAGGTTCTTTGCTGGTTTCAATTTCTGGATATGGATTGTGCAACTCTCAAAATACCTCTAACTCTAGTAGTGGGCTTTGGCTTTTCGTCATGTTTCCTGTGTTATTCTTATTTATTTTTCGGTCTTTTACTTCTTTTATTTAGTTACCTTGCTTTTGTTGTATTATATAGAGAATTTTTCTCTCTAGGCTGAGTGTGGCTCTTTGAGCAATAGTTAAGAGAATTATCCCCTCTTAAGGACCTTGTACTCCTTTCTTTGTGACAATAAAATTCTCCCCTCTCTAGATTTCCTAAAAAAAACCCTAAACCTTAAAAACCTAAAAACATAAACCTAAACTAAATAAAACCTAAAAATAAAATAAATAAAAAAAGCTAAACCTAAATAAAATAAAATAAAATAAAAGCATAAACTAAAACCTAAACCTAAACCTAAACCTAAAAATAAAATAAAATAAAATATAAAAAGTAAACTAAAAAACAAAATAAAAATAAAAAACTAAACTAAAATATAAAACATAAATAAAATAAAAACTAAACAAAATAAAATAAAATAAACCTAAAATAAAAATAAAATAAAACTAAATAAAAACCTAAACCTAAAATAAAACCTAAAAATAAAACCTAAAAAATAAACAAAAACCTAAAACATTACACTAAAAAACCTAAACCTAAAATAAATAAAAAAATAAACCTAAACATAAACTAAAATAAACTAAACTAAAATAAATAAAACCTAAAGCTAAACCTAAACTAAATAAAATAAATAAACTAAAAATAAACCTAAACTAAACTAAAATAAAACCTAACCTAAAATAATAAAACCTAAAAATATAAACCTAAACCTAAAAATAAAATAAAATAAATAAAACTAAACTAAAAATAAATAAATCTAAACTACAAACAAAAATAAACCTAAACTAAAATAAATAAATAATAAACTTAAATAAATAAAATAAAATAAATTAAAATAAATAAATAAACTAAATAAAAACTTAAACCTCTGGGGTTTAATTTAAAACCTAAACTACTTGTAAACCCACACTCCATAAAACTCTGACCCCTACTCCTACCCACTCTAAATAACTGACCCTCACCCTAAATCCTAAACCCAAACCCTAAACCCCACCAACCACCCTAAACCTACTTAAACCCTTAAAACTAAAGCCTAAAGCCTACCAAACCTTAAACCTCTTGCCTAACCCTACCTAAACTAAACACAGACCTAAACTTGAGATAAAATAAAATAAACTCAGTAAATCCTTAAAGATAAACTAAATAAAATCTACTAAGATAAATCTAAATTAAATAAAATAAAAAATCTAAATAAAAATAAAATAAGATGAACTAAAATAAAGATAAACTAGTCTAAAACCTAACCTATTTTGCTGATAAAACCTAAATCCTACTAAATCATAAACCCTAAACCACAAATAACCTATACTAAAATAATCCACCCCACCTAAACTACCATAAAACCCTAAACACCTGCTAAATCCTAAACCTAAACCCTAACAACCTAAACCCTAAATCCTAAACCTAAACCCTAAACCTAAACACCTAAACCCTAAATCCTAAACCCCAAACCCTAAACTTAAACCTAAAGTAACTATATAAATTAACAAATAAACCTAAACCCAAAACCTAATAGACCTAAACCTAAGCCTAAACCCTAAGAATTCATAGAACCTTAACGGTAGGCACATCATCAACAACCAGGCTAAGTCCAGATCTAGCGGTGGAGGTGAAGGTGGAGGCAAAGGCAGAGCCGACAGTTATCTTAGTGGTTGTGGTGGATTTGGAGGTGCTAGTGGATATGGAGGTGGTGGTCAGAGCTATGGTGGGTATGGAGGTGGGAGGAGCATCGTCAGAGGTTACAACCGTGGTGGTGGTAGAGGAAGAGATCGGGGATATGATGGTCGATCCACTACAAGTTAAAGTGGTTACGATGGGAAGAAGCGAAGAATGGCCAATCTGATTTGATGCTTATGGAACCGTGTCTTTATAGTAGAGACAGATCTAATTATCTAGGGTTTTTGACATGTCTATGCGTACTCATTTTTTATTTATGTCATCGCTTATGTCTCAAAAAGAAGAAATGTTGACTCAAATTTGTTCTCTGTTAAAAAAAAAACAACTAAAAACCCTAAACTCTAAACTAAAATTTGAACCTTAAACCTAAACTTAAACCCTAAACCCTAAAAATAAAAAGGAATAAAAAAAAAACTTAAACCCTAACCCTAAACCATAAACCCTAAACCCTAAACCTAAACCTAAACCTAAAATAAACACTAAACCATAAACTACAAAACCTTAAAAACCCAAATAAACCCTAAACTAACCCAACTAAACCCTAAATACCCTAAACCACAAAAGATCCCTAAAAACCCTTAACCTCCAGAAACCACAATCCAAAAACCACAAAACCTAAATCTAAATAAAATAAAACATAAAATAAAATAAAAAAACCTAAATAAAGATAAAGTAAAAAATTAAACCTAATTAAAACCTAAAACTAAAATCTAAAAATAATAAAATAAAAAATAAAATTAAACTAAATAAAATAAATAAAACCTAAACTAAATGAATAAAATAAAATAATCTAAGAATAAACTTAAATAATAAAACTAAATGAAAAATAAAATAAAATAAATAAATAAAACTAAATAAAATCCTACTTAAAAAACCTAAAATAAATAAAAATAAAACCTACCAAACTAAAAAAAAAACTAAACTAATAAAAATAAAATCTAAAATAAACCTAAACTAAAAAACTAAATACCTAAATAAAATAAAATAAAACCTAAACTAAACATAAATAAAATAAACCTATAAAATAAAAAATAAAATAAAAAACTTAAAGCTAAACCAAAAAAATCAACTAAAATAAAGAACCTACTAATAAATTAACTAAATAAAATAAAATAAAAAATAAAATATAAATATAAAATAATAAAATAAAATAATGAACTACTGTCGGTTTGCTTAAATTTTTTAAAAATCCTACTAAATCCTACCCTAAAGCTGAGCCACAACCCTACCTAAACCACACCACTAAACCATCCACTAAGACACTATATACCATCATGGGCTCTAAACCCACCACTAAAAGGCCTGACCCTGATCCTGGGCCCTAGGCCACTGGGCCCAACCACAAACCAGGCCCTAAAACCCTAAACTACCCACAAAACTGAGCCCTAGGCTCCAAACCACTGGGCCACAGGCCAGCCAGGCCTAGACTGGGCCCAAACTAAACCTGAGCCCTACTGGCCCTAAACCTAAACTCACCCAAACCTAAAAATCTACTTGAGATAAAATAAAATAAACTTCTAAACTAAACTGAGCCTCTAAAACAAAATAAAAAATCTCTAAATAAACTAAACTAAATAAAATAAAATAAACCTAAATAAAATAAATAAATAAATGAACTAAAAAAGATAAACTAATGACTAAATACTAAATTTTAAATCCTAAATATGACTAAATTAAAACCCTAAATAACCATAACTACTAAATCCTAAACCCTCCTAAAAAAAAACTCATATAAAAAACCCTATAAAACCCAAATCCTAAACCTAAAAACTAAACCCTAAACCTACAAACCATAAACTCTAAACCCTAAACCCAAACCCACAAACCTAAACTAAAAAGTAACTATATAAATTAAAAAATAAACTTAAACCCAAAACCTAATAAACCTAAACCTAAGCTAAGAATTCAAACCTTGGGTACATCACCAACAACCCTATAGATCTGGCGGTGGAGGCAACCATGGAGGCAAACTACAAAGTGGTTGTGGTGGATTTGGAGGTGCTAGTGGATATAAGGTGGTGGTGAGCTATGGTGGTTATGGAGGTGGGAGGAGCAGGAGGTTAAGTGGTGGTGAAGGAAGAGAATGGGGATATGATGGTCGATCCCACTACACAAGTGGTATATGGGAACTAAATAAGAATGGCTGATAAATGTCTTTATAGTAAGAGATAGTTCTGTTACTAGGGTTTTGACTTGCTTTCATGCTCATTTTTTTTTTATGTCATCTTGTGTCTCAAAAAAGAAATGTTGACTGAATTTGTTCTCTAAAAAAAACTAAAATATAAACTCTAAACTAAAATTTAATAAACCTAAACTAAACCAAAATAAAAAAAAATAAAAATAAACTAAACTAACCTAAACCTAACCACAAAATAAATAAACCCTAAACTAAACTAAAACCCTAAAAAAAACCCTAAACCTAACCTAAACCTTAACCCAAAAAACTATAACTAACCTAAACTACCACTGACTAAAACACCCTCCTATAACCACAACCTTTGACTCCACTTAAAAACCTAACTGACCTACTATAACATAATAAATAAAACTTAAACTAAATAAAATAAAATAAATTAAACTATTAAAACCCAACTAAATCTATAAATAATTAATACTAAATAAATAAATAAAACCTAAAAAAAATAAATAATCTAAAAGAATAAACTTATAAAATAAACTATGAAAATAAAATAAAAGATAAACTAAAATAAACTACTAAAAATAAATAAAATAAATAAAAATAAAATAAACCTTAAAATAAAAAACCTAAACTAAAAAAATAAAATCTAAAAAAATAAATAAATAAAACTAAACATAAAACCTAAATAAAATAAAATAATGAGCTAACTAAAATAAAATAAAACCTAAAACAAATAAAATAACAAAATTAAAAATACTTAAAGAAACTAAAAACCACAAAATCAACTAAAATAAAGAACTAAACTAAAATAAATTAACCAAAATAAAATAAAATAAACTAACTAAAATAAAATATAAACCTAAATAAAAAATAAAAATAAAATACAATATAAATAAAACCTAGCTAAAATTTTTTAAAAAACCTCTAAAATCCTAACCACAATACAAACCTAACCACTGACCTAAAAACCATAAATCTAACCAAACCATAACCCTAGGCCCAAACCCTAACCCTACCCTAACTCCCTAACCACAAACCCTGAACCTACTGACCAACATACCCTACCTAAACCTAAACCTAAAAAACAAACCACAGGCCCAAACTACTGGGCCATAACCACCACTGAGCCCTCCTAAACCCTAAGGCTGAGCCATACCTGACCTAAAAAATAAATAAAAAAATAATAAATAAATAATCTAACAAAATAAAAATGATAAAATAAAACTAAACCTACTACTTAAAATAAATAAAATAAAAATAAAAAAAAATAATATAATAAATAAAACTAAACTAAATTAAAATAAAAAATAAAACCTAATATAAAATCTAAAAATATTAAATAAACCTAAATTAATAAAAGAAACTAAATAAAACTAAACCTAAAATAAACCTAAAATAAATAAAATAAAATGAGCTCACCACTTCTAAAATGAAACTAAACAAAATAATAAAATAAATAAACCTAAACCTAAATTAAAATAAATAAACTAAAATAAAAAACCAACCTAAACCTAAATCTAAATAAAGATAAAACTAAAAAAATAAACTTAAACCTAAACTAAAATAAAACCTAAAATAAACATAAAAAAAACCTAAAACCTAAACCCTAAAACTACCATAAAGCTAAAAAAATTAAAAAAAATAAAAAAATAAATAAAATAAACCTAAATTATAAAATGGAATATAAAATAAAATAAAAAACATAAACTAAACTAAACCTAACCCAAACCTAAAATCCTAAAGAAACCTAAAAGAATAAAATGAAAAATAAACTAAAAAATACATAAATAAAACCTAAACTACTAAATAAAACTAAAATAAAATAAACTAAAAATAAAAAATAAAATAAACCTAAATTAAAATAAAATAAAACTAAATAAAACATAAATTTAAAAAAAATAATCTAAAATAAAACCCAAAAAAAACCTAAACTAAAAAAAAACAAAATAAAATAAAATAACTTCAACTTAAGCTAGATAAACTAAAATAACATAAAATATATAAACCTAAGAAAATAAACTAAACCTAAACCAAACTAAACAAAATAAAATAAACTAAAATAAACCTAAATCTAAACTTAAAATAATACCAAAATAAACCAAAAAAATAAAACCTAAAACTAAACATAAAATTAAATAAAAAATCTAAACAAAACCTAAAATAAAATAAAACATAAACCTAAAAATAAAATAAAATACTAAACTAAAAAACTAAACCTTAACCTAAAAATTAAACATAAAATAAAATAAATAAAATAAAGAATAAAACCTAAATAAAAATAAATTAAAAACTAAAAACTAAATAAATCTAAACTTGTCTTTCTTGGTTTATATAAAAAATAAAATAAATACCAAATAAAATACCTCCCTAAACCATACCCTAAACACTAAATCTGTTACCCTAAACTGCATTTATTGTCTAAATAAAAATAATAAAAATTAAAATACCTAAAAATACCCAATAAAAAACTAACTTTACCCTACTGAGCCCTAAAATAAAACTAAAAACCCTAAACCCCAAACCTAAACCTAAAACTTACAACCCTAACTAAAACCATAAACCTAAACCCAAATACTTAACCATAAACCTAAACTGAACCAAAAAACTAACCCAAACTTAAAAACTAATCCTAAATCAGAATAAGAACCTTGATGGATGGAACATCACCTTCAACTAGTCTCAGTCTAGGTTGGATAAATGGAGGTGCCGGTTATCACATGGTTGTGGGATAGGAGTCTTGGTGGATATGGAGGTGGTGGTCAAAGTAGTGGTGGTTATGGAGGGAGGAGTAGCGATGAATGTTACAGCTGTGGTGGTGGTAGAGGGAGAGATCGGGGATATGGTGGTGGATCCCACTACTAGAGGCGATGGCAGAATCTTAAAAGAATGGTGATCGATCTGTTGTTATGGAACTATGTCTTTATAGTAGAGATGATTCTACTTATCTAGAGTTTTTGATTTGCTGTATTGGTGCTCATTTTTTATCTATGTCATCGTATGTGTCTTAGAACACTTGGGGTGCTGCTTGGTTGATGAAATCGAAAGGAAGAAATGTTGAATATGAATTTATTCTCTCCTAAAAAAAACTTAAATACTAAACCCTAAATCTTAAACCCTAAACAAAAAACTTAAACTTTAAGCTTAAAATCAATACCAAAAACCCTAAACCATAAACCCTAAACCCTAAACCCTAAACCCTAAACCCTAAACCCTAAACCCTCAACACTAAACCCTAAACCCTAAAAACATAAACCCTAAAACCTAAAAAAAACATAACCTAACTAAACCATAAAACTAACCCTAAACCTTAAACCTTAAACCCTAAATAAGGTAAACCCTAAACCCTAAACCCTAAGCTAAACCTAAGCCTAACCCTAAACCTTGAATAAAGAAGTCATTAGGGTATATCTAAATAATGACCTAATCTATCATAATTATGGTAGCTAAACAAAATGTCATAAAGAGACTTTCCTTGATATTAGAGATTTGAATACCATAAACCTAACTATATCATATTATTATACCATATATTATTTGTATAATGTATCATATATTTGAGCATGTAGTGATGTGTTTTGGAGTTATAAGATGTTTTGAAATGTTTTAGTATATTATAGTATATTATATATTAATATAAATCATGAAAATATTGATTTAATAGATCAGTTGGAAATTTGTTAAACTTGATGTGGGAATTGGGTTGTAGTACCAAGGTGTGCCCCTCACTTATAGTCTAAAAGTAAGATTTTATGTTCAAAATAAATATTATATGTTATAGCATAAAGCATAGCATCATAAATCATAATATATTATTCTGCATTTTAAATTCTTTTTAGTATTTTACAATCATGCAATCGAACCTACATTATTTATAAAATGTCAATTTAGACATTAAAATGGTGGAATTTGGCTAAATTCATAATAGGTAGAGCATGGCATCATAATATATTATTTCAATCTAAAATATAGATACTACTAAAATATATAGTTTTTTATTGTTTAAACTAATTTTATGATTTTTTATCTTAAGCAATCCCTTATGATGTGATATGAAATATAATACAATATAATATGTTATAGTGTATTATAATTATAGGATGCCATAACATAGTGTAGCATCATGCATTATAGCATACTATTGTGTATTACTACTTATTGTTTAGCAAATTTTAGTTTGTTATAGTATGATGTAGTAGAGTTTGCACTCGTATAATTCATAAAAATATTGATTTATAGGCTAAGATGATGGGATTTAGCCAAATTTAAGGTAAGCTTTAGGGAACATCATTGGGGGTGTGCTATGGTGTGCCATTTCATCAAAAGAATGAAATTTTGCATCCAAAATAAATGTTCATTTCTCAGCCAAATTTTATAAATTTTATGCTTAAAGTGATTCATTTTAATGTGTAATGTAAGATAATATATTATATGAAAGCATATTAAAATATAATGTACATAAAAATATAACTTCACATATATATGTATGTGGTGGCGTGTTACTAAATGTTATTGTACATTTTAGTATGTTTTACTTTTGTTATAATACATTGGGTCAAAACTCACAAAAATGTTAATTTGAAGGTTGAGATGGAAGAATTTGGCCAAATTCACAGCACACACCAAAATTATGCTATTTTATACCATTTTTAATAGAAAAATAATAATTTTACATCCAAAATAAACATTATTCATATTTTGAGGAAAATTTGTTATTTGATCCTTTTAAGTGATTCTAATGTGGTGTAATGTTAGACAATATATTATATTATAGCAAATTATAATATAACATCATATATTATAATATAATATAGTGTGTTAATTCACACTATAATATGTTTAGCATGATATTGTATAGTTAATTTGAGCTTGCACCATCATAAATCATAAAATGTTGATTATAACATTAAGATGATGTAATTTCAATGAATACATGCTTTTAGTTGGAGTATTAAAGGTGTGCACAAGAGAAGAAATAAGATTTGATGAGAATTCCATGTCAGGGACATGGAGGGAGATCTACTAGGGGATCACACATTTGGACAAGACATGTGAGGGGTCTATATGAGGCATAGAAGAAGAAAATCTTGGGGATAAGATTTGAATTTGATTTTTATTATATGATTTTAGGAAAGAAGATCTACTGGGGATAAGAATATATAATCCATAGAAGATTAATATTGAATCAACTTTAATTTATTTTATTTTTGATGTGGAGGCATATCGCTAGGATATGAGCTCAGCTGGGATGGTATATGAACCTTCCACTTGAAGCGAGGTTATTTATCTGGGGATTGGCATTTGAGTTTGATTTCATTTTGTTTTGGGGATGTATCCATTGGGAATAAGAGTTTGGTTGGATTTCTTTGATTTAGACTCTCTTGGGGGGGTTGGTTTAATTTGGCTCTCTTGGGAGGTTGGTTTTGAATTTGATATGTTTGCTTGACTTGTTTTATATGATTTGGGCCTCCACTTGGAGAAGGGTGTGATTTAACTCCACTCGAGAAAATCAGACTGGGTTGAATTTAATCTGAGTTAATATATGGACCATGTTGGTGTGCGATGAACTCACTGAGAAGGGGCTATATCAGCCTTGAGCTACCTCAGGTTTACAAATCCAAAGGGATAGTCTACCGGCTGTGGGGTAGAGCTAGCCAACCTAAGGGGCTGCCTTCTGATTTGCAACAGTTGTGATAAGAAGAAGGCATAGCAAACTTACATCTTCCAAAGTGAGGAATAACCACTAGGGTGACATGTTGGATGCACAACAAATCAAACCTGACTGAGGTCGACCACTGAGTGAATGCCATTGGGGACTTATGTCAACTCAAAGTAGTCAGATTAATTTTATCTTAATTTCATGTGATTTGATATGGGTTGTTTGGTTTAGTTTGATTTCAATTGAGGCATATCCACTAGGGATGTGAGCTCAATCAAATTTGATATGTCAGTGTACGATGGACCCACTAAGAAGGAGCTATATTAGAGTTGTTCTATCTTAGATTTACAAATCTAAAGGGATCATCTGGCATGGGGTAGAGCTAGCCAACTAAGGTTTTCCTTTGTATGCAATGGTTGTGCTAGGAAGAAGGCATAGTAGACTTACATCTTTTTAAGCGGGGAACAACATTTGGGATGACTGTTGTAGCACAACAAATGAAACGATTTAAGGCTACTTGAGTGAGCATGGTTGGGACTAATATCAACTCAAGAGTAGTCGGCGATTCTATATGGAGTTTTCGACACTAAGATAAGATGCCTACTTGGGAAAGGTACCACAAAGGGTGTCCTCCTAATCCACAAGTGAATATATATTTTATTTATATCAACTCAAGTAAATAATAAAACCACACTAAGAAAGGGCTATGTTAGCTTGACTATCTCAAATTTCTTGGACCAAGGAGAATTTGTACATCCATAAGATGGATTTTCCAACACATGGATACTTAGAGAAACTATCAATCGATAGTAACTTGGGTAGTGTCTAAATGGGGTCACAAGGACATGATCCAAATATAGTGCCACAGAGGTGCCACTAGGAGTTATCCTAAGCCTAGAAAAGAAAGCTTATAGGTGTACGGTGGCCAACTCAAGGAGAAAGTGTAGCACTTACATCTACCATGAGTGGTGTATCTAAGGTCGAGGAACCAACCTAAAGTGTATCCATTAGCATGAGTGGTGTGTCCATCAACATAGTGAAACCAACCAACTAAGGTGCAGTGGTGTGCAATGATCAATCGGAAAGAAAGTGTGTGCTTAAAACTTTCCAAAGTGGGCCGATCATGGGATAAGTCATAGGTGGGACATGCTATCTAAACTAGGCGACTACTAGAAGGGATCCGAGGAAAGACTTGACCCATGAAGCTTAGGAAGGAAGGAACTACTAGCAGAATTATCCTAAACCTCAAAGATACTCGACCCAGTCAGTGCATAAAGGTCAATCCATGAAGAAAACATAGTAGACTCACATCCTCTTAAATGAAGCCAACATGAGGTAGCTTACTGGCCACACAATAAGGCCTACCAAACTAATAAGGTGCTCGTCAGTGTGTAGTGGCCAAGTAAGAAAGGAAAGCGTAGAAGATTAAGATCCTCCAAAGCAAGAAGACCACTGGGTTGACACACTAGTAGGGTAGCTCGTGACTGATCTAGGCGACTCTTGTTTGATGATGAAGGATGGGATGTCACTCGGGTTCCTTACTACCCAAAACATCATGGAAGATTCATAAATAAGAATACTTTCAACATGGAAAGATTGAATTAGAAATCAAATTTTCATTGATGATACTTGTTTTCAAACATGACTTATAATATTTCTTTAAGTAGATCCCATTGATTGGAAGCATTGGGCACCCTCCCTTATGATTAATAAGTTGATAAGATCCTCTCTGGTAGGCCTTCACTATGGCAAAAAGGCCTTGCCAAGTGGGTTCAAACTTGCCTCCCATCTTACGATGGCCAATAATTGGTCTCATTAGAACTAAAATAAGATCTCCTACTTGAAAAACTCTAGGATGGACCAACTTATTGTGAGCTTGAATTATTTTAGCTTTGTACAACTCAAGATTTGTCATGCCTATAAGCATCTCTCCTCCAAACCTTTAAGCTCTTGTCAACTTGGCATTACTTTCTGTTGTGATCTTTACACTATCCTTAGTGATAGTTATTGGACTTCTAATGGTAGAACATCTTGGACCCATACACTAAGAAGAAAAGATTAGGCGAGTTGGTGTTCTATATGAGGTGGGGTAGGCCAAAGCTTCAACTACACACTCATGCCATTATCTATTGTCAAGTGTCTTCTTTACTATTTAAATGAGAGTTTTGTTGAAGGCTTATGCTAACCAGTTTTTCCTTGGGTAATAGATGGTAGAATATCTCCAATCTATGCTATATCTCTAGGCAAAGTTATTGATCTCGGTGCTCTTGAATGTAGTACCATTATTAGATATAATTCATCAAGGCACTTCCTATATGATATGGTTCTAAATAAATTGGACCAAATCTTTGAGTTGTGACCTCTAGTAGAATCTTGCCCATTTAGAAAAGTAGTCAGTAGCAGCTAAGATGAACTGATGACTCTTGGAAGAAGAAGGATCAATCAGACCCACTATGTCGGTACCCCCAACATTCGAATGTCCATGAGGCCAATGTTGGATGTAGAATGTTGGGTGGTTGGTGTAGGACCACATCATGTATTTAACATTGGTGGCATCGCTTAGCCGTATCCATGTAATCTTTGATCATCGATGGCCAGTAGTATCCTAGACTCTTGAGCTTGGCTTTCATCTTTAGACCAGATTGGTTGGCTCCAAATAATCCTTAGTGTACCTTAGTCACGATCATACAAGCTTCATGCTTGTCAAAATAATGTAACCACATATGATTGAAAGTCCGTCGGTACAAGACACCATCCACAAGAGCATAGAAAAGTGCTCTCTGCTTCATCTGATGGGCTTGGGACTTCTCTTGATGTAGTTTACCTTTATTTAGGTAATCCATGAATGGTTTTCCTCCAATTTAACTCTTATCCTTCTTGGTAATGGAAACTTCCCTTCAAGAGAGTACTTTTGATGAGTTCAATATCAATAAGGGATAAGACTTGTCTATTTTAGATCTTTATTGATATGGACTCATCCTCAGACATGTACCAACTCCTTGAAACTTGGAAAAAGCATACATTATGGCATTCTCTCATCGAGGAATCTTATAGATGGTAACCTCTGTTGAATTGACTCCATGGTGTACTTATTATAGTGATGGATCTTGGGCTTTATAACCTTATAGGACCTAGAATTTGGTTGATAACTAGCTAAGAATCAAAGATGTTGATTTTTTAGATGCTTGAGTACGGGTAACTCTAAACCGATAGCCTCATATTTGGCTTCATTGTTAGGCAAGGATTGGACAAATAATATGAGAATCTCACATCATTTCTAGTGTTAAGAGAACTATTTCTACCTACCTTTCTTGGAATAGTAGATTATGGTTCTTCTCTTCTTTGAGAGCACCATCAAAGTACATCTCCAGTGAATGCTAGTATCCCCTAAGTTCATGATTTGTTCATGGAGATCATCACTAAGTGGAGAGTCATGAACTAGGTGTCTTTGCTAAGAAATTCGCTAGCGCTTATCCTTTGATTGCATTAAATTTTAAGAAGGTAATGTCAAATTATGAGAGGCTCATGGACTGTAGTTTCAACCATCCAGATAGCATCGGCCGTGTCAATGGATACTATAGTAGATTGATATTAGAGATTAAGTTCACCTTATGAGAAAGCATGTAGTGCTATATTTTTTGGTATGCAAAGATTAAATCTAGGCAATGCTTCTCAATGGGTCGATAATTAGCCTCAGTAGGGATTAGATGACGGTTGAGGTAGTACTGTGTATTTTTCTTCCCTTCGTCATTGTCTTAGGCTAATAAATCACCAACGGAGTCATCTAATGCAGTAGTGTAAAGTATGAGCTTGCGGGATAGGCTACTAGGCGGTGGCACCATCGGTAATGCTTGATGTCTTGAAGCGGGCTCACACTTGTCATACACTTAAACTTGGCATCTTTTTTTGACAAGTCTTTGAGAATGGTTGTCTTCTTCCCAATAAGTTGGATATAATGCATCTTAGATATGCCAATTACCCTTGGAATGATGAGTTGAGTTAAACTTTTAGGGTGGCATTTCTAATATCTTGATATTCTCGGATCAATTTCAATTCCACGGTGTGGGATAACAAACCAGAATTTCCTTGAAGCTTGAATGCACACTTGGGGTTCATTTTGAGGTTAAATTATCTTAATTATTTGAAAACTACTCTCAAGTCAAAGGGATGGTCATTCTTTTCTATACTTTTGACCACCAGATCATCGACATAGCACTCGACTTGATGGTGAATGAGTTCATTGAAGATTGAGTCATAATGTGGTATGTAGCGACATTTTAAAGGCATGACCTTATAGTAATAGATTTTGATCGGGGTTCTAAAGTAGTGTTTCTTTAATATTTAGGGGTCATCTTTATTTGGTTATATCCAGATGAGCCATCTATGTAAGAGAAGGCGCATGAGATGAGGCAATGTCCACGATCAACTCCGGGATTGGTAGTGGAAATTTGTCTTTTGGACATGCCTTATTTAAATCCCTAAAATTAATGATATGTGAATTTGACCATTCTTTTTCTTAAGCGGATGACACTAGCTAACCATGGGGTATTTTTCTTCCCGGATGATGACATCATTCAATTTCTTGACATCATAAATGACTTGTTGTTATGTCTAATATGTGTCAGGAGCTTGCTTGATAGGGTTAGCAATAGGCTCTATTCTAGTTTATGGATCACTACATCAAGAGCCAATCAGGCATCTCTTCATAACTCCATGCAAAGTAGTCCTAAAACTCAATCAATAGCTAACTAAGTCATTGGTTTTTTCAATTTCATTCAACAAGAAGCGTGTATGTGGTGTGGATCTTCTTTGATTCTAAGTTGATTTCCTTGAGCTCGTCGATGGTTGACTTGATCTCTTCTTCAAACTCTAGTGGTGCATCTTTGACTTCAAAATCATCTGGATCATCTAAAGTTTCTAAGCATAGCTCCTCATATGAGTTAATGTGATTTGAAAAGAACCTTTGATTCGAATGATTGGTAATGACTAGCATGTCATCATCGATTGGACCCACTATATTGAATCCTAGTGTCGGTCTTGATTGAGAGCTTTTGCATTTGTTCTTCCATATTCTTTTGAAGTAGTCTGACTAGTGCTTTGACCAAGTATGTGGGATTAACCTTTTCTTTGCTAAATTATGAACACAAGCCAAGTACTAATCAAAAGGTAATTCTATTAATTCTTTAAATGAATCATTCTCTACATCAACTTCTTGACTTGAGGATGATGCTCCCAAAAAGAACCTATGAGTCTTCACACTTGTGGATGACTTAGGGGATTCCTTAATTACCAAATCCTTAGCTTTTTGAGAGGAACGTGGGGTTAGAGCTAAGGTTCCCAACTGATGTCTAACTATTTCACATATAGACTTGGATACACTTATGCTTTGCTTTAGAGCCGATCTTCATAACCTTCTCAAGTGTCACCTCTAGGAAATCTACTGAGAAGAGGTGGTGTGCTAACCATATAAGACTCAACTATGGACTATATTCTAAGTCTATATGGATAGCGGGTGTACTCTTGGTAGGGACATATCTTATTGGGTGGCCAATAATGAGGTTTTCCACCCCTTCTCTGGCTGCCTCTTCCTCTACGTGGAGGTCGGTCATCCTACCCACATATTCAAATGGAGTAACAAACTATGGGTGGAATCAAATGTCAAGCTTCACTTCCTCCTCCAAGTTTATTTTTGCTCCCTTTTATTTTCTTTTTCATTTTCACTTTTCTTTTCTTTTTCTTTTTCTTCTTTTTTTCTTTTTTCTTTTTCTTTTATTTTTAAACTTTGGCCAAGTTCACAAGAATAGACTTGTTGGCATCCTCATATATGCCGACCTCATGAACTATAAGTGGCTTGAGATCTCCTTTGACACATTAGATAATTTTACCTCTCACAAACTGCATACATTGATGTAGAGAGAATGGAATTATGTTGTTCTCATGTATCCATGGTCTCCCAAAGTGTTGAAAGAAATATATAATATGAAACTTAGCTTGGTAATCATCTATCTCCAAGGGTAACACTATGGAGCTGGGCTGACCACACTTTTGTAGTGGATTCAATCTTCCCATATTAGACTTAGAGTCTTCTAGACACTAAGGCCTTCCTAGTCATAAGACACTTCTAACAATTAGGTAAACACTTAACTTAGCTAGAAACTTAGAAGGGTTAACCTTAGGATTAGGGGTTATAGGGATTAAGATAATCCAACCTTACAACCCAAATCCAATCCATGTTCACCTTCTCAAACAAACCAAGTTCAATTCAAACATCAAATTAAAATCTAAATCAAAACCAAATTCCAAAACCAAATGATTGAAGCCCATGATCAAATCAAACTTGAGAAACCTTCATATGACCTATCCCATGGACTTAGCCAAATCTTAATCCAAATCAATCAAAAGTCAATTGATTTTCTCATAAATAATTTATATCTTCAATCAACTTCTAAACATAAATCAAATCTACATTCAAATAATCAAAACTAAATTAAACTAAATCAAATTAAATCAAAACCCTTCCTAAGCCATATGACCTATCCCATGGACTTAGGCAAATCTTAATCCAAATCAAGTCAAACTCAATTGATTTTCTCATAAATCAATCATATTTTCAATCATCTTCACAAATTTAAATGATATATACATTTAAATCATCAAAACTAAATAAAAACAAATCAAAATCTAAACCTAATCCACATGACCTAACTCCATGGACTTAAACAAATTCTGTCATTCCAAAACCTAAATTCAATTGATTTTCTCATGAATCAAACATACCATCAATCATATTGACAAATATAAATGAAATCTACAATCATCAAGCTAAACCAAAATCAACCCAAGCCAAACCCAACTTAACCCTTTTGACATGAAATGTTCAAATGAACCAAAACCCATTTGAACCCAAGCCAATTTCAATTGAATTTATATATCAATCCCAAATTCATATATAAACTCAACTAAATAAAACTCAACCCAAAATAAAACCAACTAAACCCAATTGGTCACTTGACAAAGTGGCCAATTTGACTATTTGAGTCAAGTTCTAATCATACCCAAATTGGATTGAACCAAGCCCATCAAAACCTACTCATGATTGTTGATCACCCTAGGTTGATCAATTATCACAAATTAGGTCAAACCAAGTCAACTGGTCATTTGACCAAGTCAACCTTAACCCATATAAACCAAACTAGCCAAATTGCAACTTAAGCCAAATCCCTTGAAACCAATGATTCATACCAAATCAAAATCAATATTTGAATGACTTGACCTTCAATTGAGTCAAACCCAATTGGCCATCTTGACCCAAGTTGACCCAAATTGACATAAAGACCAAATTAGGTCAAATAAAATATTAAACCAAATTGATTGCAACTAATGGCTCAATTTCATTTCCAAATTGATTGTTGAACTTGACCAAAGCCATGATCTGGACCCAATTGACACATAGCCTAAATAGACCTAAAGGCTCAAGTTGGCACTAAATGAAAAACAAATCCAAATTAATTACCAAAGCCATAATCATCTTCTAATCATTGGTCAAAGACTACTAAATCGATACCCCCAACTAGAATTTGGCCAATTTGGTCAAATTGGTTAACTTAACCCATTTGACCCAAATGAATTCAAATGAGCCATAATTAAATATAAGCTAAACTAAACCAAACTAATTGAACCAAAACATCCTAAATGATAATATGAACTTAGCACAACCCTTGGTTTGACCCAATTTAACCAATTGGTCAACTTGACCCAATCTAACCCAATTTGACCTAAATGAGTCAAATTGAGCAAAACCCAACTAAATCAACTCCAATTGACTTCAAATTTGGGTAAACCCACTTTTGTTTCATGCAATATGCCCAAATCAAATCCAATGCCAAATGATCATTCTACCCATGGGTCAAGGAATCACATGAGAAAAATCACCCATGTAAGTGGTCATTTTATTCCTTACCATTCTGTTAATGGTCCACCTAGGGCACAGGACACCACCAACCCAACCTAAGGGGTAGTTGGGTCGGCCATGACCATAAGAGGTGAAATCACACTCACCCCTCACCTCCCAGATAGAAAGCATTTAAAATCCATAGGACACCCATGATTCCTCCTTGGCAGCCACCTTCACACCTTCAACCAACCAAGATGAGCCAACTCACCTCTTCCCTGCCACCCATGACTCCCTGAGATGGTCAGATCGCTATTAGAAGCCAAACCTTATCCCTCCATCTCGATGGTTGAGACTGAATACACACCCCGGTTTCCACTTAAAACACACAAAATTATTCCTCAGCCCTAGCTACCCAAGATGAGCCACTGTGGGAGCCATTTCCCTAAGCTTTAAGCTTGTTCCTCAATTTGAAAAATTCCACATTCTATTCTAATACAGTCTGAAGACACTCCCATTTCTAACATAACTTCCCCATTTCTTCATCAAACTCAAATTAACTTGCACGACCTTCCCAGGCTTCTTCTTCTTCAAACTACAAGAGCGAATCATCTCCCCAAGCTTCCCGAAAGACTTTGAGCAAGGATAGCTCCAAATCATCGGTTCATAGCCATCCAAGTGAACATTGAGGACTTGATACAATTGCTACTCAATTAGGCTCATCTCTACTAGATGAAGTTTTCTCTCTCATTCAGCCACCTTGAGCTCCGTAAGCTGGTATGCTTCCCAAAATTGATCTTTAAATTCAAATTGGTTGAACTTTTGAAGAAAAAACTTGCATCACATGTAATCTTGACCATTTGGATCCCCTCTAATTGAAGGTGTGGGAAGGCATGTATTAGATCTCAGATCTAAGCTAAGCTCGGATCAAGTGAGCAATGAAGGATGGACTCCATCCTCACTGCGTGATGTTAGATCAGTCGCTGGCCAATGGCTCGATGAATAGATGATGCGTGATCGCGGATATGCTAGATCGACATGATTTAATCCTATATAGATGATAACAGTTAATCATGGTTGTCCGATCTTAGATTGGATGACTTGGATGAGCATCCATGAACATATTACTCCAGAGCCTTTGGAGCGGATAAGTTTAAGTAGCCATTCCTGACATGCATTAGGAAAGTGCCCCTCAAACATGGTCACATGAGACATTTAAATATTAGGCTTTAATTAGGCTAAATTAATCATTTTTAATGGCTGAAACTTCTAAAAAATCATAAAACATCATCGAGAATTTAAAAAAAGGCAAATAAAAACTCATTTTAATAGTATTTCAGAGGAGAATTAATTAAAATGATCTTAACTAATTTTGAATAGTAATTAAGGTTTAATTAAAAAATTAATTAGCTTAATTACTCCTTAATTACTTTAGAAATTAATTTCAAATTTTGTGAGTTAATTTAATAGGATGACCTCTACCTCCCATGATTTTCTTGGGATTTATTGCTCACTTAATTAGAAAATTGACCAATTAAACCTTAACTACTCTTTTTTTAAGTTAAGGACCTTAATGATGATTAATCCCATGAAGAGTAATAAATTGGTTAATTAAGTTTATTAATCATTATTCAACAATAAGTGAACTAAGGAATGTTGGGACCCCTTTCCCCAAAGTTCATTTTTTACCTAAAAATATTAATTTAAAAAGATTTAACTAAAGATTTAATCTAAATCACTTAATCAAATTGAAATCATAATCTCAATGACCTTAAATAATTAAATCATGGGAAGATCTTAGGTGTTTAATAACCCAAAGGAGTTTAATAAAATTATGGTTCATGTGTGGAAAACCAAACTAAGAGTAATTAAGTTCCTTAATCTAATTAACTATTAATCATGATCTTGTATTAGCCCTTTTATTTCTAGGATAATTGCAAGTTTTATTTTCAATGAATATGCTCATATCATTTAGTTAATTACATTAAGGTGACATAAGTAAGGGTAATTCAATTCAATTAAGGGGTTCAGGGTTTTAATTAACCCATAAAATCAACTTAATTATAATTCATTAACTTAAATCAAATCACTAATGTGGGAACTAGTTTGGGCTTGAGCCTAAGTGATGACAGTTCTCCTTAATCTATATATACTTAGATTAAATTATATATGCATCTTGTGTGATGGAAATGAATGATTTAATATATGTCATGTGGTAGTACTTGGAATTAAATTAATTGATGCCTTCATTTTGAATAGGACTAAAGTGAACCTAAACTTAAGATTTATTAAATCATTTAATAATTAGACTATTCTAAGGAGAACTAAATCAAATTAATATCACCTTGGAAAGTGACTTAAGGTAGGGATAAATGATGACAATCCTCTTTTTCCTCTTCTTTTATACCTTAGTTGCTAGTGTAATAAAATGAAACAAAAGAAAACACAAATTAAAATTCTCAAATCAATTAAACTACTTCCAAGTGAAATCAACCTTCATGTTAATTGAATCTCACATTCCCCTTAGAAAAGTACAAATGTCCTTACCGCTCACTAAGACTTAACAGTCACCATTTAAGTCAAGCTCTAAGATAAGACAATGAATGATGTGATGTATGTTTTATTTTATGATGTATTTTATATTTGTTATTTTATTGTTAAGGTGTATGTCAACTATAGGGATGTTAAACAATATTATCCTAATCATATTTTTTTATAGGGATTTAAGGGATGCTTAAAAATTAATGTGAATGCTCTTTTGCGGTTTGCTTAAATCTTTAAGCATAATCCATGTTATGACAGTGGGCTTAATACCTATGTGGTGCTCAAGTCAAAATTATAAATACAAGGCTTGAGATTATATGTATATTTAGCTAACCACTATTTTAGTAGGTTACTTAGATTTAATTTTGCCACAAAATGTAATTTTACAATAGGAATTAAGATTAGTGCTATGGAAGGATGACCAGGTGGTTAGAAGGCTTTGTCCTGGGTGCTCTATGATGCCTTTGGAAGCAAGCACCATCCAAATAAAAAAAAGGAACCAAATCAAAAATAGAGATATGAAGACCCCCATAGAATTTAATACAATTATAATTATTCTTTCAAATTCGTGTTATATAAGGGAGCTTCAAACATCTTTTCTTTCTTTTCAGTTGTATGATGGTACCCAAACCATTTTAGCCTTACCTATTCTTTTATGATAATTTACTTATAATTGTTTGATGTTTACATCATGTTTGTGCATTAGGACCGAAGTGCTTTTCATAGTTCTTAAATGATTGATGCTTTAATGTGTGGTGGTTGATTAGCTCTTCGGATAAAAAATTTTTTTACCCAACTAATCATCATGCATAAAAATTTTAAACTCTCATCATAACATATATATGAAAATTAAAAGGTTATAAAAGATTTAGCTTCCTATGGTTGTATGTTTCACATCATCCATGCATATTCTTTCACTCTTGAACATGAAGGATCTTTATCCTTGCACAATAAAGGAATCTTTGACCTATTAGGCATCCCTGTGGAGAACACTTCTTCTTCTAGCTGATCGACCACCTTCTTCATCATTCATGCACAAAGGCACAAATCCTAAAGCCTTACTTAATGTGTCTAAAATGAAAATTTTTTTTTGAAAAAGATTTTGCATCTATAAATTAAGTCATATGCTCATCCCACTCTAATGCTCTAATCCTTAAGGTGTGTTTAGGGACTTTAGTTCCTTTTATTAAATAGCTACCCATTAAATAGCTAATTCATAAGTGCAACTACATCTGGTTTTAAAATTGTGTGAAGAGATACCTGGTGGCCACTCTAAAGGATTATAAGTTTGGACAATTTATTCTCTCTTGTGGGAGTAAACTTGTATTCACCGTCGCTAGATTTAGGCCATTTTTAGCAGACTAAAGCTCCCTAGATTTAGGATCCAAGGTAACTATTTCCTTCGGCTATACATAAATCATCACTCACCCAGGTACCTTCTTGTGTTGGTGGATTATAAGCTCTAGTAATCTAATTAAATTTCAACTCAAAACATATAAATCTTCTCAACATCAAAATTATAAAGCCTAACCTTATGATAGATTGGAATGCTCATCAGGCTTCCTAGTTTCATGAGCATTTCCTACTTATTTTATTTGGATTCCAAAAATAAGTATTCTCCTTAAACTTTCCTAATTGATTTTTTAAATACAACCAATCTTTTGATAGTCAAACCTTAAATTCTTTGGAGATGATAATTGTCAACTTTAATCGAGAGTATTCTTAGAAAATTTCATTTAAGATGCCAGTATTAACCCTAAATCCAACTTAAAAACCAAACATAAACCTTAAACCTTAAACCCTAAACCCTGCCTAACCTAAAAAACCTAAACTAAACCTAAACCCTAAACCTAAACCCTAATCTTAAAACCCAAAAAATCAATATCTGCGTTCTAAACTAACCCAACTCCCCCTAAACTACAAACTAACCTTCCTAAACTCCTAAACCCTAACCTGTACTAACTCCTAAACTCTGATGGGACCATCTAAACCTCTAAACTCCTAAACCACTAAACTCCTAAACTGTTTACTAAATGTCCTATTAAACCTTAAACTTTGGAAGCTGTTTAAACCATAAATCCTAAAATCTTTAACCCTTTGTAAAGCCCACTAAACCTAAAGCCCTAAACCTTAAACTCTCTAAACCCCCTAAACCCCTAAAACAACCTTAAAACTACTTTAAACTAGGCCTAAATAAAACCTAAAATAAAATAAATAAATAAACCTAAACCTAAATAAATAAAACCTAAATCTAAAACTGCTTAACCTAAAAATAAAATAAATAAACTAATAAAAAATAAACTAAAAATAAAAATAAATAAAAACCTAAACTAAACTAAAAAATAGAAATAAACCTAAGAATAAATATATTATAATGGACTAAATGTAATATAAAAATAAAAAATAAACCTAAATATAAATAAAATAAAACTAAATAAAACCTACACCTAAAAAAATAAACCTCAAAATAAAACTTAAAAATAAATAAAAAAATAAAACCTAAACTAAAAGAAAAACCTAAACCTAAACTAAAAAAAATTAAGCAAAATAAAATAAACCTAAACCTAAACTAAAATAAACTAAATGAAAATAAATAAAACCTAAACCTGTACCAAAAATAAATTAAACCTAAACCCTAAATTAAATAAAATAAATAAATTAAAAGTAAAACTAAACCTAAACTAAAAAATAAAACTTAAAAATAAACCTAAAATAAAAACCTAAAACCTAAACCTAAAAAATTAAAATAAAAAACTAAACCTAAACCTATAAACAAAATATAAAACCTAAACCTAAAAAATAAAATAAAAATAAAACTCAACTTAAAAATAAATTAAACCTAAACCTAAATCTAAAAAATAAAATAAAAATAAAACTCAACTTAAAAATAAATTAAACCTAAACCTAAACCTAAAAAATAAACTAAAATAAAAAACCTAAACTAAAATAAATAAACCTAAAATAAAAAAATAAATTAAATAAAAATAAAAATAAAATAAACTAAAATAAATAAAAAATAAATAAATAAAATAAATAAACAAAATAACTAAATAAAGAAGAAATGTTCAATCTGGATTTTGTTCTCTATTTAAAAAGACCACACTAGACTGAAACCCTAAACTTAAACCCCCAAAAGATTGACAGAAGAAACCTAAAGCTTAAACCTTATAATCCATAAACCCCTAAACCCTAAATCCTAATTAACCAAAACCTAAACCCTAAAACCCTGAAACTTTAAAACCTAAACCATAAACTCTAAACCCTAAATCCAAAAAAAATCCTAAACCACAAACCCTAAACCTTAAACTAACCCTAAACCTTAAACCCTAAACCCTAAACCCTAAAAAGCTGAAAACCTGAACTTAAACTAAATAAAACCTAAAAATAATACAAATAAGAAAATCTAAACTAAAATAAAAATAATAAAAGAAAAGAAAAACATAAACTAAAACCTAAACCTAAACTTAAAAAGAAAATAAAATAAAAATAAAAAAATAAACTAAAATAAAATAAATAAAACTAAACTAAATTAAAAATAAAAAAAACTTAAATAAAAGAAACTAAACTTAAAATAAAAAATAAAATAAACCTAAATAAAGTAAATTAAAACTAAATAAAAACATAATCCTAAACAATAAACCTAAAAATAAAACATGAAAATAAATAAAAAATAATAACTAAACTCTACAAAAAAACTAAACCTAAAATAAAAATGAAAAAAACATAAAAGAAAATAAAAAATCTAAATAAAAATCTAAACCTAAAAAATAAACCTAAAGATAAATAATAAATAAAACATAAACCTAAAATAAAAGAAACCTAAGCCTAAACTAAATAAAATAAACCTAAACCTAAACTAAATAAAATAAAATAAACTAAAAATAAACCAAAACCTAAACTAGATAATAAAACCTAAAAATAAACCTAAAATAAAAACTTAAAACCTAAACCTAAAAAAATAAAATAAAAACCTAAACCTAAACTAAAAAATAAAAAATAAAACCTAAACCTAAAAATAAAAAAAAAATAAAACTCAACTAAAAAATAAACCTAAACCTAAACTTAAACCTAAAAAATTTTCTAAAATAAATAAACTAAACTAAATAAAACTAAAAAATAAACATAGATAAAAAATAAATAGACTAAGTAAACATAAAACCTACTTATGTGAATTAAAAAAAACCCCCACTAACCCTGCAGATGAAAACCCTAAACCCTAAAGCCTAAACACAAACCTTCAACCCTAAATCCTAAACCCTAACCCTAAACCTAAACACTAAAACCCTAAACCCACCCTAATCAGTAAAACCCACCTATGCCCTAAACCCTAAACCTAAAAAATAAAAAAAAGCTAAACCTAAACTAAATAAAAACTAGAAGTAAAATATATAAAAAAACCTAAACTTAAATAAAATAAAATATAAAATAAAATATAAACCTAAACCTAACCTAAAAATAAAATAAAATAAACTAATAAAATAAAATAAAATAAAATAAATAACAACATAAATTAAATAAAACTAAAAAATAAACCTAGAATAAAAAAAAATAAAATAATAGCTAAACATAAATAAAAAATAAAATAAACTTAAAATAAAATAAAATAAATACTAAATAAAAAAACCTAGACCTAAAAACATAAAACCTAAACTAAACTAAAAAAACTAAACCTAAAATAATAAAAATAAAATAAACAAAATAAATATAAACCTAAACTAAAATAAGCTAAACTAAAATAAATAAACCTACACCAAACCTAAACCTAAGCTAAAATAAAAATAAAATAAAATAAAAGTAAACCTAAACCTAAACTAAAAATAAAACCTAAAAAATAAACCCAAAAATTAATAAAACCTAACCTACGGTTCTAAAAAAAATAAAAATTAAAACCTAAATTTAAAAAATAAAACAAAAATAAAACTCAACTAAAAAATAAACTTAAACCTAAACCTAAAACTAAAAAATAAACTAAAATAAAAAAACCTAAACTAAAATAAATAATCTTAAAATAAATAAACTTAGCTAAATAAAAATAAAAAATAAACCTAAATAAAAATAAAAAAATAAACTAAATAAACCTAAACCTATTATTTTACTTAATTTAAAAAAAACCATAAACCCTATATCCTATACTCTAAACCCTAAACCATAAATCCTAAAAAACCATAAACCCTAACCCTAAACCCTAAAAGCGTAAACCCTAAAACCCTAGACCCTAAACCTTAAATCCCAAACTTTAATAACCCTAAGCCCTAAACCCTAAACCCTAAACCCCTAACCCTAAACCTAAACCTAAAGTAACTAAATAAATTAAAAAATAAACCTAAACGCTAAAACCTGATAAACTTAAACTTAAACCTAAACCCTAAGAATGGGCAGAACCTTGATGGAAGGAACGTCACCATCAACCAAGCTTAGTATAACTGGTGTGTGGGTAAGGCTGGCGGGTTATAGTGGTGGTGGGGGACTGAGGTGCCTGGTGGATATGGAGGTGGTGGTTGGAGGTGGAGTGAGGAGGAGGAGTGACAAAGGTTTAGCCATGTGGTGGTGCAGAAGAGATCGGGATATGATGGTGGATCCCACCTCGAGAGAGGCGCTGTGGTTCTAATGGGAATTAAGCCAAGAATACGGCTATGGAACTGTCTTTATTGAGATATGTTTAACTTTAGATGCTGATTTGCTCATTTTTGATCTATGCTCATGTATCTTAGAAAACTTGGTGTGTTACTTGAAAATTAAAAGATATTAAAAAGGCGAATTTGTTCTTTGTTAAAAAAAACCAAAACCTAAACCCTAAACTAAAATTTGAACCTTAAACCTAAACCCTAAACACTAAACCCTAAACCCTAAATCCTAAACCCTAATTCCTAAACAAAAAAAAACCCAAACCCAAACTTTAAACACTAAACCCTAAACTCTAAACCATAACCCTAAAAGCTTAAAACATAAACAAACTAAATAAACTAAAAACTTAAAATTAAAATAAATAAAAAACCTAAAATAAAATAAAATAAAATAAAAACTAAAACTAAAACCTTATCCTAAACCTAAACCTAAACCTAAACCTAAAAAGAAAATAAAATAAATAATAAAAACTAAACTAAAAAAAATAAAAAATAACCGTAAACTAAACCAAAAAATAAATAACCTAAATAAAATAAATATTAAACCTAAAATAAAAATAAAATATACCTAACATAAAATAAAATAAAAACTAAATAAAAACCTAAACCTAAAAAATAATCATAAAAGTAAAATCTAAAAATAAATATAAGATAAAAGAAAATGAAAAACCTAAATTAAAATAAATAAACCTAAAATAAATAAACTAAACAAAATAAAAATAATAATAATCCTAAATACAAATAAAAAATAAAATAAATTAATATAAATAAAAAAATAAACTAAATATACCTAAACCTACCACTTTACTTAATTAAAAATTAAAATAAAAGATAAAAAAAATAAAAAAGATAAAAAAATAAAACAACCCTACCCTAAACCCCCCAAAACCCAAAACCAAAAAACCATAAACCCTAAACCCTAAACCCAAAACCCTAAACCCTAAACCCCAAACCCTAAACCTTAAAAACTAAAAAACCTAAACCTAAACTAAATAAAACCTAAAAATAAAATAAATAAATAGGCCTAGACCTAAATAAAATAATAAAAATAAAATTAAATTAAAAATAAAAACTAAACTAAAATAAAATAAATAAAAACCTAAAATAAACTAAATAAAATAAAATAAACCTAAAAACAAAATACCTCAATAAAATAAAACCTATAATGGAGCAAAGCCTTTTCCAAATCGAGAGTCACCAACTTTATAAGCATAGTTAAGGGGGTGTTTACCTTGGCAATATTTTTCCATCATAAAATTAGCCCAAAGACTATCATTCTTTCTAAAATTCCACTAGAGCTAATCAGAGAAGGCAGTGATAACTTCATGAATTGGCTTGCAACTAAGAGAACCTTCTCCTAAAGGACCACAACATTTTATGCCAAGATGTCTTTGCATTCTTTGGAGCCCCAAGAAAATTTGTTAAGCAAATGATCAATTCGAGATAAGTAGCATTAGTGGGGATAACAGATTAAATCAAATAAAGATGCATTGAGTTGAGGGTGCTTTTATGAATAGTGAGCCTACCAAAGGAAAGTAAATGGAATTCCCAACGAAATTTTATTTAAAATTTTTTGAATTAACTTCGTCAAAAGATGGGAACATTTGAGCCTTTAAAAGCACCCAAATATTAAGAGGTATTGATGTTTAAAATTAGTGATATGCTGGATTTAAATTATTTTATTATTGGATACTAGAGGAAGTGATAAAATAGCTTTTGTTATCGTTGATAAAATGACCACATCTCTACCAAATTTATTTAAAAAAGATGTGAGATGCTTGATGTGATGAATAGAAGCATTGGGAAACTTGATGTGAAATCATCTACAAAATTTAAATGGGAAATAAGAAGACCACCAAGAGTTTTGTAGTACATGCTAGGATTATTTAAGAATAAATCATTGATGTTCCTAGATAAGTACTCAACAATAATAATAAATAAAGCAAGAGATAAAGGTTCCCCTTATCATAAGCCATGGGAAGAGGGAAAGAAACCTAAGGCTTCCCCATTAAGCAAAATAAAAATTAGGCATTATTAATACAATTTTTTAACAAGAAAAATAAATTTATTAGAAAACCCAAATAAATTCAAAATATGGTTAAGGAAGATGTTATCAAAGGCTTTGGTAATATCTAATTTGAAAAGAATGTTACCGCCTCTAATCTTGGAATCAAGATCATGAATTAATTCTTGGGCAAGTAACATATTGTCAGAAATAGATCTACCTCTAACAAAACAAGTTTGGTTGAGACAGATAATTCTATTAAGTAAAGGACTAAGTTTGTTGGTAAGAATTTTGGAAATCAGCTTATTGAAGAAGTTTCAAAGACTAATAGGACTAAAATAACTCTCAATAGTATTATCTTTTTAGGTATGAGAACATTAGAAGTACTAGAAAATATCTAAGAAAAGGTACCCTTAAAAAAAATCAATCACAGGATCAATCAAATCACTTTTAATGATAAACCAACATTTTTGAAAAAAAATGAGTAATGAAACCCTTCAGACCAGCAACATAATCTATGTTCATGCTATTTAGAACTTTTAAAATTTCATCTTCATTAGGCACAATGGTAAGAAAATCATTATCATCATTAGTAATAATAGAAGGAATCAAGTGCGATTGAGAAATAGCTTCATAAGAGCAATTCTTATTAAGCATATTTCTAAAATAATTAATAACCGATTCCTTAATATCATTATTCTTCATAATCCAATCTCCATTATAATTTTTAATTTTTTGAATATTACTTAAAGCTCTCTTTTTTATTAAAGCATGGAAATACCTAGTATTCCTATCACCATCCATAATATGTTTACTAGCGACTTTTGTGCCAATAAGTCTCTTCCATATTTTGGAAGTTAACAAGTTTATCTTTTGCCTCAGTCAAGTCTATAATCTTAGAAGGATCAGACATAACAGAGACTTCAAGATCACAGACTAATTTTTCCATATCTTTAATATTAACAAAAAGGTTTTAAAATAATTCTTGTTCCATGACCCAAATTTTGTTTTAAGTTTAAACTAAAGTCTATTCATCCACATAATCAAATTATTATGCTTTGTAAAAGAGCTTTCCAATTATTAGCCACAACATTAAAAAAATCAATATGTTGAATCCACATGTTTTGAAATTTAAAAGAAGAGGAATTTTTTAGTTTCTTAGAATTATCTTTAATAGAAACCAGAAGAGGAGCATGATCTAACAATGTTCTGCTTAAATGGTCAACATAAGTATAGGCCATTGAGTAATCCAATGAGTATTAAAAAGAATTATCACCTTTTAAGTCTAGAGTTCCAAGCCAATATCAATCAAATTATAATCAAAGATCATATTGGAGAAATATTCCATGGAATGAATATTAGGAGAGCAACCACCACTTCGTTCAAAAAGAAAATAAAATGTTGTTAAAATCACCACCAAAAAATCAAGGTTTGTTGACAGAGGTAGCAAAATTCCTTAAATTATCCCAAACAAAATTTCTACCATCTATAACAAGATGCATAAATAAAGACCCAAAACACAATAATCACCATAAGAGATTTGAACATTGGAAACTTAATAAAAGTCATCATAGAGGCCTTAACAATTATTCCAAAAAATACCAAATTTTATTACTAACATTAGAGAAAAATTTATTGAAATTGATAATTCTAGCAACATGGTTAATTTTATTAGCATGAATAAGAGACTCGAATAATAATAGAGAAATATTATGAATGCTAAAAGATTTCTATTACGATTATGAATAGAAATGGTACCGATCCCTCTAACATTCCAAACAATAAATTTAAACATAATGAAATTTAAAAAGAGGGGTTACACAAAGGTTAATTAAGAGAGGAGTGAGAGGTCGTAGCAGATCTATCATTTTTGGACAATTTAGGAGGGAAATTTTTAACATCTTTTTTTTAGTTTGTAAGCCATTTTCTTTTCCCCTAGAGTCATCATCTGAGTAAGATTTAGTAACATTGGTCATAGATTTATGAGAAATCTCCAAGTGTTTGGAGGGGTGTTCACCTTCTTCCAAATCTATATTTAGTTGAAAAGTAGGATTAACATCAATATCAGGATTAGAAATGAGAGATGGTGATGATAGAATCATTTAAAGCACAAGTAGTAAAATCTGAATCATAAATGTTTTCAGCATGCTCGACATCATTTAATCATCATTAAAAGCTTCATTTTCATCGATTAAAGCTAGCATAGATGCAAGAATAGAATTAGAGGAAATAGAACTATCTTTTAATAACTCTGAGAATTTATTATTCTCTGCATTAGAAATATTCAAATTCAAAGAAGGAATGAGAGGTAAATCATCTTTCCCATTTTGAATATCAGTCAAATCCATACCAACATTAGACAGCTATGTTCAATGTTCAATGGATATCAAGGAATCAACCTCAATAAATGACCTTTATACCATGCTTGGGATCTGAGGTCGTTATGAACATAAGTAGGAATCAACTTATGGGTAGAGACAACATTTTCTTTGAGAGAATTCATTATTTTAAGTGGGATGGAGAATAAAACATTATGAATTATCATGATGTGTATTTTAAAGTGGGGAAAAAAAATCGAAGGTTCTCTAATTCAACCTTTTGAGAATACAATTTCTTAGAGAAAATACCAAAATTTTTTTGGGTATTTTTTAGTTATGTCTAATTGCATGAGATTCGAGTCTGAAGGGGTGAGATCACTCCATGGCCACTTGGTTGAGTTGCAAAGGTCGACCAAATAAAACTTGATAGCAAAAGTACATGATGGGTTAAAAATGAATGCACATATTAGGAAGAGATAACCACATAGGGACAATAGAAGATTCCTTCTTAATGTCAAAAAAAAAATGCATTTAACAATTAAAGATGAAATAAGAATGACATAAAAAATAGATGAATAATCGGATCTTTAGAAAGTTAAATTAGGATATAAGGCCAATCAAGAAGGCACCCGTAAGCTTGAGATTATGAAAAAAATAGCGGATCTTATCCAAATTTAGACGATGCAAAGAAAACATATCCTTCTTCCAAGGGTCATTAGTTCATCTATTCGCACTACTTTTCCACTTTTCCAAATATAAAGCAATTCCACTCGGAGTCATAGGCATGTGCTCCAATTTTTTAGAAACCATATCATATATAGGTTGGGTGATTTATATCTCGATAATGCGCATTCAAGAGTATAGAGATCAACAACTTTGCCGAAGACACATCATTAGGTGGAGATATTCTATCATAAACTATCGAGGAAAAACAACTTAGAAAATCCATCAACAAAACTCTCATCTAAATGCTAAAGAAGACAATCGACAACAACAAGTGATAGTTGCATTAGTTTAAGTCTTGTGGCCTACCGTACCACATATAAAACTCTTCTAGCTCTCTTTAATGTATGGGTTCAAAGCCGTTCTCCCATTAGAAGTCTAACTCCCATCATTAAAGTTAGGCGTAGTAGCAAGATCATAATAGATCAAAACACCAAGTTGTGGTTAGAAGAAGGTTTGGAGGATAGGATAGACGCTTGCGGTTATGCCAAAATCTCAAGTTGTAAAGCTAAAATGATTCAAGCTCACAACAAGTTGGTCTATCCTAGAGCTTTCAAGTAGGAGAGTTAAGACTGATTATTGCCCATCATAAGATGGGAGGCAAGTTGAACCCACTTCTTTTTTTTGCCATAAACAACAAGGCTTACCAGAATCTTAATCATAAGAGAGACCATAATGCTTCCAGTCAATAGGATCTACTAAAAAGATATTATAAATCATGTTTGTAGAAAATTCTTTTTTTGAATTCAATCTCTTCCATGTTGATGAATCTTCCATGATGTGTTTAGGGTGTGTAAAGACTTCAGTGGTGTCTATCCTTTATCAACATAACACAAACACAAATTACACACAAATATATAAAAATACATATCTTTTATCTCGGGCCTACAGGTTGAGTTAACACCCAGTAGCATTTTTCAGGTGCTCTTGGTCAGCTAAGCGTACCCCACTAGTGTGTCACCCTAGTGGTCTTCTTGCTTTGGAGAATGTAAGTCTGCTACGATTTCCTTCTTTACTTGGCCATTACACATCGACGAGCACCTTGTTAGTTTTGTAGGCCTTACTGCATGGCCAGTAAGCTACCTCATGTTCACTTCATTTAAGAGGATGTGAGCCTACTATGCTTTCTTCTTGGATTAGCCTTCATACACTGACTGGGTCGAGTATATTTGATGTTTAGGATAAGTCCCTTAGTGGCTCCTTCCCTCTTAATTGCTTCAAGTTTGAGTCCATTCCTTCCTCGGGGCTCCCCGCTTTATAGTTTCTCTTGGTTAGATAACATATGTCCCTTGATGACGATTATTCTAATGATCGGTTATGCTTGGAAAGTTATATAAGCTTTCTTTTCTTTTTGATCGTTACAGCACCTTAGGGTTGGTTGGTTCTCACTATCGCAGATACACCACTCATGCCGGATACACCTTAGGTTGGTTTGTTCTTGTAATTTGAATTTGATACACTCTGTAGATGTAAGTGGTATGCTTTCTCCTTGAGTTGTCCATCATACACCTATAGGCTTTCTTTTCCAGGGCTTAGGATAATGCCCCTTGTAGCACCTCCTCTGTGGGCACTATATTTGAATCATGTCTTTTGCAACCCCATTTAGACACTACCTAGGTTACTATCGGATTGGACAATTTCCCTTTTCTAGTAACCACCCCTATAGTTGGTGAATCCTTCCTATTGATGTGAAGAATTTCCCTTAGTCCGATGGAGATAGATAGGTCAAGGGCTGACATCACTTTTGGAGTGAGCTCTCAACTTCCTCATTATAGATCTAGGACTCTTATAGACAAAAGAGCTCCTTAGTCTTAAGACACTTCTAGTGATTAAGTGAACACTAACAGCCTAGAGACTTAGCCATAGGAATAGGTTATGCCTTAGGGATTTAGAAAGATTTTGCCTTTTAGCAAACACAATCCTTACTTCCTTCTTGAACCAAACTTCCCAATCAAATTCCAAATTCAAATCAACCCCAATTCAATTTATTTTCTCAAATTTTCATTCAATCTCAAATTAAATTCCAAATTAAATCCAACTGAAAATGATTGAAACCCAAAATCAAAATCAAATTTCTAAATCCCTTCCTAAGCCATATGAACCACCTTCATATGCTTAGCCAAAACCCCCTTTAAACCTAATAAAATTTAATTGATTTCTTTAAAAATCAATCATTTCTTAATTTATATTCATAAATATAAATGAAATCTAAATTCAAACTATTCAAATCAAATCAAACCAAATCAAGATTTTTCTTTAGCCATATGGACTACCTCCAGCTAAATCAAATCTCAACCCCAATCAAACCTAAACTCAATTGATTTCTTTATAAATCATCATTCCTTCATTTATATTCAAAAAATATAAATGAAACCAGTGACCAAAATAAAGCAAACTAAATCAATCCCTGGCAAGCCCTTTTGACCTAAATCCTTAAGCTTGGTTAAATGCCATGCAACTCAGTGATTTTAGCATGAATCATTTATATCTTCATTTATATTCACAAATATAAATAAAATATAAATCCAAATAGCCAAAATCAAACCTAAAAAATTAAAGTTCCAATTTTATCCTTTTCTTCTTGAACTTGGCTAAATGATACCCAAATCAATTCAAAACCCATGGTTTTCATGATTCAATCATTCCTTCAATCATTGTTCCAAATATAAACACAAACTATAGTTATCAAACCAAATCTAAGTCAACTCAAATCAAGCCCATGTTGACCCCTTTTGACTTGAAATTGTCATATGAACCAAAATTCATTTGACTCCAAACCAATTGCAATTTGATTTATATTTCAATCCTAGGCTCATATGTTAGTTCAACTAAACTTGAATCAAGCCAAAACCAAACCAATTGACCCATTTAAGTGCACTTGACCCAAAGTGACCTAAAGACCCTTTTTGAGCTAAGTTCTAATCCAATCCAAATTGGATTGAACTAAGCCCATCCAAACCTCATATTATGATCATCATCCTAGGGTGATTAACTACCTTGAATTGGGTCAAACCAAGTCAACTTGGTCCTTAGTCCAAGTCAACCTTTAGCCCAAATGAAACACAAACTAGCCAAAACCTACCATGTACCAAATTAATTGAAACTATTGATTCAAACCAATGCCTAATCAATGATTGAACATGACCAAACCTTCAATTGAGCCAAACCAAGTCCAATTGGTCATTTGACCTATGTTGACCCAAATTGGCCTAAAAGTCAAAATGGTTCAAATCATGATTTTGATCCAAATTGATTACAACCAATGGCTCAAGTTCATTCCAAATCACTGATTGAACTTGACCAAAGCCATGATTGAGCCCAATTTGACCAATTGCTCAACTTGACCAAAGCTCAAATTAACCTAAATTATCAAACCAAACCAAAGCCTACAATCATTTTCAATTAGTGATTGAACATGAACCAACACTAACCCAATTTGGTCAAACAAATTGGTCAATTTAGCCCATTTGACCTATTTGAATCCAAATGAGCCAAAATCAAACTTAAGCAAAATTAATCAAAACCACTTGAACCAAAACTCTTGAAATCATCATTTAAACCTAACAAGTCTTGGTTTGACCAAATTTGACCAATTGGTCAACCCAACCTAACCCAAATGAACTCATTTTGACCAAATGAAAATCAAAACCAACCCATGGGATCTTAGGAGCTAGCCAAACCTGACCCAAACCAGTCCTAGTTCACTCCTAAATTAGGCCAAATCTATAGTGGACTCAACCCAAGGGGATTAGCTATTAGACACACCCCATTTATATTAGATTCTTTCTATAAGAGGCAAAGTCCACTTTCTCCTCTCATGGCGACCATCAATTGCCAATAAGGTATTCCTAAACCCCAGCCCAATGTAAGCCGACTTAGCACTTTCCATGGACTAAGGGAAATAAACCAAGCCACTTAACTCATGGCCAAACCCTATGGGCAAGGGAAGGACCAAAACCCAATCTCCCCAAAGCTTTCCTTGAGCTCCCACGCCATAGCTTTTCCACTCTGGCAGCCATGTGGAGCTCATGGTGACCCTTTTGATGCCTCGATGGTGGTGAATCAAAATTTTAAGGATGGATCATCCATCCATCACACACAATTTTGAGGTATACTCCCTCATTTTGGAGTGTAATAATTCCCACTTTGTGAGTTCCCTAAGCATTTTGAAACTCTCTGCAGCCTCTCGAGCACCCATGATTAGATTTCTCCATTCTCATGCACAACTAAAATAGGGCATCTTTCCTTTGATTCAAACTCCTCCCCCACTCAACAAACCATAATTAAACTTACCCACACCATCACAACACCTAGTCGAGCAATGCCAAACCATTTCCTAAGCTTCCAAACCATCGAAAGCCATACTTCACTAAAGATTGAATGCCAAAAGGGAGGAGCTTGGTCCATAAAGCAAACCACCTCAAATTAAAGCTCGTGTGGCTCAACCGGGATTCTTTTCTACCAAACGAAGCTACATCAATCGTTGGAACTACTGATCAAAATCTGCTGCAATTTCTCAAAATTGATCCTTGAATGAAAATGTGTTGTTCCTTTTTGAAGAAAAAATTGCATTTGAGCCCATCTTAGCTGTTAGATCCTTCCTTCATGCAAAGGTGTGGATTGAGTTTGAGTGGATCCAAGCTTCGGGAAAAATCGGCGACTCATGGCGGGCTCGTGGTTCATCGTAGAAGGATGGATCATGGGTCATCTATTCTTTGTGATTGGAATAGATGGCCATGATCAATTCACATCATCTACTCCTTAATTAGGATTATGGGTTAATTAGGACTTTTAATTAATTTTTAAGTCTAAAACTTCCAAAATTCATATAATCTTAGAAAAAATCAAAAAAAAAAAAATGAGGGCTCATTTTAAAGATATTTCAGTAGAATTGAAGAAAAATATTGTTAATTAATTTTGAATACTAATTTCTACTTAATGAAGGTTTAATTAAAAATTTAATTAGCCTAATTACTTATTGAGTAATTATCCATTTAATTTTAAATTTTTTAGAGATGTTTAGGTCGATGACCTCTACCTCTCCTATTTTTCTTGGGATTGGATAGTTAGTTAGGGAAATCAGTGGATTTAGCCTTAATTACTCCCCAACCTTAATTAATGATAATTAACCAAATGAATAGTGGAATTAATTTAGCTTACTGTCCTTTGTTAATAGTGAGAAGTCTTAGGGAAGTGGTTTGGATTCATTCCTTATGACCATTTCATTAAGCCTCTTCATTTGTTTCAAATTAATTAAAGCTTAAATAAATAATTAGCCACTTAATTAATAAATTAAGAAAAGAAAGGATAACTAATTATTTCAAAGCCCAATTGATTATTTGAAATGACTTAGGGATTGGGATTGAGGTCTCTTCCTTGATCTCTTTCCCTAAGTTAATTTCATCATCCTAATTAAAAGATATAATCAAAGGAATTAATTGACCAATTAAGGGATTAATTTATTTAAAATCCATTCATTCATAACCTTTTTTAATTAACCCTTGGGTAGTTCTTTGGGTGTTCAATAACCTGAAGAGAGAGCTAATGAAATTATGGTTAGCTGACATGTGTGAGAAAATCATAAAAGTAATTAAGTGAGTCCCTTAAGCTTAATTAACAATTAATTATGAGCTAATTGCATTAGACCTCTTTCATTTCTTAGAAGCATTGCTAATTTACTTTTCATGTGGTTGCATCTCATGTTGGCTTATCATTGATTAATAAATTAACTTAAGGTGACATTGGTAAGGGTTAATTAATTGATTTAATTCATACCTTAACCTAATTTAGACATAAAATCAATGTAATTGCTTTTCATTAAACCAAATTAACTCACACATGGGGAATGGGATTAGGATTAGCAAATCTCTTTCACATTTCTTAAGTCAATCAAACATAAATTCAAAAATGGCTTTTAAGAAACTTTGGTTTATTTTAAATGATCTTGTTTAATATGATTGTCCTTAAGACTTAGTTGGATTGAATGAAATTACATGCTTGTGTTTCTTTATTTATTTTCAATCATGTTAAATGTTGTATGCCACTTGTAGTCATGCATTCATTTCTTTCAAATTAATTAAATAAATATGATTTGCTTTATGTCAATTTTCATGTGTTGACTTAATTAAAAATATGTGTGGATATTATCACTATTAAATCTCAAATTTATTTTCAAAAGATTAATGAATATATATATATATATATATATATATATATATATATATATATATATATATATATTGTACTTCTACATATATACATAAGAGATCATGTGAATATAATCTTAGTGTATGAAGAAAAGTCTCTCTTTCATTCATGTGTTGATTTGCATAAGTTTGAATGTTAACGGGTATATTAGTCTGGACAATCCATGGTTGGATTTTTGAATTTATTTGAGTTTGATTTTTGGAAGTGGTTATAATTGTTTGAATTCATATTTCATTTATATATCTGAATGTAAATGACAATATAAATGGTTCAGGAGAAAATTTCAAGGATTTAAATGATTTGATCATGATCCAAGCTAAGTCTTTAAATAGGAAATTTAAAGTACTTAGGAAATTCTGGAGTTTGGAGCTTGAATTTTGAATTTTATTTCATAGATTTATATTTATATTTCATTTATATATGTGACTATAAATTAGAATATAAATGAGTTATGAAAAAATCCCATAAATTTGAATTGGTTTGATCATGATTTTGGCTAAGTCCTTAAGAGAAAAATTAATGGCTTAAAGAGCCTTTTAAATTTGGAATTTAATTTTTGGATTTGATTTGTTTGATTTGTATTTATATTTTATATGTGTGAATATAAATGAGAATATAAATAAGTTATGTAAAATCCCATGAGTTTGAATTGATTTGATCATGGTTTAAGCTAAGTCCTTAAGAGAGAAATTAAGGACTTAAGAAGGATTTTAAATTTGGAATTTAATTTTGATTTGATTGATTTATATTTATATTTCATTTATATATGTGAATATAAATGAGTTATGAGAAAATCCCATGAGTTTGAATTGGTTTGATCAAGATTTAGACTACGTCTTTATAAGAAGATTAAGGAATTAAGAAATATTTAGAGTTAGGAATTTTATTCATGGGTTTTAATCATGGATTTCAATCATGTGGCATTGGTTTGAGTTTGGAAAAAATCAAATAAGATTGATTTGGGGTTTGACTTGAAGAAAGGAAGGTGAGAAATGGTTCAAGCTAAGGGTAGGAAAATTTCCCTAACACCCCTAAGGCATGACCTATTCTAATGGCTAACTCTTCTAGGTCTCTAAGGCTAGGTTGAGTGGTCACCTAATCACTAGATCTATCTTAAGACTAAAGAACTCTTAAAGTCTAAGAGAAGTCCTATGTCTAAAATGGAGGGATTGAGAGCTCATTCTAAAAATGAGGTCAATAAAGGGCGCCTAATAGGTGTGGTGTGGGACAAAGAACCACACATATTGGATGACGAAATAATCAACAACACGAAAGATCATAAGAACTAATGAAATAATCTATCCCTAACCCAAGGTGTAGAAGGAATCTAGATATTAGTGCAATGGCTACTTATGTCCAAGGACATAAGAGAGAGGGAAGGAATCCACTAAGGGATAGAGTGTGAACCTTCAACTAGGGAAGTAGGTTCAAGTCATCCACAAAGGAGATGGGAGATTTTATTTGGTTTAGGTATCACTGAGGAGAAATTTCCACTAGTGAAGCGGGTTAAATTTGTTTCAATTTTTATTTGTTTGGATTTTGAGATGGATCTTGTTAGTTTGTGATGGATCGCACTGAGTAAGAGCCATGGAGAACTAAACCTAACTCAGATTTATCAATCTAAAGGGGTAGTCTACAAAACATATAGTAGGACTAGCCAACCAAAGGGATGCCTTTCAGTATGCAACAACTGTACTAGGAAATAAGCATAGTAGACTTACATCCTCCAAAGTAGGGACCAGTTGTTGGGGTAATCTGTTGGCAAGACAATAGATTGAACCCAACCTAGGGTTGACTATTGTGTGAATGCCACTGGGGACTTAGATCAGCTCAAAGATAGTTAAGATTTATTTCATTTTTATATTTGTTTATTTTTGGATTATTGGTTTGCGATGGATCATATTGAGAAGGGGCTCATATCAGCCTGGACCTTTCTCAAATTTACTGAACCAAAGGGAGTAGCTTCCCGAACGATGGGAAAACTATCGACCAAAGGAGTGCCTTTCAGTTTACAATGATCAATTGAAGGGAAGAAAGCTCGAGGACTCACATATTCCACTCATAAAAGACCACTGGGGTGATTGGTTGTTTCTGGGCAATAAATTGAACACACCTAAGGCTGCCCATTAGTTTGCGACAATCATGCTAGAAAGAATGCGTCATAGTCTTACATCTTTCAAAAAGGAATGATTATAGGGTAACCTACTTATGGAAAAATAGATTGAACGATGTAAAAAGGTGAGTGTGACTAGGGACTTATCTCAACTTCGCATCAATTCCTATAGGGAGTTACACCTTGCCCTAAGAGGATGCTTGCTTGGGAGAGGGGCCCTTTGGGGGCTTGAATTCCTAATCCACAAGCAAATATTTTTGTTTGTTTTGTTTAGTTTATTTTATCATGGATTTTGTTAGTTTATAAGGGATCAAACTGAGAAGGAGCTTATATCAACCTAGTCCTATGTCAAATTTACTGAACCAAGGGAGAATTTACACATTCGTTGAATAAATTCTCCAACCAGAGGAGTGGTTACTATGAAAGGAGGACTGTCCAATCAAAAAGTAACCCAGGTAGTGTCTAAATGGGGTTGCAAAGGACATGATCCAAATAGAGTGCCTGCAGGGGATGGGGATGCTAAGGGCTTAATCCAAAACCCTAAAAAAGATGACATGGTTAGTCATATATTCAATATGTATTCGGTGTCCAACTCAAGGAGAAAGTGCAGAGAATCATATCTACCAAGAGTGGTGTATCCACGGGTGCATTTGACATAGTGAACATCAACCAACCTAAGGTGCCCATCAGTTTGCAATAATCAGCCTAGGAAGAAAGCTCGAGGACTCACATCCTCCTATAGTGGAATTGATTGTTGGGATAGTTTATCTTCGGCTCGATAGATGGTATCCGACCTAGGGCGATTGTTGAGTGAATGCCATTGGGAACTTATATCGACTCAAACATAGTCAAGAGAAAAGAAGCCTCTGGCAGACTTATCCTAAACCTCAAACATACTTGACCTAGTTAGATCATGATGATTAGTTCAAGAAGAAAGTGTGGGGACTCACATCTTCTTAAACAAAGTCAAACTGAGGTAGCTTATTGGCTGGGCAGTGAAGCCTACCATACTAACATGGCGCCCGTTGGTTTGCAATGGTCAAGTTAGGGAGAAAGCGTGGGGACTCACATCTTCCAAAAAAATGTCCAGTAGGGTGACTTACTAGTAAGGCAGCATGTAAACCCGACCTAGAGTAGTTGATGAGTGAGTGCACAGAGGGGTTTGCTTTCACATCAAAAATAGCTCAAGATAAAAAATATGTGTTAATTTTTGTGCATGTGTCAAAAGGAATAGGATGCCTCTGGGGGACTCTTACACCTACCTTAAAAACAGCTAGATTTATGAAATGGTGCCCAGATGGAAAAAGGATTCCCAATAAGAAAGGATCGCTTAGGTTTTCTCACACCTATCTTAGTTGCTGTCAAAATAAGATGCCTCTGGAGTTCTCTTACACTTATTCTAATAGCATAGGGAAATTATGTTTGTGTTGTGAAAGAGGGATAGGATGCCATTAGGGGACTCTTGCACCTAGACAAGTCAAGGAGATTCACAAGAGCAAACAATGCTTGAAAAGAAGAAGATTGATGAATGGAATCATACTTTGTTTTATTTATTAATAATTATTTTCAAATATGATTTGTTTCATGTGTAATATTTCTTTAGATAGATCCCATTAATTGGAAGCATTGGGTGTTCCCCTTTACAATCAATAAGCTGATAAGATCATCCTTGGTAGGCCTTCTCTATGACATAGGGGTCTTCCTAAGTGGGTTCAAACTTGCCTCCAATCTTTGGTCTCCTTAAGACTAACACAAGTTCTCCTACTCAAAAATACCAAGGGCAGACCAGCTTGTTGTAAGCTTGAATCATTTTAACTTTGTACAACTCGAGGTTCTAGAGGCACAGGGAGACTCTCCAAACATTCAGCTCTTCTAAACATTGCATTCTGCTATTACTGATATTATTGCAATGCTATCCTTAGTGATGGGAGTTGAACTTTAAAAAAGAACAACTTTAGACCCATACACAGGAAAATGATAGATTGATTTGGAGTTGGTATGTGTGCGGTAGGCCCACAACCAACATTCCACTATCGTTTGTTGTCATCAAGAGTCTTCTTCAATATTTGTATGAGAGTTTTATTGAATGCTTTTGCTAAGCCATTTGCTATAGGGTAGTAGATGGTGGAGTTTCTACAATCTATAACGTGTCTTCTAGGGAAGATGTTGATATTCATGCTTTTGAATACAGTACCATTATCAGATATAATTCATCGAGGCACCCCAAACATATATATGATATGGTTCACTGAAGTAGATCTTTGAGCTGTGACCTCGGGTGGGATGGATTTCACCCGATTGGAAAAGTAGTCAGTGGTAGCTAAGATGAATCGATGCCCCTTGGAAGAAGGAGGATCGATCGGACCCACAATGTTGGTACCCCAACACTGAAATGGTCATAAGGCCAATGTAGGGTGCAGAATGTTGGGTGGTTGGTGGAGGACCACACCATGTACCTAATACTGATGCCATCTCCTAGCTACATCCATACAGTTTGTAATCATCGAAGGCTAGTAGTATCCAAGTTGCTTGATCTTCATCTTCATCTTCAGATTGGATTGATGTGCTCTGCGTAGACCTAAGTGTACCTCAGTTATAATGCCATGAGATTCATATTTTTCTAAACAATTTAACCATATTTGGTCAAAGCACCGGTGGTACAGGGTGCCATCAACAAGAGCGTAGGAGAGCTCTTTTCACGATGGGCTTGTGACTTTTCTTGAGGTAGTTTACCGTGTTCAAATAATCTATGAGCAGTTGCCTCCAATCTAGCTCATTACATTTTGGCAACCTTCCCTTCAAGAGAAAGTCATCGATGAGTTCAACATCAATAAGGGATAAGACTTGTCTATTTTGGACTCTTGATGAAATAGACTCATCTTGGATATGCCAATTCTTTGGCAAGTTTATCTAAAGCATCTATGCATTCTCTTCTTAGGAACCTTGTAGATGGTGACTTTGAATTTGGTCTAGACTTCATGGTATACTAGTAGTGAAGCTTGGGTTTGAGGACCTAGTAGGACCACCAATTTGGTTGATAACCAAAAATCCCCAAAGATGTTGATGCTCTTGACATTGATAGTGATGGGATAACTCTCAAATCAAAAAGCCTCACTCGCTTCATTGTTGGTGCAGTGAAAGCAATGTGAGAATCTCATCACATCATATTCTAGAGTTAGGAGAACTATTCCTACCCCTGCCTTTCATGGGACAATAGATCATGGTGCTTCCCCTTTGTGAAAAGAAGCTGCACCATGAAAATACATCTCCCATCGGTGATTGTCAGCCTCCCTTAAGTTCATGATTTGTTCATCAGGGAGATCATCACTAAGTAGAGAATCAGTAAGAAGTGGGTGTGCTACTAAGAAATTTGCAAGTACCTATCCTTTTACTGCACGGAGGGGTATGAATGTGATATCAAACTACGAGATGATCATGGACCAACATGCCAAATGTACGGATAGCATTGGCTGTGTCATGAGATACTTGGATTTGTTCTGGAGATCAAGTTCACCTTATGAGAAAGCATATAGTGTCGTAGCTTCTTAGAGGCAAAGATCAAAGCTAGGCAAAGTTTCTTAATAGGTGGATAGTTCACTTTAATGGGAATCAAATGATGACTAAGGTAGTAGATGGGGTTATCCTTCCCTTTGTTATTGGCTTGGGACAATAGAGCACCGAGAGAGTCATCCAATGCGCGTAGAGAGGATGAGTGGCCCGGGATAGCTACTAGGGCTTCACCAAACACTTGATGTCTTCAAAGGCATGCTGACACTTATCATTCCACCTAAACTTGGTATCTTTTTTGACAAGAGCTAAAAATGGCTTGCATCTCCCCGATAGGTTGGAGATAAAGCATCTTAAATATGCTAGCCATCCTTGAAAGGTTCTGAGTTGAGTTAAACTCTTAGGAGGTGGAATTTCTAAGATAACTTTAATCTTTTAGGCTCTATTTCTATTCCCTGGTGTCAAATAAACCAAGAATTTCCAGCTACTCCAAATGCACACTTCATGGGATTCATTTTGAGGTTATATTATCTTAACTATTCAAAAACTACTCTCAAGTCCAAGAGGTGGTCTTTCTTTTCTTTGCTCTTGACTACTAGATCATCAATGTAGCATTCAACCTAATGATGGATGAGTTCATTGAAGATCTGAGTCATGGCTCATTGGTATGTAGCACCAACATTTTTAAGGTCGAAAGGCATGACCCTATAATAGAAGATTCTGATCAGGGTTTGAAAAGTAGTGTTTCTTTCATCTTTAGGAGACATCTTGATTTGGTTATAGCCAGATGACCCATCTATGAAAGAAAATACTACATGAGATGAGGTGATGTCCACCATTAATTCTGGTATAGGAAGAAGAAACTCATCCTTAGGACATGCTTATTTAAGTCCCTAAAATTGCATATGAATTTGGTCATTCTTCTTCTTGGAATGACACGGCTAGCCAGGTAGGATATTTTTCTTCCCTAATGAAACCAACACCAATCAATTTCTTGACTTCAGAAATGACCTATTGTTCAATTTCTAATCGCATGCATCTAGGAGCTTGCTTAATAGGGGTACTGTTAGGATCTATTGCTAGCTTATGGACTGCTATATTAGGAGATAATCTGAGCATCTCTACATAACTTTATGTGAAGTAGTCTTTAAACTCAGTCAATAGCTTAACTAAGTCATTGGTTTCTTCTTCATTTTCAAAGCGATGTATGTCATGGATTTTCTTCTCACGAGGTTGATTTCTTTAAGCTTGTCAATTATTGAATGAATCTCCTCTTCAAATTTTGGTGCTTCTTTGATTTGGACATCATCTAGATCATCTGAGATTTCTAAACACACATTCTCATAAGAGTTGGTGTTGTGTGAGAAGAACCTATCAAACTCCAAATGATTGGTAACAACTAAGCAGTAATCATCATCATCGATTGGACCCACTATACTGAATCTTAGTCCTACTCTTGATTGTGCTTCCTGTATTATTCCATAGCTTTTCAAAGTACTCTGACCTGTGCCTGGACCATGTGTGAGGAACCAAACCTTTCTGTATAAGATTATGAACACAAGATGAGTAAAAGTCAAATGGTAATTCCATTTCTTTAAATGTATCCTCCTCAAGTTGTACATTAACATTAACGGACTGGATGATGATCCCAAAGAATCTCTTATTCATGTGGAAGACTTAGGGACTTCCTTAACTACCAAACCTTCAACTTTCTAAGATGTAAGTGAGGTTAGAGCTAAGGTTCCCAGCTGATGTCTTATAGTTTCACATAAACCTGATTTGAATACTTTGCTTTGTCTGCAGGCCTGCTCTTCATCTCTGTCTGGATCAAAAGTCACCTCCAATGGAACCCGCGGAGAGGGGTTGGCTGGTATACTAATCACATTAGACTCATCCTCTGAGTTGGATTCCAAGTCTATGTGAATAGTAGTACTCCTATGAACTGGAACATGACCTCTCATTGGTGATGGCCATGAGATCTTCCATCTCTGGAATTGCCTATTCTACCTATGCCTTTGGTGGAGGTTGAGCCATCCTACCCACATGTCCATATGATGGAATGAACTATGGGTGGAATGTAATATCAATTTATTTCTTCTTCAATTCCCCTTCTTGTTCACTTGAATTTTTATTTTTCTTTTCATTTTCTTTTGGCTTTTCTTTTCTTCATTTTCTTTTCTTTTGTGAATTTGAATTTTGTCCAAGTTCATGAAAGTGTATTTTGAGGAAGATAGTAGCATTCATCCTCATAAATCTCAACCTCTCTTACTGAAAATGGCTTTTCATCTCTATTAACATGATATTCAATCCCATCTTTTTTGAACTTGATGCAGATGGAGGATGGAATAATCTTGTTCTGATGTATCCAAGGACTACCGAGCAAAGCAGTGAACAAAGTGTTCAAATCAATGATGTAAAACTTAGCTTCAGTCTTCCAGTCACCTATCTCCAAAGGTAACACTATGAAACCTAAAGCTCGCTCACCTTGTTCATTGAAGCCTCTCAACATCATCTAATCACCTCAGAGTGTGGAGATGTGAATCTTCAAATAGGAAAGGTTCTTTAGACTAATAATGTTTAGCGATGCACCTAGATCAACAAGAACTCTGGCGAGTCTAAACTTGTCCATGTCAACTGTGATGTAGAGGGAACGGTTGTGCTCCAAGTACCCCAGAAGAAGGTCTTCATTTGTGAAGGTAATCCCCTGAGCTTCTTTTATATAATATGCCTCCTCACCTATTATAGTCAGTTGAGCTAACCATATTTCAGGATCAAGGAGAGCCTTGATTAGTGACTCCCTCATCTCTTTGGATAAGACAAGGGCATCGTATATGCTTAGCTTAGATGGAAACTTTCTTAGATGAGAGAGGACATTGTAGTCCACCTTGGGCTGGTCCTACATAAGCATATTCAAAGGGTAGAGCATTCTGTGGAGGGCCTTCTCAATCCTCTATACCATTGCCTTGTTTCCCTCTATCTTGAGGTACTACCCTAGGAGGTAGAACCTTGCCACTATGGAGGTTGACTTCGGAGATCTCTTGTGGTAGGGTAATGGAAGGCTCTACCAGCACATCAAGCTCACCTATAGCTTCTCCTATGAGACCCTCAGAATTGGATGATTCCAAGTCTATCTCAAGAAGTGAACCCATAGTATTCAGAGTAGGAAAGTCCAACTCACGTGAAGAGGAAGATTGAAATTGTTTTAGTTATTTTTTCTTTAAGAGTTATCATTAGGAATAGAAGAAGACAACCCATCAGAAGTGACACAGATGTAATTCAAACTAGCTTTATTCTTTAATTTCTTAGATATGTTTGGAGGTACAAAGTAGAAATCAAGTAAAGTGAGTGGTGTAAAGGATTTGATGCCCTTATTCGCTGATACAAGAGTTCTACTAGTAGAAGAAGAAGAGCTAGCTGAAGTAGAAGAAGCCACCAGTGTGAAAGTTGCAACTATAGGTTGAAGGCTGTACTCGGTTGGTTGTTACGCTAATGGGCTATCCCGGGCTGACACATGTTGCTGCTGCTTAGCTCCCCCTTTCCTTGAGTTGGCATTGCAAACCTTCCTTGATGTTGGAGGTTTGAGCTAACTCAGGCACTTGTATGGAATGATTCTTGATCTTTTGGATGATCTTCTTAGAGGTTTTGGATAAAGAAATATCCCAACCTTCTTTGGTTTTGGAAGGATCACATGTATCCCCAAGGATTACCCTAATGGAACTGGATGGTTGTTCCACAAGGTATTCCTTTGGGATAACTATAGCACCGATCTTGAAGTTGTGTTCAAGCCAGTCCTTAAATATGAAGCAATCCTCCAAAACATGGCCTAGCATTAGGTGGTAGGGGAAAAAGTTAAGATCATGACTTTTTCCTACTTCCTCCGATCTCGTAGGCTAGGTAGCTGAAAATTAAGCTTCTTTAAGAGATTCTTAAAGATCTTTATGAGTACCTCCCTCTTAAATGAATAAGGTTTGTTAAGCTTATCTAAAATAGTAGGTGGACCATAGCTACGGCGTGGTATGTGTGACTCTTGCTACTAGTGGTATGGGAGGAGGTGGCGGTCTTTGGTGGAGGTGTGGAGGCGGTGCCTCTGTGGTGGCAAGGAAGAGGTGAGGGTGGTCTCTCTTTGATCTCTAGGCTACTTCCCTTTATCTACTATCACTACTCGGCTTCTTTTCTGTTTTGGCTTTGCTTTAAGCAACTGGTCTTGAAAATGCAACTATTTGGCCTCTCCTTGTAGAATAGCCGCCTTGTTGATTAGCTTCTCAAATGTCTTGATAGTGAAGCCCTCAAGCATGAAGGTGATAGGGCCATGGATATTCTTTAAAAGATTCTCAATGACATGCTTCTTAGACAGTTGTGGTTCACATTTCATACTCAGGTTATGCCATCGGAGAATATAATCAATGAGGGACACACTTAGGTGTTATTGTGCTACAACGAGATCACCTACAATAACTCTTTGCTGAGCTCCAGCAAACCTCTTGATAAAGAGTTGCTCTAACTCAGAAAATTTCTTTACTATTGGCATACCAATCGAAGAAATCCCTTTTAGGCTACTAACAAAGAGGTAGAAAAGCAAAGTGTCGCTGCCACCAGTGTTGCTATAATTGGCCTTGAAGTGTGCTATATGTTTCCTTGGGTTTCCACTACCATCAAAGCTTTTGAAGGAAGGTGGAATGAAACCCTTGAGATATTGGATTGAATCAAATTCCTCGGTAGGGTCTACCCTTTGGAATAGATGATCCTCCCTGGGCTTGAGCCAATGCTTCCTTCACTTGCTACTCAACCATGGATCTAATGTCTTTTTCTTGCATGGAGGTACTTTTAACTACCTTCCTATATATGCTAGTGCTACCTTGCTCAATGAGAGGTAAGGTCTTGGCTGGGTCCAAGACATGCACTAACTCAGGCTGACTAATGTCGGCTCTAGTAGGATGAACTATTGGGGCTTATTTTAGAATTACTAAAACTGCTAATAAGTCCTCTAACTATCATGCCATCCTATCTATCTGTTCATCTTTTTGTTTCAACTAATATCAAAGGTGTTGGCTGATTGGGTGGTGTCTTCCTAATCAACCTCATCACCTTCCATGGCCTACTGCTTCGTGAGAAGAGATCCTCTAGTATCTACCATGCAAACTCTAGCTGAGTCTCCCAATAAGTCATCTTCATTGGGATCGAAGCTAGCCTTCTCCTTATCTGACCAATCATACTCCCAAATCTCCTTCTTCTCTACAAGATAATGTGTTACTATCTTCTTGAGAGAATGATCTATTTGAACGGGAATAAGTGATCTCAGTTGACTGGTGTGATCATTGTCATGCACTAAGAGGCACCAGACCTCGCCTACTATTGAGGAGTCAATCCTATGAGAACTGTACTCACTAGATGAGAGACACTCCTGACTATCACTAGCTATGAGAAGGGTGACATTCCTAGGAGGTTCTACCATTATTGGTGCTGCTGCTCACCCTCTAAAATGACTCTTACCATCTCCGTCCTCGGCGAGTTCTGAAGGGATGACCACTATGCTTGAGTCACCATTCCCTCTACAGCACCACTTGGGTAGAAGGTCAAGCAGGAGAGCTTATCCTCGCCATAATAAGTGTAGGTGGGGTGATCCTTAGTAGTCAGATCACCGCGGGTATCCCCTCCATATGGCCTTCATGGCCTTTGATGGAGATATTTATGACTGGTGATGGTGAGGCAGGGGGGTAGAGAGGTGGAGACACCAGACTCTGCAGGGGCTATCCTCACTGGAGTCCGGTAAGTAAGATGTTGTATGGTTTGATTTGGAAATCAATAAGTATAAAGGCCGACTGGCCAGAACCTCCACCTCTCTATGTAATGTGGGCCTCTCTGGCCCTCTCCTAATGAATATGTTTCCCCACACTATGGGGATAATGGATCTTAGATCAAATTGAGCTCCAGACTCTAAACATCCGTAAACTTTGCCAACCTAGCACAAAATTGATCGAGGTGCATGTACAACTCCTGCGATGGCGATGGTCTTTGGATCAGGTGGAGGTGATGTGAATCCTCTAACATCTCTCTGCCTGTAGAGATGATGAAATTGGTTTGTTGTAACTGTGGTGAAGTCAAAATGGGAAACTCCTCAACAATTGAACGGACGTCTACCTCCATCTCCCTAGCAATCCTAGTGTGATACCGCTTGATCATGTGGTTTTGTTCCTTCATTGTGTTCTGGTAGGATGAGAGGAGTGAGAGCTAGACCCATACTCAAAAGTAGGGGAGGCAATCCCTAAAATCAGGGGAGCCTTACCCTTAGAGGGTACTGATGAGAGGGTGCTAGCTCTCACTAGGGCAGCACGAGAAACCACAGGGTGCACTGAAACTGGGGCTGATGTTGGTACTATCACTACTGAAGTTGGTGGGACTATCACTACTTTCCTCTTCAATGAGGAGATGTCAGAATCAAAAGGTAGATCAATGATGTCCGACGCACCACCATGGTCCTGCTAAGCATGAGGTGCCCTTGTAATCCTTACTCTCTCAAATCCCCACCAAAATGGATAAGGTGTATAATCCAATTGGGGATGTTGGTCTAAAAGCTAAATACATACCTGAGGAAAGTGAAAATAAATTTCTCAGCGCCATTTTAGATCAACCGCAAAGACAAAAGCGTAATTGTATCTAACTCATGGTGAGAATCTGCAATAGGAAACAAGCTTGGATCAGATTTCTATCTTTGTTGTTTTTTTAATTTGAGTTGAAAATTTGAACCCACATCCAACATCTTGGAAGTGTTAAGTGGGGTTCAAATGGATTTGAGAAGATTTAGAAATTTGATTGAAAGAGGAATTTTTTAATATGATTCCAACTTCAACAAATTTGGGTAGGTTCAAAAGTGGATTCAAATATTTTGAGAAGGATGCTTCCATAGGTTCATGTTTGTCTGAATTTAGATTTTTCTTGATTTGAGGACCCTTTCCTTTAACATATTTGAAGAATGTTAAAGTAAGGGTCAATTGATCTTGTTTTTGATTTGGAATTTTTCTTACTTAGCAAATTTGGGCATGCTAAGTGAAGTGTTTGAAAATAATTATTTCTTTTTTGTGAATTGATGTTTGATTTTGAATATTGTAATTTTCACTTAGCAAATTTAGGTCTACTAATTGAGGAACCCAAGTGTGTTTTGTTTGATTTTTGAAAATAGGATTCTTAGTAAATTTGGGTATGCTAAGAAAATCCTAAGGTGTTTCATTTGTTTTGGATATTTCATTTTTTTTTTTTGAAAAAGAAGGATCCTTAGCAAATTTGGGTATGCTAAGGAAATCCTAATGTGTTTCATTTTTATTTTGATTTGATTGAAAGTGGAGACTTTACTTTAGTGAATATAGTATGCTAAGGATGAAATCCCACTTAGTTTTGTGAAATGGAAACTTCACTTAGCAAATTTGAGTATGCTAAGTGAGATTCCAAAATATGTGTTCAAAATTTTTTATTTGGTTTTGAAAATGGAAACTTCTCTTTAGCAAATTTGGTATGCTAAGGAAAAAAGTTCCAAAGGTGCTTGAAAAGTTTTGGTTTTGAATTTGGAGACTTTACTTAGAAAATTTGAGTATGCTAAATGAAGTTCCAAATATGTTTGAAAATTTTTGATTTTGAATTTGGAGTCTTCACTTAGCAAATTTGAGGATGCTAAATAAAGTTCGAAATGTGTTTGAAATTTTTTTTGATTTTGAACTTGGAGACTTCACTTAATAAATTTGAGTATGCTAAATGAAGTTCCAAAAATGTGTTTGAAAATTTTTGGTTTTGCATTTGGAGACTTCACTTAACAAATTTGAGTATGCTAAATGAAGTTCCAAAAATGAATTTGAAAATTTTTGATTTTGAATTTGGAGACTCCACTTAACAAATTTGAGTATGCAAAATGAAGTTCCAAATTTGTTTGAAAATTTTTTATTTTTGATTTGGAGACTTCACTTAGCAAATTTGAGTATGCTAAATGAAGATCCAAAAATGTGTTTGAAAATTTTTTATTTTGAATTTGGAGAGTTCACTTAACAAATTTGAGTATGCTAAATGAAGTTCCAAAAATGTGTTTGAAAATTTTTGATTTTCAATTTAGAGACTCCACTTAACAAATTTTAGTATGCTAAATGAAGTTCCAAATGTGCTTGAAATGTTTTGATTTTGGATTTGGAGACTTCACTTAGCAAATTTTAGTATGCTAAAATGAAGTTCCAAATGTGTTTTGAATTTTGAAAATATTATTGTTAAGTTTTGATTTTTGAAAGGAAGACTTCCATTCAACAAATTTGGGTATGTAAGGATGGAAATCAATCTTATTTTTGAAATGTAAAAATTTTGTTTTGTGTGTGATTATTGCTTTTTGAAAGAGGGAATTATAACTTAATCATATGTGGGATATGTTTAAGTGGGATTTCAAAATAATATTATTTTTTATTTGGGAATGAAATCTTCATTCAATAAATTTGGGTATATTGAATGGAGATGTTCATATATGCTTTTGAAGAATTTAGTTTTGTTTGAAAATAAAACTCTCATTCAATAGGTGTGAGTGTATTGAATGGAAAGGTTCATATGTGTGCTTTTTAAAATTTTTATTCTTGGATTTTGATTTTGACTTTTGGAAATATGATTGTTCATTTTATTTTGAAAATAAAATCTTCATCAAAATGAATTGAAAGAAGACGTTCATTTGTGATTTTGGAAAAGATTGTTAGTTTTATTTTTGAAAATTCGTACATGTAATAATTATCAAAATTGTTAAATGAGTGTAATAAAATTTTGTGGAAAAAATTTTATTATGTGCATTTTTGAAAGGGTGCTTTTGAAAAGCAAAGTTCATATGGAAAATTTATTTTGTCTTTATTATTTTAGAATGAACCCTTCCTTATCATGAAAATGATAAGGAGGAAATCTTTAAATGTTTTCTTTTTATTTAGATCTTTTTCTTTTTACCCATTGGAAAACCCAATGGGGGTTTTAAGACCAACACGGTGTGAGGTCCTAAAACCTAAAGATGTTGGCTAACTCAACTTAAGAATGAAATAAGCCAAGTGCCAACAGAAAGAAAGATAGTCTCAGATTCATACCAAAGTACAAACCCACTATCGATACTCGAAGATAATGATCATTTACCAAAGATGGAGAGAGGAACCATCCCCAGCGGAGTAAAATCTGTGGTGAAAAAATTTATGTTATTCTTTTATACAATTCTTGCCTTCATCTATCCCCTCTCCCTTTCGGGAAAAGAAGAACAAATGAAAATAGAAATATATAAAAGAATATACACCTTGTTGGGACACCACATAGATCTACAGATATTCTTATTAAGGTGATCGGGTACAACATTGAGGAGAGGTGTACTATCTTGAGAGATAGAAGACACCACCATACAATGGACCTAATCACCCGAATAAGGACTCCTAAGAATAATGAGTCTACATATGTACTAAAGATTTTTCCCCTACTTTACATGGGAAAGTAAAGTAAGGTTTATTTAAACTTGGGTTCATTATGTTCCCTATAGGGGCAAGCCCCATAGTTAATTACATCATAAGTGATGGAATCTCTTAGGAATACTCTCGATTAAAGTAAATGATCATTGTCTCCAAAGATTTCAACATGGTAGGACTATCAATCAATTAGTTTATTTTGGAAATCAAATGGGATTAATCAAAGAGAGGGAGTTATTATCGAAGCCCAAATAAAGATAAGTAAGAGATTCCAACGATGCTAGGAAACCTAGCGAGCATCTCAAACTATCCTATAGTTGGGCTCAATATTTTTGAAATTGATTTAATTTGTTTGAGTTGAATTTTTTATTAGAAATTTAGGACTTATGATTCCATAACACAAGATTAAGGAAATTCTTATGAGGTGAGGATTTAAGCTTATGGCCCACAAAGGGGAGAAGCAAACTCAGAATGTAAATCTAGTGAGCTTTGGAGAGGGCCGAAAGCACAACCTAAATATAAGACAAAAATGGGTAATTGGTTTTCCTCCACAAGAGAAGACAAATCACCCGACTGTTTGGACTTACATCCGCCTAGGGGTGGCCGCTAACTAACTCCTCCTATGATTTTAAATTCATGTAGGGAAGTCATATGCTTTATGCAAGATAGCTAGGCTGTTATTTATTTAGAAATAGACCAAGTCCTTGAACTCACTCCCTAAAGAGACTAGATCATGTAATGACATGCTTTAAATGACAAAAATCTAATGCAATTCATATTTCATTTTTATTTAAATTTTTGGACAATTATTTTGACTCAAGCTAATAGGATTCATATGCCTAATGCATGAGAAATGAGATTATTGGCCAAAATCACCAAGAAGGGAGGAGGTGTGTTTCCACCATGGCTCTCAATGGTCAAGCCAAGTTTCTCTGGCAATGATGGAAGCCCTCCAATCAAGAGTAAAAACAATATACATTTGTGCATGATGTTATAAAAGAACTACTCATCCAGCTAAGGGGTTGCTAATTCTTTTATCTTTATTTTAGCCTAAGCTTTAGGTGAGGTTATGAGTTCTTTATTTTTAGTTTTAAATTATTAGATTTGGTAAAATATTTATTTTTCTATAAGAGCTTAATTGACATCCAGGCCATACATAAAGCAAGGAAGAAACTAGAAAAAGGATGCCACTTAATGCACAAGCTAAACAATTATCAATCAATTTATAAAGAAAAATATAAAAGAATAAGAGGCCATTATGGTCGAGTACCATCGCACAAACCCAAAAACAAACTGGGTAGCTGAGCTCTACCCTTATACAACCCAGGTTACAAATGAATTAAATACAATTAAGCAAGGAATTCATTGTTATGGGGGTCTTCAAGCTTCATTTCTTCATTCTTCTTTTCTTCTTTCTTCTTATTTTCTTATTTCTTCTTTGGTTCTTTCTTTTGGATGGTTGGAAGGTGGATGCTTGAAAGGCTTCACATAGTGCATAAGATGAGATCTTATGACCAATGGTCATCCTAATCCCCATAATAATCATTCTAAAATCCTAATTGCAAAATTTACATGAAAAGGAAAAGCAAATATAGCCAACTCTTGCAAAATAAAGGTTAGCTAAACAAAATATCAAATCCCAAGCATGTATATTGGACTTATCACCCTACACATGGGTGAATAAGTCTACTTGGCCTATTGGATTATTTTTAGGGGTATAAGCACTTGCACAACAAAATTATTTATATTTTTTTTATTATAGTGTCCCTTAAGCACAATCCTCTACAAAAGACACTGGTTAGATTAAGATTGCCCTACCATTCATTCTATGTACATATGTCCTAACATCCAAACTAAAACATATATCACAAAATAAAAGCAAGCATAAAACCATGCACCACCTTAGCCTAAAGCTAGAAGTGGTGACTTAGTCTAATGTGTGTGCTTTGGAGGTTTGTGTGGTATGCTTAGCTATGGATTTAAGTTTGAATTTTCTAATGTGAAGCATGTTCAACTTAGAGGAGGGTTTCATTTAAGTGATTTAATTATTTTGGGTTTATTTTATGTCATGTTTTTATTAGGTTCAAGTGAATCCTACAATTTATTACTAAGTAATAAAGAGAGAGAAAGAGAAGAGAGCTTCTCTTTCCTTCCCTAACCTAAGTAATTTCTAAAGTAGATTCATGTTTTGGTTTTTTTTAGTGAATGTTTTGATTAAATTTTTTAATTAATCCTAAGTTTAGATGAACTCTATGCAAACCTATTCAAAAGGAAAGGCATTTCAAGATTAAATAAAATGAACTAAATTCACAAAACATACATCACTTCATTTCTTTCCCAACATGTATAACATGCATATGGATGAGTCCTAAACATATTTATACACACAAATGAGAATATTTAACACACTTTATGATACATGCTAAGTAATTCATTTAAGGAAATTTAAAAGTTTATGATGCATGATTTTCATTAAGTATAAAAGGGATTTCTTATCCAATTTTCACATGCGCACATTAAGGTAAGAAATGCATAAGTGAGTATGATGTCATTGTTAACCAGAGGTGTAAGCTACAAGATCTACTTAGGGCTACTTAAAGCATCGCAACCTTAGGGTTGTCCACACTAATATATCACTTTCCTTAAATACAAACATGTATACAAAAGAAATGAATTGAAAAGAAAGAATGCAAAAATTTGTATTAGTTGATTTATTTTTATTTATGCAATTTATATGTGCAAGCATAGGTATCCTTCTTAAGAGATAGTATAGGAATGAATAGGATACAAAATTAGGCAAGTGTTAGGTTCTTTTCAAATGAACCATACACCTTGTCAAATCCTATTCAAAACTAAACTAAAAGAGAAGAGAAGGAGAACCTACACTAAGCACATCCTTATATTTTACTCACATGCAAGCTTATAATTAAGATATAAGTAACACACTTTAAATTTTGATAATTGATTCATATGTTTTGAAAATAATTTAAATTTAATAGTGATAATAACCACTCATATTCTTACTTTAGCCAACACATGCAATTTGACATAAAGTAAATATTTTCATTTTAAATTTGATTTTGAAAAGCATGGATGCATGAAACCACATGACATACATATTTAGCAAGTTAGGAAAGAATTAAACCAATGAAAGCATGTAAACACATTCACTTTAATTAAATCCTAAAGACAATCTTATGAAATAAGAAAGCTTAAAGTAAATCAAAGTTTATTTAGTATGATTTTTTTTATTTAATTTTTAAAATGTAAGTTGAGCTTGTTGTTCCTAACCCATTCCCACATGTGTTTGGCATTTTGTTTAATTTTTAGATGATTAGATTCATTTTAGATTTTGATTAGGGTATGAATTAAATATGTTAATTAGCTCTTACATGCACTACCTTAGCATAGTTAACAAAGTAATTATGAGCCAATGAGATGACATAAAACCTCACAAGAAATTTAAATTTGTAATGCACCTAGGAAGAAAAGGGCCTAATGTAATTTGGCTCATGATTAATTGTTAATTAAGCTAAGGGGTTTAACTTAAGTAATTTCAAAACACCCCTCACACATATGAGTTGAGTTTTGATTTCATTAATTGAACTTAGGCTCTTGAACACCTAAGCATCTACCCAAAGTAGATTAATTAAGTTCTGGAAAGTTTTAGAAATTTTACAAAATTAATTAAGAGGGTAATTAATGAATTATCCCTTATTTAAAAGAGTATTAAGAAGGAAAAGGGGGTTTAGGGAATAGCTTAGAGGAAATTCTTCAAAATTATTCCCTAGACCTCCAATTCACTGGACCAAACCTTAATCAACTTCAATAAGAGATTAAAACACTAATCAAACTCTTAATTATCCTTAATTACATAAAGGGGTAATTAGGAAATGAATTAGCAATTACCCTAATTAAGCCATCAATAAATCCCAAGAAAATTATGGGAGGCAGAAGTCATCCCCTAAAATATACCCAAGAAGTTTGAGATTAATCATTGGATTAATTAGGAGTAATTAGCAAAATAAGATTTCTAATAAAATGCAAAATTAGAGAAAGATACAATTCAAAATCCATTAAAACCAATTTTAGATTATTCTACATTGAATTATCTTTCAGTGGCAATTTACCTTATATTTCTTTGATATTCTTTAGAGAGATATGAATTTTTGAAGTTTAGAGGATTAATTAAAATAATTTAAAATCTAATTAATCCCTTGATCTAATGGTGTGACGCACGGCAACTGAGTCAAGTGCGCTTTACATGCATCACCCAATGAGCATTCACTTAAACATCATGTCACAACATGCATGGCAGCTGTGTTACATGATTTTATATCTACCGTTCGATCAAGGATCAAACGGCCAGGAATTAACCCGCAATTTAAAAAGGTAAAATAGGATTTTCAAAGTGCATTTAATCTCAGTCATCCATCAAAAATGTGCGGATGGATGGCTGAGATCATCCCTGTTCTTTCCTGAGGAGTAATGGAGACCGTCCACTTTCAAAGGGAATATCTGAGCTTGATCGAGCTAGGATTGGAATGAAAACTTGCACACACCATCTAACCATAATGGCTAGCTATCTAACAGTGAAAATCTCATGCCATTAAACTTTGAAATGTTGAGAAAATAGGTTGGGTATGTTGAGTATGTTGGGTATGTTGAGAAAATAGGTTTGTCCAAGTTTCATTAGATTTAGAGTTAATTTGGTATGGTTTGGCTCATGTTGACCCATTCATGTCAAAATGGGTCAACTTGGGTCAAGTTGACCAATTGGTCAAATTGGGTCAAACCAAAGGTTGCGTCAAATTCAAATGATCATTTGAAATATTTTGGTGGCTTTGGTTTCATTCAATTTGGTTTAGTTTGGCTCATATGACTTCATTTAGGTCAAATGGGTCAAGTTGACCAATTTGACCCATTTGACCTATTTGAGCTAGGTCATGGGTGGGTTTAGGTTTGGTTAGTCATATGAAGTTGATTGGTATCTTTATTTCCAATCAATTTTGGTTAAATTTTAATTTGGCTCAACATGACCCTTTAGGTCAAGTTGGGTTCAAGGTCAATTGGACTAGGGCTTGGTCTAGTTGGCAAATTGAGGCTTTGGTCAAGTTCAACAAGTGATTTGGAATGAACTTGACCCATTGGTTTTAATCAATTTGGCTTAGATCAAGTTTTGACACATTTTGACTTTTTAGGTCCAGTTGGGTCAACTTGGGTCAAGTGGCCAATTGGGATAGGTTAGGCTCAAATGTTGACTTGGTCAAGTTCAATCATAGTTCATGAATGAACTTAGATCAATGGTTTCAATCAATTTGACCTATGGTGGATTTTGGCTATCTTGGGTTTCTTTTTGGCTCAGTGTTGACTTGGTTTGACCCAATTTGGGTGATTGATCATCTCATGATGATTGTTGATCATGATGAGAGGCATATAGTTTTATTCAATCCAATTTGGTTAGGATTAGAATTTGGCTCATGAGGGTACTTTAGGTCACTTTGGGTCAAGTGAGCCTAAGTGGGTCAAATGGCTTGGTCAAAGCTTTATTTGAGTTTGATTGAACTTGTATATGGACTTATGATTGAAATATAAATCCATTTGCAAGTGGTTTGAAGTCAAATGGGCTTTGATTCATTTGACAATTTCATATTCAAAAGAAGAACATGAATGGATTTTGGGTTTGATTATTGAATTGAGTTTTGATTTGGTGATTGAAGTTTGTATTTATATTTGGATTCATGATTGTTGGGTTTATTGAATCATGAAGAAAAATCAAGAGTTTGGCTTGATTAGAAGTTGATTTGGCTAAGTTCAAGATTTTAATTTGAGAGGCTTAGGTTGGATTTTGAATGTATTTTAGTTTTATTTTTGGAAGTGGTTTTGATTGTTTTAATCTATTTTTCATTTATATATGTGAATATAAATGATAACATAAATGGGTCATGTAAAAATTTCAAGGATTTTAAGTGATTTGATCATTATCCAAGCTAAGTCTTTAAAGAGAATTTGAAGGACTTAGGAAATTTTGGAGTTTGGAGCTTGAATTTTGAATTTTATTTGATTATATTTATATTTAATTTATATATGTGAATATAAATGAGAATATAAATGAGTTATGAAAATCCAATAATTTTAATTGGTTTGATCATGATTTTGGCTAAGTCCTTAAGTGGAAAATTAAGGACTTAAGGAGGATTTGAAATTTGGAATTTAATTTTTGGATTTGATTTGATTGATTTGTATTTATATTTCATATATGTGAATATAAATAAGTTATGAAAATCCCATGAGTTTTAATTGATTTGATCGTGGTTTTGGCTAAGTCCTTAAGAGAGAAATTAAGGACTTAAGAAGGATTTTAAATTTGGAATTTAATTTTTGGATTTGATTTGATTGATTTATATTTATATTTTATTTATATATGTGAATATAAATGAGAATATAAATGAATTGAGAAAATCTCATGAGTTTGAATTGGTTTGATCATGATTTAGACTAAATCTTTAAAAGAAGATTAAGGACTTAAGAAAGATTTGGACTTAGGAATTTCATTCATGGGTTTCAATCATAGATTTCAATCATGGATTTCAATCATGCATTGATTTGAGTTTGGAGAAAATCAAATAAGATTGATTTGGGGTTCAGCTTGAAGGAAGGAAGATGAACACCCCTAAAGCATGACCTATTCCTATGGCTAACTCTTCTAAGTCTCTAGGGCTAGGAAGAGTGTCCACCTAATCACTAGATACGTATTAAGGCTAAGGACCTCTTAAAGTTTAAGAGAAGTCCAATGTTTAAGATGGAGGAGTTGAGAGCTCATTATAAAAATGAGGTCAAGATAGGGGTGCCAATAGGTGTGGTGTGACAACAACACAGTATTAATGTGACAATCAACAACAGAAGAGCACAAGCACTAATAGAAAATCTATCCCTAACCCAAGGTGTAGAAGGAATCCAGGAGCAGTGCTTCTTATGTCCGGGACATAAGAGAGAGGGAAGAAATCCACTAAGGGATAGAGTGTGAACCTTCACTGGAAGCAAGTTCAAGTCATCCACAAAGGGAGAGGTTTGATTTGGTTTAGGTCTCAGAGGAGAAATTTCCTCTGGGGAAGAGGGTTAAATTTGTTTCAATTTTGGTTGTGTTTGGATTTTTAGATGGATCTTGTTGGTTTGCGATGGATCGCACTTAGTAGGAGCCATGGAGGCCTAGACCTAACTCAGACCAATTTAAAGGGGTAGTCTACAAAACATATAGGACCAAAGGGATGCCTTTTGGTAAACATTAGGAAGAAAGTGTATTACATCCCAAAGTAGAGACGTTGGAGTAATCTATTGGGATAGTAGATTGAACCCAGGTTTGAATGCCTCTAGGACTTAGATCAGCTCAAAGATAGTTAAGATTAATTTCATTTTATATTTGTTCATTTTGATGGATTTCATTGGTTTGTGATGGATCACACGAAGGGGCTCATATGCCTATCTCTCTGATTTTTAAACCAAAGGAGTAGCTTCCGATGGGAGAACTATCCAACCAAAGGAGTGCCTCTCTTTGCAATGATCAATTGAAGGGAAGAAAGCTTGGGACTCACACCTTCCACTACAAAAGACCATAGGGTGATTGGTTGCTTTTGCCAAATCAACCCTAGGCTTCCATCAATTTGACTATCATGCTAGAAAGAATGCATCATATACACCATTACAAAGAGAATGATTGTTGGGTAACCTGCTTATGGAAAAATAGATTGAACGACCTACAAGTGAGTGTTTGCAGGGACTTATCTCAACTCGGTAGTTAGGAATTCTATAGGGAGTTCTAAGATAGGGATGCCCTTGGGAAGAGGGGGCCCTTTGGGGCTCAAATTCTAATCCAGCAAATATTTTGTTTTATTTTATTTAGTTTATTTTATCATGGACTATTAGTTTGTGAGGGATAAAATTGAGAAGGAGCTTATATCGACTAGACTTATCTCGATTTTGAAATAAGGAGAATTTGTGCATCCATGAACAAATTCTCCAACCATGGGTGGTTGGAAAGGGGATTGTCCAATCCAAAAGTAACTCGATTAGTGTCTAAATGGGGTCGCAAAGGATGTGATCCAAATAGAGTGTCCGTAGGGGATGGGGCCGCTAAGGGCTTAATCCAAAACCCTGAAGAAGATGACTTGGCTAGTCATATATTCAATAGGTATTTAGTGTTCAACTCAAGGAGAAAGTGCGGGGACTCATATCTGCCAAGAGTGGTGTATATACTGGGTGAGTCACTTTCAGCATAGTTAACATCAACCAACCTAAGGTGCCCATCGGTTTGTAGCAATCAGCATAGGAAGAAAGCTCAGGGACTCACATCCTCCTATAGAAGAATTGATTGTTGGGATAGTTTATCTTCAGCTCGATAGGTGCTATTGACCTTGGGTGACTCTCGTGAATGGGAACTTATATTACTCAAACATAGTCAAGAGGAAAGAGCCTGGGACTTATCCTAGACCTCAAACATACTCGACCTAATTAGATGATTAGTTCAAGAAGAAAGAAGCGGGACTCACATCTTCTTAAACAAAGTCAACATGAGGTAGCTTTTTGGGGAAGTGAAGCTTACCATACACTCATTGCTTTTCAATGGTCAAGTTAGAAAGCGGGGACTCACATCTTCCAACAAATGATGCTAGGGTGACATACTAGTGAGGCAGATGTAAACCCGACCTAGCTAATGAGTGAGTGCCATGGGGCTTCCCACATCAAAATAGCGAGAATAAAGATTTGTGTTGTTTATGCATGTGTCAAAAATATAGGATGCCTCGGGACTCTTACACCTACCTTAAACACAGGGTGATTGATGAAATGGTGCCATAGATGGCAAAAGAATTCCCACTAAGAAAGGATGTTGCTTGGGTTCTCTCTCAATTGTGCTAATCAAAAGGATGCCTCTCGGGTTTCTCTTACACCTATTCTAATAAATTGAGTTTGTGTTGTGAAAGAGGGATAAGATGCCATTGGGGACTCTTACACCTACCCCAGACATGTCGAGGATTTCAAGACAAGCAAACATACTTTGAAAGAAGAAGATTTGATGAATGGAATCAAATTTTGTTCTTTTTATTAATAATTATTTTCAAACATGATTTGGTTCATGGGTAATTATTCTTTAGATAGAGCCCATTAATTGGAAGCATCGGTGTTCCCCTTTACAATCAATAAGATGATAAGATCCTCTTTAGTAGGCCTTCTCTATGACATAGGGGCCTTCCCAAGTGGGTTCAAACTTGCCTCCCATCTTTCAAGGAGTTGGTCCAAGTTCTCCTACTGAACCTAGGGCGGACACTTGTGAGCTTGAACCATTTTGGCTTTGTACAACTTGATTTTGGCATGCACAGGCGACTCTCCTCCAAACCTTCAGCTCTTCTAACCATAACTTTGCATTCTAGAGTGATCTTACCCAATGCTATCCTTAGTGACGAGTTGAACTTCTAAATGTAGAACAACTTTGACCCATACACTAAGGAAAATGGGGTACGAGTTGGAGTTTTATATATGGTGCGGTAGGCAAGGCTTCAATCAACTACTAGTTCCACTATTGTTTATTGTCATCAAGAGTCTTCTTCAATATTTGGATGAGATTTTTGTTGAATGCTTCTGCTAAGCCATTTGCTCTTGGATAGTAGATGGTGGAGTATCTCGATCTATACCATGTCTTCTTTGTTGATCTTCATGCTTTTGAATGCATACCTATTATCGATATAATTCATCAAGGCATCCCAAACCTATATACGATATGGTTCTTAAAAATTAAAGTACATTGATGACCCTCTAAGTGGGATGGCTTCCACCCACTTGGAAAAGTAAGTGGCACTAAGATGAATCGATGCCCCCTAGAAGAAGGAGGATCAATCGACCCATAATGTCGGTACCCCAACACTCAAATGGCCATGAGGCCAATGTTGGGTGTAGAATGTTGGGAGGTTGGTGGAAGACACATGTACCTTGATGGCATCTCTAGCTACATCCATGTATCATCGAAGGCCCAGAATCAAAGTTGATCTTCATCTTCATCTTTGGATCGATTGATGTGCTTGCATAGACACAGTGTACCTCAATTATAATGCCATGGGCTTCATGTTTGTCTAAACAACATTTGGTCAAAGGATCGGTAAGGTGCCATCAGCATAGGAGATCTTAACAATGAGGGTCAACAACTTTGCCCGAGACATAACATAGATTGGGGTTATTCTACCATCAACTATGCAAGGGAAAATGGCTTAGCATAAGCCTTCAACAAAACTCTCATCTAAATACAAAAGAAGACACTTGACAACAACAAGCGATAATGGCATGAGCAATTAGTTGAAGCCATGTGGGCCTACCGCACCACAAATAGAACTCCAACTCAGTCTACTCTTTTCTCCTTAGTTTATGGGTCCGAAGTCATTTTACCATTAGAAGTCCAACTCCCATCACTAAGGATAGCTATGGGTAGCAAGATCACAATAGATGACGCCAAGTTGTGGTTAGAAGAGCTCAAAGGATTGGTGGAGAGAAGCCTGCGAGCATGCAAAAACCTTGAGTTGTACAAAGAAAAATTGATTCAAGCTCACAATAAGTTTGTTCACACTATAGCTTTTCAAGTAATATAGCTTATTTTAGTTCTAAAGAGATCGATTACTGCCCGTCGTAAGATGGGAGGCAAGTTTGAACCCACTTGGGAAGGCCCTTTTGCCATAGAGAAGGCCTACCAAGGAGGATATTATCAGCTTATTAATCATAAGGGAGAGATCCCAATGTTTCCAATCAATAGGCTCTACTTAAAAAATATTATAAATCATATTTGAAAATAATTATCATCAATAAAAATTTCATTTCAAATTTAATCTCTTCCATGTCAAAAGTATTCTTGTTTGCAAATCTACCACGATGTATTTAGGGTAGGTGTAAGGAACCCGCCATCCTATCATCGACACAACACACATACTACACAAACATATAAAATAAACACAAATATTTTGTCTCAAGCAACTCTGAGTTAAGTTAACGCCCCCAATGGCACTCACTCAATAGCTACTCTAAGTCAGGCTGACATGCTACCCTGCTAGTGTGTCACCCCAGTGGTGTTCTTGCTTTGGAGGATGTAAGTCTACTATACTTTCCTTCCTTACTTGGCCATTTCACACCGACAAGCACCTTGTTAGTTTGGTAGGCCTTAATGCGTGTAAGTAAATACCTCATGTTGCTTCATTTAAGAGAATGTGAATCGCTATGTTCTCTTCTTGAATTAGCCTTCGCGCACTAATTGGGTCAAATATATTTGAGGTTTAGGATAAGTCCCCTAGTGGCTCCATCCCTCCTACTTCAAGTCTGGGTCCAATCCTTCCTCAGGGCTCCCGTAGTTGCTCTAGGTCGATAACATTTATCGATGATAGACTTTCCCGATGATCAGTTCCACTTGGAAAGTTGTAAGCCTACATACTTTCTTTCCAGATTGATTGTTGGACATCTACGGGCACCTTAGGTTAGTTGGTTCTCACTATGCTGATAGAAACACCACTCATGTTGATGGATACACCTTAGGTTGGTTCTCACTTACACCACTCATGTGATGTAAGTCTACTATGCTTTCTCCTTGAGTTGGACATATACCTATAGGCTTTCTTTTCTAGGGCTCAAGATAACCCCTAGTAGCACCTATGGGCACTATATTTGGATCATGTCCTTTAACCCCATTTAGACACTGTTACTATCAGTTGGGATTGCTTTCCTAGTAACCCCTGGTTGGCGAATCCATCCTATGGATGTGCAGATTCTCCCTTAGCCCAATAAATCTGAGATAGGTCAATGCCTACATAGCCCCTTCATAGTGTGGTCCCTCACCAACGGGTCCACAAAACATATAAACAAAAAATATATTCACTTGTGGATTAGAGGACACCCCTAGTGGTACCTTTTCCCAAGTAGACATCTTATCTTTAGAGTCAAGTAAAACTCCCTATAGGAATCGCCTGACTTCTCTTGAGTTGATATAAGTCCCAAGCAAGATTCACTCAATAGTTAAGCTCTCGGGTTTATGTTATACCAGGTCACCCTGGTTGTTCCCTACTTTAGAAGATGAAAGTCTGCTACCTTCTTCCTATGCCGTTGCACAAAAACCCCTTAGGTTGGCTAGCACCTCACAACTAGTAGACTATCCCTTTGTATTTGTAAATCAGATAGGTCAAGTTTGATATATCCCTTCTCTTGGTCCATCACACCATGGTCCATAAATTAAATCTATCAAATTTGACCAAGCTCACATCCCCTAGTGATATGCCCTCAATTCAAAATCAAACTAAACCAAACAAACCATATTAAATCACATGAAATTTAGATAAAAATATTCCTACTACTTTTGAGTTGACATAAGTCCCGACATTCACTTAGTATTCACCTAGGTTAGGTTCAATTTGTTGTGCATCCAATAGGTCACCCGAGTTGTTCCTCACTTTGGAAGGTGTAAGTATGCTATGCCTTTTCCTAGCACAATCATTTGCACACCGAAAGGCTTAGGTTGGCTAGCTCACTACCCAGACTATCCTTTGGATTTGTAAACTGAGGTCAAGGTCGATAAAGCTTTTTTTCGGTGGTCCATCGCAACGGTCCATACATTAACTCAGATTAAATTAAACCCAATCTAATTTTTCTTAGTGGAGTTAAATCACACCCTTCTCCCCAATGGAGCCCCCAAATCATATATAAACAAGTCAAGCAAACAAATCAAATTCAGAACCAACCTCCCTAGTGGAGCAAAATTAAAACAACTCCCCAAATAGAATCTAATTCAAAGAAATCCAACCAAACTCTTATTCCCAGTGGATACATCCCCAAAAAAATCTATGAATTCAAACTCAAATCCCAATCCCCAACAAATAGCCTGAATATGCTTCCCAAGTGGAAGGATTATATACCCGATCCCTAGACTGCCCATATCTCTAGCAGATATGCCTCCACATCAATTAAAACAAAACAAATTAAAGTCAATTTGATCTTAATCCCTGGTGGATTATAGATTCCTATCCCAAGGGATCTTCTTTCCATAAATCATATAATCAAATAAAATTCAAACCTTATCCCCAGATTTTCTTCTTCTATGCCCTCATAGACCCTTCACATGTCATGTCCAATGCATGTGTGATCCCTAGCGGATCTCCCTCCATGTCCTTGACATGAATTCTCATCAAATCTTATTTCTTCTCTTATGCACACCTTTAATTCAACCAAAAGCCTAACAATGTAGTTGTTCAAATTACATCATCTTAACATTGTAATCAACATTTTATGATTGTGATGGTGCAAGCTCAAACTAACTATACAATATCATGCTAAACATATTATAGTGTGAATTAACACACAATGTTATATTATAATATATGATGTTATATTATAATTTGGTATTATATAATATATTTTCTAATAATACACCTCATTAGAATCACTTAAAAGGAACAAATAACAAAATTTTCTCAAAATATGAATAATGTTCATTTTGGATATAAAATTGTTATTTTCCTATTAGAAATGGTACAAAATAGCATAATTTTGGTGTTGCTTCTTGGTGTGTGCCATGAATTTGTGAAATTCTTCCATCTCAACCTTCAAATTAACATTTTTGTGAGTTTTGACCCAACAGATTATAACAAAAGTAAAACATACTAAAATGTACAATAACATTAGTAACACACTAACACATTCATATATATGTGAATATTATATTGTTATGTACATTATATTTTAATATGCTTTCATATAATATATTGTCTTACATTACACCTTAAAATGAATCACTTTAAGCAAAAAAATTTATAAAATTTGGTTGAAAATGAAAATTTATTTTGGATGCAAAATTCAATTCTTTTGATTAAATGACACCGTATGGATAATGATGTTCCCTAAAGCTTACTTTAAATTTGGCCAAAATCATCTCAACCTATAAATCAATATTTTTATAAATTATACCGTACAAACTCTACTACATCATACTATAACAAACTAAAATATGCTAAACAACAAGTAGTAATACACAATAGTATGCTATAATGCATGATGCTACACTATGTTATGGCATCCTATATTATAATACACTATAACATATTATATTATATTATATTGCACATCACAGGGATTGCTTAAGATAAAAAAATCATAAAATTAGTCTAAACAATCAAAACTATATATTTTAGTTGTATCACTTACATATTTTAAATTGAAACAATATATTATGATGCCATCATGCTATTATGAATTTGGCCAAATTCCACCATTTAAAAGTCTAAATCAACATTTTTATAAATAATGCTAGTGTAGGCTCCATTGCATGATTGTAAAGTACTAAAATTTAAAATGTTAAACAACAATATTATGATGACATGATGCTACTATGCTACCATATAATATTTATTTTAAACATAAAATTTTACTTTTAGACTACAAGTGCATAGCATGGTACTACAACCTAATTCCCACTTCAAATTTAACAAATTTCATCATCTATTTATTAAATCAATATTTTTAAGATTTATATTAATATAGACTATAGGGCACAATACTAAAACATTTCAATACATCTTATAACATCCAAAAAACATCACTACATGCTCAAACATCTTATAATATATGTGTTGACCTCACTTTTGGAGTGAGCTCTCAACTTCCTCATCATAGATCTAGGACTCTTGGAGACACTAAGAGCTCCTTAGTCTTAAGATACTTCTACTGATTAGGTGAACACTTAACCTAACCCAACAGACTTAGAAGAGATAGTCATAGTAATAGGTTATGCCTTAGGGATTTAGGAAGAGTTGCCTACCATATAGCCTTAAACCCAATCCTTGCTTCCATCTTCCAAACCAAACCTCAAATTCAAATCCAAGATCATAAATCCAATCCCACTCCAAATGATTAAAACCCATGATTAAATTAATAGTCCAAATCCTTTCTTAAGCCCTTTGATTTTTCTTATGGACTTAGCCTTAACCAAATTCAAATCAACCCAAACTCAATTGATATTTTTTATAAATCAATCATTCCTTCATTTATATTAAATATAAATGAATTCGAAATTCAAACCATACAAATCAAATCAAACTAAACCAAACCAAATCAATTCCCTACTTAAGCCCTTTTGACCCACATCCCTCAATTTGATCATTTTTTCTTCCAAATCATGCCAAACTCAAGTGATTTTCTCATGAATCATTTATATCTTCATTTATATTTGCAAATATAAATGAAATATAAATCTAAATGGCCAAAACCAAACCTAAATCAAATCAAAGTCCCAATTTTAGCCCTTTTAGCCAATTTCTTGTACTTGGTAAATGATATCCAAATCAACTCAAAACCCATGGATTTCTTCATAATTCAATCACTCCTTCAATCATTGTTCCAAATATAAACACTATAATTATCAAACCAAATCTAAGTCAAGTCACCAAGTTAGCCCTTTTGACTTGAAATTATCATATGAACCAAAATCCATAGGGCTTCAAACCACTTACAATTGGATTTATATTTCCATCCTAAGTTCATATGTGGGTTCAATTAAACTTGAATCAATCCATGATCAAGCCAATCAACCCATTTAGGTCCACTTGACCCAAAGTGACTTAAAAGACCTTTTTGAGCCAAGTTCTAATTCAACCCAAATTGGATTGAACTAAGCCCATCAAACTCATAACATGATCAACAATCATCCTAGGTTAATCAATTATCTTGAATTGGGTCAAACCAAGTCGACCCTTTGACCAAGTCAACATTTAGCCCAAATGAAACCCAAACTAGCCAAAACCCACCATATACCAAATTGATTGAAACCATTGATTCAAATTAACACAGAATCAATGATTGAACATGACCAAACCCTCACTTGAGCCAAACCAAGCCTAAATGGCCATTTGACCTAAGTTGACCTAAATTGGCCTAAAGAGCCAAAATGGGTCAAATCATGATTTGATCCAAATTGATTGCAACCAATGGCTCAAGTTCATTCCAAATCACTTATTGAACTTGAACAAAGCCGTGATTGAGCCCAATTTGACCAATTGGTCAACTTGACTCAACCTAGCCCAAATTGACCTAAAGGGTCAAATTGGCCAAAATCCAAATTAAATCTAAATTAAACCAAACCAAAGCCTACAATTAATTTCAATCAACCAATTAAACTTGACTCTACACCTAACCAAAACCAATTTTGTCAAATTGGTCAACTTAGCCCATTTGACATATTTGAATCCAAATGAGCCAAAATCAAACCTAAGCCAAATTGATCAAAACCAATTGAACCAAAATATCTCAAATAATCAAATGGACCTAACTAAATTTTGGTTTGACCCAATTTGACCAATTGGTCAACCCAACCTAACATAAATGATCCTATTTTGACCATATGAAGCCAAACCACCCAAAGCCACCGTATGGAACTTTGGTGGCTGACCTAACCTGACCCAAATGGACCCTAGGTCACTCATAACTATCCCGTCCATGTGGGGCCCAACCCAGGGAATTGACCATTGGACAAGCTCATTTGCATTGGATTCTTTCCATAAGGCAAAGTTCACTTTGCCTCTTCCATGGCTCCAAGCTTCCTAATGAGGAACTCCTAGGCCACCTTAGCCCACCCAAAGCCATCCTAGCTCTTTCTATGGACCAAGGGAAACAAACAAAGCCACTCCCTCTCATGGCCAAACCCCATGGGCAAAGGCAAAGATCAACTCCCCATATTAAGCCTTGAGACTCCTGCCACCACTTCCTCCAACTAGGACGTGCCAAATGGAGATAGTGACCCCTCGACTGATGGCCATTCAGCTAAATTTCTAGAAGTTATCCCATCCATCCATCAAGTGCAATTGAGGAGTATACCCCCACTATTCGAGTGACAAATGATACCAATTTTTTTTGTGTGAGTCCCTAAGGAATTTTCAAAATCCCAAAAACTTCCCAAGAGCAATCTCGAAGCTTCCTCGATTGACATTCCTCCTCCCCGAGCAAAGTTGAAATAGGACAACCTCCTTCTGAGTAATATTCCTCCTCTACTTAATCAAACTTCAATTCCTTGCACCATCCTCATACTTGTGAAGAGCAACCAACCTCGAGCCTTCTGGACCATCGAAGATCAAAGTTTGATTGGAGCTGAAGCATTTACATGTGGATTGGTCAGTGGGAGCTCTACACCAAATCAAAGCCCAAGCTTCTCAATAGGGCCTCATCTCAATTAGATGAAGCTACCTCTATCGATCCCACCACCAAAAATTATCTCTAGTGAGGTAATTTTGCAAAACTGAGCCTTGTATGGAAAATCATTTGGTCTTTTATGAAGAAAATTTGAATGTCATGCATTTTCATCTATTGGATGTGTGCGCCTCTCCTCCCTGAAGGTGTGAGATCAATTTGGAGGCAATCCGAGCTCAGGTGAGCTCGGATTGAATGGGGAAAGATGGACGACATCCGTCTTTCACCTCTTGCGAATGGGATGGATCACGGACCATCTGCTCCGCATGATCAGAATGTACGGTCATTATCTAATCCCACGTTAGATCCCCAGAATCCTTTCCTAAACTACTGATTGAATCACAGTCATACGATCTTAGATCGGACGACCCATGGAGTTAGCGCACCACTATAATCTGAGTTAATGGTTGATGTGATAACTTAAATAGCCAATCCCATTGCACCATGTGGAAAGCACACCGTGTTATCAGCCACATGGACCGATGGGATTAAGGCTTTAATTAGGCTTAAGTAATATATTTTAAAGGCTAAAACTTCTAAAAATCATAAGTAATCCTAGAAAAATCCAAAAAATGCAAACTAGGGCTCATTTTGAAGATATTGCAGAGTTGAATCCATTAAAATTATTATTACTAAATTTTGAATAGAGATTTTTTGCTTAATTAAGGATTAATTAAAAATTTAAGTAGCTTAATTACTCCTGAATTAATCACCCAATTAATCTCAAACTTTTAATGGATGTTTAGGGGGATGACATCTACCTCCCCTATTTTTTTGGAATTTTATTGGTTGCTTAATTAGGAAAATTAAATGATTAAGCCTTAATCACTTTCTTAATTTAATTAATGATAATTAGTGAATGAACATTAACTTAACTATTTAAGCCTAATTACTTCTGTTGAATAGTAAGGGAGCTTAGGGAATGTGATTGGGATATTTTTCCTAATTCATTTCTTAAGTTTTCTTTACTTTTTGTAATCAAATTAATTGATTATTAAAGAAGTAATTAATTCCTTAATTAATTAACTAATCCTCAAGATAAAATCAGAGCTTAAGTGACCAAATTTGGAACTTTGGGATTGAGATTATGGCCTCTTTCTTGATCTCTTCTTTAAGTTAATTTCATTTCATTATTTGAACGTTCTTAATGCATAATCAAATGGATTAATGAGCTTAATTAACTCAATCTAAAATCTATTCACATCTAATCAACTTTAATCAAACTTAAGTAGCTCTTTGGGTGTTCAATAACCTAAATAGAGAGCTAATGAAATTATGGATAGCTCATACGTGTGAGAAAACCATAAAACTAGTTAAGTGAGATCCCTTAAGCCTAATTAACTATTAATTATGAGCCAATTGCATTAGGCCCCTTTCATTTCTTAGGAGCATTGCTAATTTACTTTTCATGTGGTTGCATATCATATTGGCTCATTATTAATTGGTTAATTAACTTAAGGTGATGAGGTAAGAGTTAATTAATTGACTTAATTCATACCCTAACCTAATTAAGATATAAAATAAACATAATTATTCTTCATTAAACTAAATTAACTCATACATGGGGGATGGGATTAGGGTTAGCAAATCTCTTTCACATTTCCTTAAATCAAATAAAACATAAAAATGAAATGACATTAAAGAACTTTGGTTTTTTTAAAATAATCTTATTTAGTTTGATTGTCCTTAGGATTTAGTTGGATTGAATGAGATCACATGCTTGTGTTGTTTTATTTCTTTCCAATCATGCTAAATATTGTATGCCACTTGTACTCATGCATTCATGTCTTTCAAATTAATCAAATAAAAATAATTTTCTTTATGTCAATTTGCATGTGTTGATTTAAATTAAAAATATGTGTGGCTAATATCATTATTAAATCTCAAATATATTTTCAAAAGTTTACTAATGATTGAATATACATATATATTGTAAATTTAGTTATATATACATAGGAAATGCAAGTGAATATTAATTTAGTGTGTGAAATAAAGTCTCTTCCTTACATTCATGTGTTGATTTGTATAAGTAAGAATGTTAGCGGGTATATTAGTCTAGACATTCCGGGATGCATACTTTAAGTAGCCCCAAGGAGGTTCCTACCTTGTTCCCTTGGTGTAGATAATGGCGTACACTTGATTTTATTCTTATGCATTTGGACATTAGAATCTAGATTGAGCTTTAATTCATTTACACAAAATAAATCAATCAATCAAAATACAATTTTTGCATGGCTTTTTTATTCTTGTAGTTGTTTATACATCCACATGTATCTAAGGATAGCGGTATATTAGCTGGACATTCTAGGGACGCACGACTTTAAGTAGCCCGGAGGTTTCCTACCTTATTCCCTTGTAGAACAATGGAGATGTACTCACTTAAAACTTTTATACATGTGGATGTGTGTACTTAGCTAATGAATGAAAACCCTAATTTTCTATTAAAAATATGCATTCATACTTTGTTTATTTGGTTGAGTTGATTAGTCATGTGATTTAAGGTTCTTTTCTTATGCTTTTGCATAAGAACTTAGATAGAGCTTTGAATCAATATGACAAAATCATTCAACCAAATGAATTATTAATTCAAAATATATTTATTCACATTCATCATTCAAGTGTGCTTAGATGTTACTTAATGTATGGGATATAAAGAGAAATGAACAAACATGTGTTATGTAATTCATTCACTAACCTTAAGATTATTTTGTGTTGTCAAATTAAACTAAAAAAATTAATAAAACAAAATTCAAAAAATTAATTAAATTTGATTTAAAATGAAACTCTCTTTCTCTTTCTAATTAAATGTCTTTCACACTTAAGAAAATCATAATTAAATCATTTAAGACATACCAGCCTTAACACACCCATAGATTAAGTCATCACTACTAGCTTTATGTTAGGGCAGTGTATGATTTGATGTATGCTTATTTTGTGATGTACTATTGTAGACTGGATGTTAGGGTGTATGTTTCATAGACTGGATGTTAGGCTGTGGTTAGCCTAATCATATTTTTTGTAGGAGATTATGCTTAAGCGGTGCTTAAAATAAATATAAATGCTCTCTTTTATGGGTTGCTTAATCGATAAGCATAATCTACATTAGGATAGGTGGACTTGGTTACCCATGTGTAGGGTGCTAAGTCTAAATTATTCATATAACTGCTTGGGTTGTATAGTGTGATTAGCTAACACTTGTTTTGTAGGTGTAGTTAGATTTACTTTTTCATTCTTTTAATGTAATTGTGCATTAGGAATTTGGTTAAGTGTTATGGGGGCTAAAAATGAACATTAGCCAGAAGGTTTAATCCTGGGGTGCCATGTGATGCCTAGAAGCCTACCAAATCAAATGAAGCAAATCAAATGAAGAAAAAGAGGGAGCATGAAGACTTGAAGATCCCCATAACACTTATCATTTTGTAACTTATAGTTATTCTTTTATATACCGGGATGTATAAGGGTAGAGCTTGGCTACCCATTTCTTTTTCAGGTTGCACAGTGGTACCTCCTCTTATTATTTTGCATTTGCTTTATAAAATTGTTTGATGTTTTCTTTAGCTTGTGCACTAGAAAAAGCATGTCTCTTCATAGTTTATTTATGATTTATGATTGTTGTATGCCCTGGATGCGATTAGGCTCTTAGAATAAAAATAAATTTTTTGACCCAACTACAACTCATAACTAAACTTTTAAAATAACTCATAACCTCACATAAAGCTTAGGCATTAAATCAAGATAATAAAATATTTAGCAACCCTTAGTTGGATGTTGAATGCTTAATATCATGCATATCATTTTATTTCACTCTTGCTAAGAGAGAGTTTCCATCTTTGCTAGATAGTAAAAAGGCTTAACCTTTGAGAGCCTATAATGGAAAGACACCTCTTTCTCTTTTGATTTAGCCCATAATCAACTTCACCATGCATTTAGGAACATAAAATCCTATGGCCTGTGTCAAAACTAAAGAGTCAAAATCAAGTAAAATTTGATAAAATTTGCATTAGACTAAGTAATTATTCATACCACTCATGCTCTAGTCTCTTAGAGAGTGGGTTTAAGGACTTTAGTTTTTTCTAAATAATAATTAGCCATCTTGCAAAAATATTGCTTGACCACATGGTTTTAAATGTAGGAGGAGTTAGTGGTTGCCACTAGCGATTATAAGTCCAACAGTTGGGTGATTTACTCTCTCTTGTGGAGGTAAACAACATACCCACTTTCACCTTAGATTTAGGATGTGCTTTGGCCCTCGCTAAAGCTCCCCAGACTTAGGATCTGAGGTTACTATTTCCCTTTGGGGCTACAAGCATAAATCCTCACCTCTTAGGCATTTTCACAATCTTGTATTGTGGAATTATAAGTCCTAGATTTCTAATAAAATTTCAACTCAAACATATAATTTCCCTTAATTTTAAACATATAAAGCCCAACCATAGGATAGTTTGGGATGGTCACTAAGTTTCTAGTATCATGAGCATCCCCTACTCATCTCCCCTTGGCTTCAATAATAAGTCTTTCCTTTTGATCTATCCCATTTGTTCTTCCAAATATAACCAATTTATTGATTGTCCTATCTTTGATTTCTTTGGAGACAATAATTGCCTACTTTAGTCAAGAGTATTCTAAGGAATTCACCTTCCTTATGATGTAATTAAATATGGGGGCTTTTCATAAAACTTTAGAACCCAATTTAAATAAACCCTACTTTATTCATCCATGTAAAGTAGGGGAAAATCTATAGTACATTCAAGACCATCATGCCTTAGGAGTCTTTATTAGGTGATTAGGTCCATCTTAAGATAGTGATTTCTATCTTTTGAGATAGTATTCTTGATGTGTCATCACCTTACTCATCCTTCTGTGTGGTGTCCCCTATACACACACAAACACATGAACTAAAAATAAACACCAAAATATGGTAATATAATATGATTTAGGGTTAGGGTTTAGGGTATTCAAATCTCTAATAGTCAAGGAAAGTCTTTTGAAGACATTTTCTTTAGCTACCATAATTATGTTAGGATTAGGTCATTCTTTAGATCTACTCTAATGACATCCTTATTCAAGGTTTAGTTTTGGGTTTAGGGTTAGGGTTTAGGATGGTTTAGGGTTTAGGTTAGTTTAGTTTAGGTTTAGGGTTTAGGGTTTGGGGTTTAGGGTTTAGGGTTTAGTTATAGGTTTTAAGGTTTAGGGTTTATGATTTTAGGTTTAGGGTTTATGGTTTTAGGTATAGGGTTTATGGTTTTAGGGTTTAGGGTTTAGATTTAGATTTAGGGTTTAGGTTTAAGGTTTAGGTTTAGCTTAGTGTTTAGAGTTTAGGTTTTAGGGTTTAGGTTTAGTGTTTGAGTTTTAGTTTAGAATTTAGGGTATAAGCTTTAGGTTTAGGGTTTCAATTTTAGTTTAGGATTTAGGGTTTAGAGTTTAAGTTTTTTTAATAGAGAACAAATTGATTCAACATTTCTTCTTTTGATTTCATCAACCAAGTAGCACCCAAGTTTTCTAAGACATAAGCCATGCATAGATGAAAAATGAGCACCATAGAAAATCAAAACCACAGATAAGTAGAACCATCTCTTATAAAGACATAATTTCATAAGGGCAGTCAGATCGGTCATTCTTCAGTTTCTCCAATTCTCATCAGAACCACCCACCTCTCTCAGTGTGGTATCACCATCATATCCCGATCTCTCCCTCCCACACCTATAACCTCCATCGCTCCTCCCACCTCCATAACCACTTGCTCGACCACCACCTCTATATCCCGGCACCTCGATCCCCCCACCACCACTTAATAGCGCCACCTCCACCTTCGCCTTCTCCTCTCAGATCTAGGCTGACTAGTTGACGGTGATGTTCTTGCCATCAAGGTTCTGCCCATTCTTAGGGTTTAGGATTAGTTTAGGGTTTAGGGTTTAGAGTTAGTTTAGGGTTTAGGTTTAGTTTAGGGTTAAGGGTTTAGGGTTTAGGGTTTGGAGTTTAGTGTTTAGAGTTTGAAGTTTTAAGGTTTATGGTTTAGGGTTTAGGATTTACAATTTTTGGGTTTAGGGTTTATGGTTTATGGTTTAGGGCTTAGGGTTTAGGGTTTAGGGTTTAGGGTTTAGGGTTTAAGGGTTTAGTGTTGTAGGTTTAGTGTTATAGGTTTACGATTATAGGTTTAGGGATATGTTTAGGGTTTAGGGTTTAGGGTTTAGGGTTTAGGATTTAGGATTTAGAGTTTAGGGTTTATTTTTTAAAAAATTAAGTAAATCGATAGGTTTTGATTTATTTAGTTTATTTAGTTTATTTTTTATTTATTTGAGTTTGTTTTATTTTTTATTCAAGTTTATTTTTTTTTAGGTTTATTTTTTTATTTTATTTAGTTTATTTTTTATTTTAGGTTTATTTATTTTAGTTTAGGTTTTTTTATTTTAGTTTATTTTTTAAGTTTAGGTTTATTTTTAGTTGAGTTTTATTTTTATTTTATTTTTTAGGTTTAGGTTTTTTAGGTTTAGGTTTAGGTTTTGATTTAAATTTTTTTAGGTTTAGTTTTAGGTTTTAATTTTATTTTAAGATTATTTTATTTTTATTTTTGTTTTAGTGTTTATGTTATTTAGGTTTTAATTTTTTAATTTAGTTTAGGTTTTTATATATTTTATTTTAGTTTAGTTTTTATTTTTTATTTTATTTTCTTTCTAGGTTTAGGTTTAGGTTTAGGTTTAGTTTATGTTTTTTATTTATTTATTTATTTTATTTTATTTTATTTACTTTAGGTTTAGGTTTTATCTTTTGA